>NC_061160.1:50707892-50742892 GCF_022113875.1 Hydra vulgaris | reverse complement strand
AGGTTAAAAAACGTTAAAACACGTTCACAAAGCGTTTTTAAAAAAACGTCTCCTCACTGTTTTATATGGACGTTTAAAAAACCATTAAAAAACGTTTTTACGGGACCATTAGAAAACGTTCGCAACACGTTCTTGTGCCCACTGGGTTTGGGTATAAAGTTACGCAACTTTTTTTTAAAATTTATGCTATTCAAATTTTGATTGAACAAATTTGATTTTTAATCATTGCATTTTATAAAAAAAAAGTTTTACCTGACGGTAAAAATTTCTCAAAAAACACAAAAAAAAACACAAATCGGCACCCTATATCACCAAAACTTTTGAAACTTGGCACAATAGACATATGTTAGGAAAGATTGTAATTTTTTTTTTATTTATAATTTACAGTAATTTGAAGTTTCCATGATTTTGACTAAAAACTGAGGGGGGAAAAGTGCCGAAAATCATTCCGTTTACTTTTACCTTAATAT
Source organism: Hydra vulgaris (assembly GCF_022113875.1). Lineage (NCBI taxonomy): Eukaryota > Metazoa > Cnidaria > Hydrozoa > Anthoathecata > Hydridae > Hydra > Hydra vulgaris. The sequence goes on along the minus strand of NC_061160.1, from coordinate 50,742,422 downwards.
GGTGGTTGTAGTCATGGCACAATTCTGAAACTTTGTACCAAAAGAGTTTAAAACCTGTTAAATCCAAAAAATATAGTTTTTTATATGTCAAAACAAGGGAATGTAGCTTATTTTAAGATCTATAAAACACACTTTATAACGCCGAGAAAAAAGGGTTTTTTTCGATTTTTTAAAATATAAGATCAACACCTACTTTTCGAACCAATTTTGTTTTGGCCTTATATTTACTTGAGGAATTATTGATGTTTGATATAGACACAAAAGTTTTTAATATTTTTTAAATTAGACACTTAATATAACCCCACCTTTTACCAATCAATCAAATTAGAAACTAAAAATTTAGCGACTTTATTATCTTTTTCATTTTCATATGATATTTACAACAAAATTTAAACGTATATAAATTTTTTTTTTTTAAATACTAAACTTTAGTGATTTTATATATGCTTTACATTCAGATTATTTACAAGTTGGTTCACAAAACATAATATTTAAAAAAAAAAAAAAGATAAGACATAGTAGACTCATAAATATAAAAATCTCTATTTACTTAGGAATATAATTTTTTTTAAGTCCTCTTTGGCTAAATAGTAGCAAAGTCCTATTTTTGTTATCGGTACCTCGACTTTGCAAATAATGTGGACATCAGCATTGGCTCTCCTTTGGTGGCCATTTAAACGACCTTGCAGGATCATTAGGACACATAAATTTTCTTTATGTGTCCTAATGATCCAAGCATATCTTTTTCTTCTAAATTATTATCTTCAATGACTCCTATCCACCACTTTTGCTTTAAGGAAACACAGGCATAATCACCTGGTACTAGATTTACAGTTGATATCTGGATATTTCCAAAGTCATAAATTAAAGCAAATTCTTCATCAACACTGCATAGCTTAGTGCCTACCTAAACAAAATAGTAACATATGCAATTATTCCGTTTTACTTATCAAACATGTTTTATTATATGCATAGATAGCAAATGCAGAGGAAATAAAATAAAATACAAATATTTTTGATAATGATTCTGCAAAAATCTAATATCTATTTGAGTTTATTAATAAAAGTTATGCATGTATTTTAAAATATGGTAAAAGGTATAAATAAAAAATAATAACTTACCTTTTGATGGCCATATGGTACAAACTGTCGGTACCCAGTAAGCACAGATCGTTTTTAAAACGTTTAAAAAACGTTAATATTCGTTTTTTTAAGTTTTTTAAACGTTTTAAAAACGTCCTGTGCTTACTGGGTAACTACGTGTTCTAGGTATTGTATTAGCAGTATCCAATCGTTCTTTAAGAGCGGTTCTCACCAAAGTTAAATCTTCTGATGAAATATATATGAAATTTATGCCTTCAATGTTTTTGTTGCAATATTTATACATTGTTTGTGGAGATAAAATATGATTATCCATATCTCTTTGCAAACTTGCTAGTGTTGCCAGACGTTTGACTGTACCACCTATCCCATCCAAAGGTTGCTAACAGTAACTAGTTGCAAAAAAGTTCCATTTAGCAGTAAAACCAAAATCTTCACAATGGAAACAAAGATTTAACATTTTTTTGCAATTCTTATATTGACCTGCACACCCATCTGAAAAGTATTCAATATTTTTTATTTGAGGCAAATTTGTTTTTATATCATTGCAAACAACCTCAATAATTTTATAAACCATGTTCACATCATGGATCATATCATCCGAAATAATACAATAGGATTTGTGCTTGAGAATGCCTTCTTTTTTGAAATAAATAATCACTGGATAAGTGTACATTGTAAATTTGTCCAATGAAAGCTTTGCACTTCATCCTGAACTACAAATTTATAGTTTTTTTAAAAATTACCCAAAAATAATGCTGTTACCTCATTCATATCTTCTTTTCTTGATCTCAGGTATAATGCTTGACTCTTTGTTAAATACGAATGTGGTGCAAATTTTCCCAGTTTTCTACATACTAGTTCAATGAATTCAAACACTGCTTCTTTTTTATGTGTCAAGTTTGACCTATCTGTTGTTGTCAATTGATCAAATTCAATCTCATCATCATCTTCAAATTCTCCAAGTATATCATAAAGTTTTTCAACCAATGCATTCATAGTTGCTGGGCATTTTTCACATTTCCTCATCAAACAGTCTTTATTAGTTATATCACAGACAACATAAGGTAACAATTCTTTATATGTCACACCAAGAGGATGTAAAAGCAGTTTCAAATTCTGATGAATAGCACAGACGCATACAGATGTGTTCCTGAGGCACCAACAATAATACATCATTAAGGTCGCAACGTGCAAAACCTTGAAAATCCTATTTTTATTTCTGGGTTCTTGGTTTTAAAGGCAACATACAATTTCTTTAAATTACATAAGAGCAAACGTTTTTGCATCTGAACATTTTTCTTTATGCTTACATAGTCCTTTTTTACCAGGCATTATACGGCTATGTTCATCGTCTTCGTAAAAGGTCTTGACCAGTTGAACTGTTACATCAGGAAAAGCTTTTCCTAATTTAGGATTAAGCATGGTTAAAATACTCTTTTCTAATGTTGACTTACGTGCAGTTCCAGCTACATAGTTTGTTACATGCAATGTTTCAGATACCTTTTTTATTGACCAGTCGGTTGGAGCAAGTGTCGCAAGTTGTACTTTTTTGATGTTGATGTAGACTCTGCAATTTTGTTAGTTATCTACACCATTATGTTATCAAACAAGTTTACAAGTTTGCTTTTTCCATATACTCATTATTAAAACTTGGCTGTTCTTCAAAACTTTCTTCTGATATATTAAGGGAAATGGGTACCTTTTTTTTAATGGAGGTTGTTAATGTTGTCAATTTTCGTTTACCTTCTCTACTCCGGCAGATGCAAAGTGTGTATCTACACTTTCTTTTTCATTTTAAATAGATCTTTCATTAACAATACCAAAATCTTTATCATTTTTATTTTCACTTATACTTTTTGATAAACATGTCATTACTTTACTTCGACAGGTTGGACACCTGTCGAAGTAAAGTAATGACATTTTTTCCGGGTATATGATTTAAACCTATGGTTTCTGCTTCTAACACAGTATGCATTGTAATCACACGTAGAGATGCTTAAAAAGAAAGTAATTACATTCCTTAAATAACATTAATTATATATATATTTTGTAATTATATTACTATACAATTTGTTGTATTAATAACTGTGAAACATTGAACAAATCTTATTACCAAAAAAACTTATATGACTTATTAATAATGATATTACCTAATGAAATATAAATATATAAATTTTTACCTCTACACACCTTTTGGTGACTCAGAAATGGATTACAGCAACTTTTCTGATTACCCTCATATCTTACAACTAAAATATCATGATGGTGTGGGCATATATTAGTAATTTTTTCTTGTTTAAGTTTTGTTCGTTTTTCAAGTAGCTTACAATCATTGCTTGTCAATCTCTTCAATCAAATTTCTTTCTTGAGTATATCATTGTCTATAACAAGCTCCATAATTATTTACAAAGCAGCAATTAATTTTGTTATCCATATAAAAATATAATTAAGAATCTCTGTCTAAATACTTAATACAAGAAATCTTAAATAATCTTTATGCCCCTAACAAGAAAAGTACACTTGAACACAAAAAGTATCATATCAATATGTATTTATAAAGAACATATTGCTTTAACAAGTAGCTATTAGTTTAATAGACATATTTTAAATGCCTAACTATTTACTAATTATTGTAAATTCTCCATTAACTACTTACAAAAAGTTGTGTAAAAGTAAAAGATAACTAAATAAAATTTTATTTAGTTATGTAACTTAACATAGTAATGTTAATTAGACATTGTTATATCATTTTATTACTTTTTTTATTGATGATAATAAATGTTTTCTTGCAACAAAACATTCAACAACAAAAGTTACACAATATTGTTAAATTTAATGACATGATATTATGTAATGAAAATGACATTATTATTATGTAATGAAAGTAAAAAGAAACAAATTTATAAAATGTTCAACTATGTTTTGTAATAACTTTGTAAATGTTTTACAAAGCTATTATAAAACAAAAATAATTGTATTTGTATTCAAAATATATTTGCAAAACTTTTTTTTTGTGCAAAATATCTTTAGAAAAATTGAAAAACTAAAACTTCAACAACTCCTTGATAAAACATAAGGCCAAATAAAAATTGGTTCTCAAAGTAGATATATGTTTAATATTGAAAATAACGAAAACCAAAACTTTTTTTTGTCAGTCTAGAACTATAGTTGTCAATGGCCTTTTTTATTGTCATTAACAAGTGCGTTTTGTGGATCTAAAATAAACTATATTTTATTGCTTTAAGATATAAGTTTATGATTTTCAGATTCAGCAGGTTTTAAACTCCTTTGGTACCAAAGGAGTTTAAAACCTGCTCATAGCTTCGCAACATTACTAATTACTAACACTACTAATTTTGTTAAAAGGAAAATGCTAAATTGACATATTTCCGTCTTTATCCCCCCTCTTTTTTCAGTTAAAAAATAACTAACTCTAAGTTGCTGTAAATCTTAAACGGTTGAGAATTTTTTGAAAAATTTTTACAGTCTTTCCTAACTTATATCTTTAAACATTTGTGCCAAATTTCAGCGAATTTGGTGATGCAGGGTGCAAACCCTTGTTTTTTGAGAAATTTTTACCCCTGAAGTCTTTTTCTAAAAAAAACGTTTTAAGTAAGTAAAACGACAGATTGCTTAAAAAAAAAAGTTTTATTTGAAGTCTTTTTCTAAACGAAACGTTTTAAGTAATCAAAAAGACAGATTGCAAATATCTTTATTTCCTTTTTTTATTTATTTATTTTTAATCGTTATTCACAATCAAGAAGGCTATTCAAGATTTCATTTTTTTTTTACATTTCTTTAATGAATCAAGAATAAATATTCTTTTAAAGTGCCAGTCAGTAGAAATTCAGTTAAATTCTAAAGGTTTAACTACTCTAAAGATAAACAGGCTAAAGGAATACCGAATAATTAAAGTTACAAGGCAGCCCATTTAGCTGTGAACTAGACATTATTGAAGTAGATAAAGATATGTTAAAATGAAAAAAAAGTTTGAAAAATGAGGTTCGTTATTTTAGAGATACAATTGTCGCGGAGGTCTGTTCTGTTTAAGTACACGATTGTTGATATAAAAATACAAACCTCCATCTTATATCTACCAAAGAACACGCTCATAATCTAGATGTTCTACATGGAAAGTAGTTCCCACAGCAATCTCTATTATTTATCAGACAATCACAGCAATCTCTATTATTTATCAGACATTTTCCGTTGTTTTGTTATGGAAAAAATCCGTTTTCAATAAATTACGGTCTTTTATATATATATATATATATATATATATATATATATATATATATATATATATATATATATATATATATATATATATATATATATATATATATATATTTACATATATATATATATATATATATATATATATATATATATATATACATATATATATATATATATATATATATATATATATATATATATATATATATATATATATATATATGCACTGTAAAAAAACTCCGTCGTATTTATCAGACATTTTCCGTTGTTTTGTTACGGAAAAAATCCGTTTTCAATAAATTACGGTCATTTATTTATATATATATATATATACATATATATATATATATATATATATATATATATATATATATATATATATATATATATATATATATATATATATATATATATGTATATATATATATATATATATATATATATATATATATATATATATACACATATATATATATATTATATATATATATATATATATATATATATATATATATATATATATATATATATATATATATTTATATATATTTATATATATATATGCACTGTAAAAAAACTCCGTCGTATTTATCAGACATTTTCCGTTGTTTTGTTATGGAAAAAATCCGTTTTCAATACATTACGGTCTTTTATATATATATATATATATATATATATATATATATATATATATATATATATATATATATATATATATATATATATATATATATATATATATATATATATATTTATATACACTGTAAAAAAACTCCGTAGTAATTATCAGACATGTATATATATGTGTGTGTGTATGTGTGCATGCGCGCGTGTATGTGTGTTTAAGACAAAAGCTATGAATATAAAACAATTATTAATTGCGTTAGTCAGGAAAGTATGATTACGGAAAAGAATTCTAAGGCACCGATGTTTGAGGTAAATACCTAAATAAATAAAAACTATAATACTTCCATTATACTATAATGGAAAACAACTTAATTGAATAAAGATCTTGACTAAAAGGAAGAGGATCTAACCAGTAGCGTAGCGACAAAAAATTGGCCCCCCCCCCCCCGCAAAAATTTAATCTGGGCCCCTAAATTACTTCTTTTCTATTCCCTTCCCCCCCCCCCCCCCACCACCTTGCTTTTACCTTCCTGTGTAAAATATATGTTTTGTATGTATGTTAAATGATACGCATGTTATTTATTGTACTGTCACTTTTTTTTTAATTTTTTCTTTGTTGCCTTGGGCCCCTAATAACTCTGGGCCTCCCCGCGGCTGTGGGCCCTGCGGGCCCTTCGCTACGCTACTGGATCTAACTAAAAGAACTAACCCAAATATGACAACAGTATTGCAATTTGGTAAAAAAAACTGATGATTGTAATAAAGTAATGCATCTCAGCAGATGGTAACCTAGCAATGAATATAGTATCACAGTCCAACTTGAACAACAATTTAAATAAGTATTAAAAAAATTATTTATATAATTAAAATTGAGATTGATAGTTTAAGATAGTTAAGAGATTTAAGTTCATTTGTTTATTTTTTTAAAACAAAATAAAAACAAACAAAATAATTTGTTTTTGGAATTTCCAGTGTTGATGGTTTCTAATTCGAAAACCTTTTCACTGGATTTAAGGCTTTTTTGTGACCGTGCAAGCTGCTACACATTCCATCTTATAGTGTCGGGTCAGGTTATCCTGCTACTATTAACATGTAATATGCTTCATATCCTGTTACCTTGCAGAATACGCTTTTTTTTGGCAAAGCCTAGGAGAAGCCAACACCCTTTGCGTTGGAACTCTTGGTTGAGTGAAGGCTAGAGATTGCATCTCAATCTTCTTGACTCAAAGTACTAAAAGTACCATGTTGCGCATAGATGGTATCTCTGTTCGTACTTTTAGCATCATTGTCGAGGCAACATTTGACTTAACCCTAGGCCATATGACTCAAAGTTTATTAGTAGTAATAAGACAATTTCTTGGTCTATTTAATAATGTACTGAGTAGTGCTTTGTGTGGAGTTCTTTAACAACTCCAAAAGTGAGTAAAAAAGTACTAAAAGTTGTAAAAAACAATTAAAACCCATTTTTAAAACCCATCATTGAAAAAAATACGTAGCATTTAAAGTAAATTTTCTTCTGTTGAGCCTTATTTTTTTAAAGTTTACCAGACCTACTTGCTGCTTGTGAGAGTAATTTGATTTTTACTGTCATATCTTGTGATTCTAGTGTTAACAGCAACCTTTCTTTAACTTGTTTTTATAAAGACTCCAATAGTCACATGCGTGGCATGTGTTTATTAGAGTCTTTACAAACTTGCCATTAGTCTAGAAACTAGGTTTGAACCTACAGAATATTCTTTTATGTGAATTTGATTAGCACCACTTCATTCTATCACTTTCCTTTTTGTTTTATATTCCACCTCTCTTGCATGGCTCAGATTTTGTTACCTTACCTAAAAACCAAGGCAAATTGCTCGCTAAGAACTTTTCATCACTCTCATCCCGTAATTCGACTAATCACATCCTACCTGATTTAGCTGAAAAACAGGGTTAAACCATTGCTTGACATTCGTATCACTCCAGCTTTTGTATCATAAGTGATTTCCTGTTTAGACTTTTCTACAATTTGTGGTCCGGATAACATACCTGTTATAGTCTTGCAGAAGTGTTCTGTGGAGCTATCGTCTATACTTTCAAAGCTCTTTAACAAATGCTTATTAGAGTCTTATTTTCCAAAATTTAAAAATTCTGGAGAGCGATCTGATTTGTCTAACTACCGTCCATTAGTCTTCTTCCTATCATAAGCAAGGTTTTTGAATATTTAATTAACAAACACTTAATCTCTTATCTTGAATCTTATAACTTACTTTCTGATCATAAATATGGATTTAAATTTTCTCGTTCTACTGCTGATTTGTTCACAATAATAACTGATAGGTTTTATCGTGCATTAGATAGATGTGGAGATTTCGGTTATTGCTCTCAACATTTATAAAATCTTTGATAAATTTTGGCATGCTGGTTTTCTCTACAAACTCTCTTCTTATGGTGTATCAGTTAGCATCGTATTATAAAAGTTTTCCTCAATAACATGCACTTTTCTAAACTTTCTGTAACTTCAGGGGGTTCCTCAAGTTTTTATCGTTCGCGCATTTTAATTTTTTAATTTACATGCGATCTCCCAAAAATTCTCTCATCTAAGGCGGCGTTGTTCACTGATGATACTACCATTTATTATTGTCATGATAAAAAGCCAATACTCTCTAATTACTTTGTAAAAGCATTTGAGCTTAAAAAGGATCTTACTTATGCTACAGTATAAGACTCTAAGTGGTAGGTAAAATTTAACTCAGAAAAAACTTTTTTAGCTAACCATAACTGCCGCAATCTAGATCTTTCTATATTTATGAACAGTAATATACTTGATAATTCATCTACTCTTCGTCTTTTAGAACTAGCTTTTACTTCTGATCTTTCTTGGAAACTATAAATCAGATCCGTGGCAAAATTAGCATCTGCTAAGGTTGCATCTCTTTATCATGTTTGCAGTTAACCTTAAACAATTGTCACATCGCCACAATGTTGCTTCTCTTTAGTTTTTCTATAAATACTTAAATGGGCGCTGCTCTAAAGAGAAGCACCCATTATAGGGTCTCTTATGCCGTCTACTAATATTTATTCTCTTCGTTTAACTGTTACTGTTTCTGTTACTATGTGCTCCAAAAATTCTTTTTTGTTTAGTTTTTTTCATCAAACATCAGTTCTTTGGAATTTGTTTCCTTCATCTTGTTTTCTTGATTCATATAATTTTGAATAATTATATGGAAATTATATGAATCAAGAAAACAAGATGAAGGTAACAAATTCCAAAAAACTAATGTTCGAGTATAATTTTTTTAAAAAATAATTCTTTTAAATAGAAGAATTTCTTTTGCATTTTTCTTCGTTTTTTCTTTTTTCGAATATAGTAATCTTATAGCAACAATATCTCAAGATCTGCATATAGTTAAATGTTAAAACTTTCAGGAGTTATTTATTATAATTTAAGGTAGTGTCTGAATTAAGGTCTTTAACAAAAATTAAAGACCCTGATTTAGACGCTACCTTGAATTAAAATCTTTTTTTATTAAAAATTGTGTATTATTTTATCAAATTTTAATTCCTAGCAGCAGTGGTAGAGTGATTAAAGCGTTTGCTTAAGAAGCAAGAGATCCAGGTTTTGTTATGGTGTAAACTTTTTAGTTAAATTCTTATCCGCGGTGCTCTGTGAAAAGACCGTTAGGTCTTTTTGGGGCATCCACAACTAAAATAAAAAAAAAACAAACTTTTCGTCAAATTTTTTGGTTATGCACAAATTTAAGAGCCATTAAGTAAGGACATTAAATTAAAAAAAAATCCTGCATTAGGCACTTCATTTATAAAGTGCTTAAAGCAGGATTAAATCTCATTATTCAACAAGAAAGATTTGTATGATACAACGCTTTCTTGTTGATTTATGAGATTACTGCTGGGCAAGTTTAGTTTGAAACAGCAAGTTTAGTTTGTTGTAAAAGAGACCACGAATTGATAAACGTTACAGACTTAGTAAATGACCGCAAAAATTTTCACACTTCATTGATAAAGTGCCTAAAGCAGGATCTCTAAATTGTAAAACTTTTACTTAATGGTACTTTTTAAACAACAGTTTTTTAATTTTTTTTGTACTTTTATGCTGACTCAGTATTTTAAAATTGACAGTTACATTGAACATTCATATTTTATTTAAAGAAATTAAAATCAAAAACATTAAAGAATTTAGTTTTTTTAAGATGGATACACATTTGTTTTCTTTATGGAACGCTTATAGTTAAAATCTTTTTTCTTTTTTTATTTAATTTAAAGAGTACATGCAAGAAATTTGAAACTCAAAATTTTTTGAATTAAACTTAAACATCTGGGCGTCAAAATTAAAAGGATATTAAAAAAAAAAAATTCAAAGTACTAAACCAATAAAGTAAGAACTGGAAAACATTGTATAGAAAATAAAAACTCATAAATTTGGAGTATATATATATATAGCAAAAAAAAACTCGTAGATTTGGAGTTAAAGTATATAGCAAATAGAAGTCGTAAATTTGGAGTTCAGATATATAGCAAATAAAAACTCATATATTTAGAGTTTAGATATATAGCAAATAAATACTCGTAGATTTGGAGTTTAGATATATACAGATTTTTACGTACATTTTTATTGTCGAGAATTACCTTTATTTTTTAATGATTACTCGATGTATATATCTTGTTTACCTATTCGCGGAATAACTTGTTTGATATTTTGATTGTTCCTAATTTCCTTTAATCTGGCGTTGCTAAGTTAATTTGTTGTGGTATGCACTGTATTACATTCTTATCTTACGCACTGATGGTTGTTTTGTTAACAATACTACTTTTAACCTGACGTTTTTTAGCGGTAATAAGTTTTTAGCAGTTATTGTACTGAATTTAATTCGCTTTTAATTGTGTATAATTGGCAAGACTAAACTTATGAGAACTGCACTTTTACATAAGACATAATGTTCCTGGACAATAGGGTAAATTTATCAGTGTTTTTACAACGGCTAAATAATTCAACTGTCGACTAAATTGACTAATAGATTTTCTGAAGTCAAAATTATTGGGGTCTGGAGATAGATTGTCAAAAGGACAATCTATTCCCAGACCCCAATAATTTAGGAACCGCCTTAAATACTTGTATATATCAAAAAAGTTATTACAATCATATTAACAATGTAATTGTATAAATTTATGATATTTAGATTTTTTTCATAGCCTTGTTTTGTCCAGGGCCCTTAGCCAGCTTGAAGCGGCCCTGTATAAAAGTATTTATGAAAATCACAAGCATCAAGTAAACAAAAAAAAAAAGTTAATATAATGCATAAATGAAAGTTTAATTAGATATAAATAAAGGTAACATGAATTAGACAAAACTTTACGAAAGTAAACAAAATACTAGATAATAGTTATAATAACATCCCAGCATTAGCAAACGGGACACGTAAGATTTTTATCTGGGCTTACGGGAACGGAATTTATATAAGCGTTTTTAGATGGGTCCCGTTTGATTTAAAAATCAAGCAAAACTTTGCATCTGGTAATGAAATGGGCTAACAAATCTGAAAAAAAAATTTCTTTTACCCCAAACAGGAAACCTGTTTGGGGTAAAAGAAAACTTCAATGAAATGCGTTAAATGGTCGTCATTAAAAATTCAAACTTTACGTAGAAAACTTGTATAAATATAAACAATACAACGCGTATAAAATATAGTTATATTTAAAGAAACGCTAATTTTTTTCACTTGTTTTCACAAAGTTTTTCTATTATTTGGTCTTTATTTTATTTATAAAAAGTATTATTTTTTCTTAGAATTATATCAATAGCTAATGATACAATAAAGGATTTGTAAATTTTAGAGATAATAAAAACTACCATTTTATTTCTAAGGTATTTTTAAGGTATCGTGGAAACCGCCTTCCTATCCTTTTCCATACTTGTTTTATTTTTATGCAGCGTTATAATGACTTACTACAATATCTGAACACTGGAACAGTAAAATGCTCTAGTTTACAATCACTTTTGCGAGCAGCATTTTGTAATACAACTGCTATAAAATAATTGGGCGTGCTTGCACTATTTGGAAAACACCGGACAATGAATGACAAAATTTGATGTATTAGCTGAGTATGCAAGTCTTGATCATGTCACTGGTATCCAGGTAGTAAAACATGCTTTGAAAACAATTAAAAATTGCCAATCTAATCCTGTTGCAATATTTTGGAGAAATACAGATTTTTTTGGGCAAAAGTTGCTCCCAAATGTTTTAAATTCAATTACAACTTTATGTTCCATTGATGACCAGCTTGTTGAATTGACCTCTGCTTGTCTTGATGCAGTCGAGAATATCATGCTTTGACAGTATAAGAGATATTTCTTCCTTTCAAATACTACAACACTAAAGAAGGAGACAACAAGTGCAACATAATATCTATAGTGAAGAGTTAGTTGGCATGTTTAGTTATGCCAAAGGAAGATGCCCAAATGCAACACTTTGTTATATATCAAGCAAATTAAGATCCAAAAAAAATAGGATCATAGATTATCTAGATAATCTTGAAGAGTTGCATAGAGAAAAAGTAGTTAAGTAGTCAATTTATATGGCACGAAAAGAAAAGAATTAGAACTAGACTAGAACATAATGTACTTCGAGTAGAGATATCTAAGTGACAGACATTTAAATGCCAAAAAAATGGATGAAAAACAAAAAAAGAAGTTAGAACGCAAGCTGTGTGTATTAACTATCACAGAAATGAAGAATTTATACAAATACTTATCTGCAAAGCAACTTGACAATATAAATGATGTGATGGCTGAAAGAACTGTTGGCAGAAAACTCTGTCACAAATGGTATGATACTGATTATTATAAGTGTGTCATATATGATGGTAGAGTTAAAAAAGTAAACTAGAGACAACAAAACAGTTTACACTATTTCCTACTGGAAACAAGATGAAACTGATATTAAAGCTGTCAAACTTAAAATGAAAAAAATCCAGCTAGCTGCTGATGTTGTATTAGAGGAGTTAATATTTTCTTAAATTAAATAAAAAAATAATACAATAATGCTTACCAAAAAGTACCGCAAGTTTTGTGGCTTGCAAATAGGTACCGCAAGTTTTTTGGCTTGCAAACTAGCACCACAAATTTTGTGGCTTGGAAAATAAGTACCGCAAATTTCATGGCTTGCAAATAGGTACCGCAAGTTTGGTGGTTTGCAAATTAATACCGCAAATAATTACAATAGCTAAAGCAAGTTTTGTGGCTTGCAAATGTTTTTGAAAGACGGCTCTGGCTTTCCTTCAGGTAGTGTCTTTTGTTAAAAATGATTTAATTTTATTCATTAATGAAATTTAAAAATTAAATCATTTACTATAAGTCAAGACAAAAGTTATTTACATTTTATATTTCAAAAAGATTGTTGTTTTTTTGTTTTTTTTAGATTAGAGTGGGTAATCCATCCCTTTACATGAAAAAATGAGCATTCAAAAGCATCTTGAAATGTGGTAAAATAAATTTTTATACCAATTTCTCTCTGTTTAAAAAAATATTTTAACAATTTTGTGAAATTCTCATTTTTTTAAGATTTGGGGCGAAAGGGGTGGTATACGCTTCTTCCCATAAAGGCGACTTTATGGGAAGGAGCGTATACACCACTAGTTCCTATTTAAGTATTGAAATTTAATTTTTACTTTTTATAATAGATTTACTTATTTTAGTTACGATTGAAATATTTAAAAGAATGAAATTTTGATGTGAGTTAAATCTTACCCACAACCCAACACCAATTGATGTGGAATAAAATAATAATAACTTATAATACATAAATATTACCAATATCGTAAAAAAAAACAAAAACAAAAAAAAAAACAAACACTCTTTTATGAAAAAAGTGTACTTTTGTAAGGTGTATGTGGTGGATTAACACCCACTCCGGATCCCTCGATGCTCCTCTTACCGAGAAAATAGTTTGAAATTATAGCCCATTTTACATCTATCTTTTGATACCAATTTATAGATTTTTTGAATTGAATTTGAACAAGAATTGGCAAAGTTGTAACAATTTATCTAAGAAAAAAAGTTTTTTCGACCACAGTTTAATCAAGAATTCCCTATATCAAAAACTTGCTGCTAAAAAAGTCATAACTTTTTATAGAATTGTCCGATTGTCACAATTTGTTCACCTTTAAAATACTGTATTTGAGGGCTTTCTAATGATACATAGTTTCTAAAAACTCCGCAAAAATGCAAAAAAGAAATTACCACTCTGACTTGTTTGCAAAGCATTAACATAATTCAAAGCTTATTTTGGTAGTTAATGAAAGAGATCACGGGAAGAAATAAGAAAAATACAATATTACTAGCAAATGTAAAAAAAATTAAAAACAAGTTTTTTAACGACCATAATAAAATTATTATTATTTTTTTTTTCGTCATTAAAAAATAATCTTTTAAGGTGAGTTTCCACTCATCCGTTTTTCTACGGGAACGGGATAGGAAAGGGAAAAATAATCACTTTAGCATGCGCAGTTTTACTTCGGACAAATTAAAACTAATAATACGCATGCCCACGTGATTATGTTTCCCTTCCCTTTCCCGTTCCCGTGAAAAAAAAGAATGAGAGGAAAGTCACCTTTACAATGTTTTTGCAACATAAAAAATGTAACATTAAAGTTTCGACCGGAGCTGGCAGAATACATGGTCTTATCATCCAGCCTCGTTAATATAACTGAAAAATTCAGCCGACAAAAATAAAAAAGGAAAAAAGAAACTAAAGCAAGAACTGATTTAAAAATCAATTTGCTATTAACAGAAAAAAAGAAAAAAAATATTATTTATTTCTTCTCATTATTAATATTTTTTTAATTTTCTATCTAATTCTACTTTTATTTTTAATATACACGCACGCACACACATACACAAATATGCACACGTACACACAAATATATGTCTGTTCATAAATATATACATACAAAGTCAAATAAATCTGTTTTATATTTCATCTAGAAATTGCGTAAGATATAATAAATATTGCATTTACAAATTGCGTTAATTATTGTAAAATAAGATAATCTTATACAAGTTACCATACAATATAATTAAGATTTTAATAATAGGATAGTAATTGCTTTGAATCATAATCAAATAAGTGTTGTTTTGTTGCACGTTTAAAATGTTGAAATGAATTTAAAGTTTTTATATTACTTGTTAAAAACAAGTTCCATAACCGCGGTCCTCGGCAAGATATCGAAAAATCAGCATGTTTTGATAACGTTTTTGGTAAAATAAAATTATTTGTTTAGTATTTAGTTTCGTATTTGTGGTTCAAAGAAAAAAAGTAATTTTGGAAAATGCTTGGTAGCATACCATTTTTAAACTTAAACATAAAATAAGTATATTAAGAATATTTATTTCATAGACATTAGGCACTCTAATTTCTCTTTGTAGTGGTCTGTCACAAGCGTATTTATTTGCATTTAATATCAAGCGACTTGCTCGTTTTTAAATTTTATAGATCATATTTAACTTTGAAGGAAAAGTACTTGCCAAGATAATGTTGCAGTAGCTGATGTAGCTATGAATAAATGCAAAATAAATATTTTTTAAACAACTTGTGTTAAGGAGATGTTTTGTTTTATACATAACACCAATAATTTTAGATATTTTATTTTCTATTACTTTGATATGATTACTCTAACTAATATGTTCATTAAGTATTACGTCTAAAAATTTGATTGAGTATTCTCGTTTAAGTTTATTTTTATCAATTAGTAAATCAGGTAGTTTTATGGGGAGGGTTTCAGATTTCGGTAATTTTGTAAAAAGAATATATTTACTTTTTTCGACATTTAAAGAGACTGTTAGCCTTAAACCATTCATTCAGGTTTTCAAGTTCTTGATTAACAGTGTTAAATAATAGGCTAATATTTGTGTGGCTAAAAAACACTTGCGTATCATCAGCAAAAAGGACAAAATTAAGTATGTTAGAAGATAAGTAGATATCGTTAATATAAACGAGGAATAACAATGGACCGAGAGTTGATCCTTGTGGGACCCCACACGTAATGTTTTCAAGTCGAGTTACAGTGTTGTTATATGATAAAGCTTGTTTCCGAATATTAAGGTAAGAGCGAAATCATTTTAAATTGTTATTTCTTATTCCATAATTATACAGTTTATAAAAAAGAATTTCGTGGTCAACAGTGTCAAACGCTTTTGAGAGATCGAGAAATACCCCAAGAGTGTATTTGTTATTGTCAAACCCTTTTAAAATTTCATTGACAAGTTTGGCAACAGCGTGTTCTGTTGAATGGTGTTTTTGAAAACCATATTGGGTATTATTTAGCAGGTGGTTGTTTACTAGATAATTGATTAGCCTATTGTGCATTATTTGCTCTAATATTTTTGAAATGCATGGCAAAATAGAAATAGGCTTGTAGTTAGAAGTAATAGAATCATCTCTGCTTTTAAATATAGGAACAGTCTTTTCTAACTTTAGCTGGTCAGGGAACACCCCATTTTTTAAAGACAGATTACAGATATGCAGAAGGGGATATTCTATAATATCGTAGACATTTTTTACGTTTATGCTAATGTCATCTAGTCCTAGACTTTTGTTTTGTTGTAAGGTATTAAATGCATTTTTAAGCTCATCCGGAGTTATTTCAAGCTTGTTCATGACTGAGGCTTTTTTTCTTAGATACGATTTATAACAATTTTTTCCAGGAGTTATTTTATAAGCTAATTTTTCCCCAGTTTTTATAAAATAGTTATTAAATTTCTCTGCAATATCTATTGCCTTATTGGCTACTGTATCATTTTCATCTGTTTTTAAGTATTGCGGCAACACTTTGGTAGCATCTTTTTTTTCCCTATTACCTCTTTTATTACGCCCCATGTTTTTTTTGGTGTTACCGCAATAATTTTCTAATAAATTGCAATAATAGTTTTTTTTTTAATGTTTTCTTTCATTTTTCAAATAGATTTTTGTATTTTTTATATATTTTTTCGTTTTTATAAGTCTTTTTTTTCAAAAATTTTTCATCAAGTTTTTTTTTTTTTTTTGTAGATTTAATAAGCCCTTTTGTCATCCAAGGACTTTTAAGGTTTTTGAGTTTAGTTGATTGTTCAAGCTTCGGAAACGCTTTTTCGTACAAACTTGTAAAAGTGTGTTTAAAAATATTGTAAGCTGTTTTAGTGTCTTTGCAATTAACAACTTGATCCCAGTTTTCCATTGATAAGTTGCTTCGGAACTTTGTTATATTTTTTTCATTTATTTGTCTTTTTGTTATAATCATTGTTTTGTTTTCTTTTTTGTTGTTGAAATAGTTAAGTAGAAGAAATATCAGAAAATGGTCACTTATGTCAGATTTTATTATTCCGTTTTGAATATTACATTTTATGGTATTATTTGTAAATATATTTTCAATTAGGGTAGCGGTTCGGAGAGTTACTCGAGTTGGCTTATTTATTAAGGGTACTACGCCGTGCTGTAAGAGATTATTTAAAAAGCGTTTGACATTATTAGTTTTTATTTTTAAAAGATCCCAGTTAGTATCTCCCATTATGTATAAGGGCTTAATTTTAGCCAGTTCTAGGTACTGAATTATATGTTTTTTAAAAGATTTTTGAATGAAAAAACTTTTGAGTTTAATAAATTTTTTTCTTTAATCGGAACATGCTTATCAAATAAAATTCCTTATCTTAATGACAAATCAATTGATGAGTTTATAACATCACTTAAATTAACTTTAAATTTTTCAAACCTAACATACAGCGAATTTGAGGCAGTGTTTAAATCAATAAAACGGAATAAGGCAATTGGGGCTGATCGCATCAATAGAAATGTTATAATAGACTCCTTCAACGTTTTGAAAAATATACTCTTTAAAATTTGTAAAGCCACTATTGCTCAAGGATCTTTTCCAGACTCTCTAAAAGTAGCAAAATTACTCCACACAAATCTTACAAATTATCCTCCTATTTTAGTTTTCCCAATTTTCTCTAATATACTAGAAAGAATAATGTATATCAGAGTCTACAATTATTTTGTTAATACTAAATTTTTATATAATAACCAATTTGGCTTCCAGAAAAACTATTCTACTGAACTCATCATACTCCAACTAACACATACATCATACTCCAACTAACACGCAGCATTTCTGGTTCTTTTAAAAATTCACATTATACCCAGGAGTATTCATCAAATTATCTAAAGCTTTTGATTCTGTCGATCACCACATTCTATTAAAGAAATTAGATCTCTATGGAATTAAAGATAAATCCCTAAGCTGGTTCAAAAGCTATCTTAGTAATCTTGAGATGTTTGTTAAAATCCAAGACTCTTCTTTGCCTTTATTAATGAATGTAATATGTGGTGTCCCCCAGGGATCCATAGTTGGGCCCCTATTATTTTTAATATATATAAATCACCTCTAACTTAATAACTATAATTTTTGCTGATGACACAAACCTATTCCAATCTCATGAAATCATAAATACACTTTTTGATAATTTTGTCCCTCAATATTGATAAAACAAAATGAACACTTTTTTACCCAATATCTAGAAAAAATGTTTATCAAATACGATGCCCGATACAAAAATTCTTGGAGTTCTTATAGAAGAAAACTTATTTGGAAACAACAAATCAATGGTGTCTCCTTGAACGTTGCTAAAAAATATTGAAGTTAAATATAAAGTTCGACATATTTTAATTAAAAAACAGTTAAAACAACTATATTATTCGTTTATCCACTGCCATTTAAAATATGCAAATATTGTATGGAATAAGCGCACACAAGACTAAACTTAAATCTCTTTTTCAGCATCACAGACATGAAGCTCGCTTAATTAATTTTGTAAATTGTTTTTCAAATTCAAAACTACTTCTGAAAGAAATGAAAGCCTTAAATGTATACGAACTTAATGATTATAACATTTTATGTTTCATACTTAAATGTAAAAATCATTTATCTCGTGATGTATTTATGAACCTTTATAATATAAAACCCATAAACAAATACAATCTTTGCAATGGAAAAGCCTTTCTGCCAAACTAAATTTGAAAAACTAATTATTTGTTATCGCGGTCCTTATTTATGGAATAAAATAGTTTTGCCAAATTTTGATTTTTCATTGAAATAGACTTTAACTTCTTTCAAACAAAAATTAAAAAAAGTTATCTTTTCAGCAGAAAATACTTTTTCATGTTTTAAGTTTTTTTGTTTCATATATTTCAAATTATTTACCCAGTATATTTATGTTTTAAATGTACGGTTAGATATAGTTTACGTTGATTTTTTTTATTTGGTTAATTTGATTTTATTGTTATTATTATCATAATTGATGTTGTAAAGGGCTTCATGATAAGATTGTATGATCTTCTGCCGATTTTATTTGTACTAAAGCTATATAACATTCAAGTAATTGATCACTTAAAAAAAAACAATCCACGTACATAATAACATTCACGTTTATTAAATTTTATAAAACGAGGAAACCCACACAATAAAAAGTTGATATTTTTATTGTTTTATTTCCTTTGAGCATAAATTCTTGGTAATGTTATTGGCTTTTAATATTTTAAAGGTAATTCAATAACATTTTGCCCTCATAAAGGAAATAATTTTTATTTAAACTTACAGTTCATATAAAATACAATTTATAAACATATATAAACTGTATTTTATCTGAACAGGAAGTTCATATAATTAAAAGTATATGTTTATGAACTGTAGTTTATAACTGTAACTGTTTTAAGTTATAAATGTAAGTTATAGTAGTTACAAAGTATGTTGTAACAGTTATAATTGAATACTACAACTGTTTAACTAAAGTTATACATTTATAGAGTAAGTTATAAATGTAATAAGTTACAACTGTAAGTAACGCAAATGTATTTTTTTTACTTTCTTTTATTCTTTTATATTCTATAATTTTACTCTCTATTAATTACTCTCTTATTTTAATTTTATCATTTTATCCTTAATCATTTTTTTTTATCAGCTTCTGTGTTTATCAATAATAAACATTGTAATAACATTCTGTCTATCAGGTTATGAAATTGTAATAACATTCAGCCTATCAAGTTATGAAAAAAAAAAAAACACTCTGTATTTTTTGATTTTAAAACTGTAACAGATAACCACAAAGCCATCTATTGTGACTGTTGCAGTTTATGGGTTCATGCTAAGTGCTTTCAAAAAAAATTTCTCACTTATAATCTTCTCTCTGAAGACTCTTCAAAATGGTACTGTTTCAATTGTATATTTAAAAACATGCCATTTGGTCTGCTTACTGATAATGAGCTCTTAAGAACATTATCATGCAAAAATCCGCAAACTGCATTATCAAATTTTCTGAGCTTTTAAGAACATTATTATGCGAAAATCCGCAAACTGCATCTCCAATTCATTTAAGAAACATACTTAAAGAACTTAATACTATCTCTGGTTCTATTATAAGTTGTAAATTCTATTATGTTGTTGACTTTAATAAAGCTATCAAACCTAATTCAAATATATATCTTCACCTTAACATTGCATCACTTCCCTATCACGTTGATGACCTTTGCAGTCTTATTAGCACATTAAATATCATACCTATGGCAATAGAGACTACTGAATCTAACTTATACCTTAATGATATCAATATAACAGACATAACTAATAATGGATTCAATATTGAACATTGTCCCACTGAGGCCAAAAAAGGTGGTACTCTTTTATATTTGCAGTCTAGTTTAAATTATGTAGTTCGTCATGACTGTAAGATTTACTTACCAAAACTACTAGAGTCTGTTTTTGTTGATATCATTAAGCCACACAAAAAAAATGTCCTTATTGGTTGTATATATCGTCATCCATCAATGAATCAAAATGAATTCAATACAGCATTTTTAACTCTACTTATTGAAAAGTTAAGCAAAGAACAAAAATTGATCTTTTTAATGGGTGATTTCAATGCAGATCTACTGAGCTATAGTGAATCTAATCCTACTTCCAACTTCCTTGATACCTTATGTTTTTACTCATTTAATCCTTTCGTAATCGAACCTACTCGTATAACAACTAAATCTCAAACACTTATTGATAACATTGTTGTGAACTTCTACTCAACTGATCCTCTCTCAGTTAACCTAACTATTTCTATCTTGGATCACACAGCACAATTTGTTTGTGTTCCTGACACATCCAACCAACCAAATAAAGTTAAAATTTCTAGACTACGTTTAAAAAAATTTGACCCCACCAAGGTTATTATAGAAATTTCTAAAATCAACTGGGAGCTTATGATTAAAAAATATGACAATATTAATGAATCCATCAATAAATTTTTAAACTCGTTTAATAGGGTTCTAGACCAATGCGCCCCTATAAAACTTTGACTAAAAACTTAAATCTAAACCCTGGATCTCTAAAAGCTTACTTAAATCTATCACTGATAGATGGAAAAACATAAAAGATATCATAAATATTAAAGGATCATTACATAAAACACCTACTCAGCTAAATCTGAATGAAAATATTATCACAGACCATGCCACTGTTTCAAATATATTTAACAACTACTTTGTCTCTACTCGTGAAAAACTACTCAATAATATAATGCCAACAAAATGTACTTATAATGACTTTCTTAACTTTCCTAATGCTAATTCTTTCTTTATTGATCCTGTTAGTGAAGATAACGTATCTAGCCTTATTAGTAATACTCTTAAAAATGATAAAAGTTTTGGACCTAACAGCATACTTACATTTTTTCTTAAACTTACCTCGCACATAATCTCCAAACCTCTTAGCATTATGATAAATAATTTTTAAAAAAATGGCGAATTCCCTGATGTTTTTAAAGTAGCTCAAGTCATTCCAATTTATAAAGCAGGCCCATACTTGACTTTTTTAACTGTCAACCCATTTCCATTCTTTCCAACCATAACTTGTAAAATCTGTATAACAGGTTATACAAGTTTCTAGAAAAATTTAAATGCTTGTACTAACATCAATATGGATTTCGAAGCAAACATTTTATAACCCTCGTACTTATTGAAATTTACTGAGAAAATCAGAAGAGCTCTAGATATTAAACACTTTGCATGTGGGGTGTTTGTAGATTTGCAGAAAAATTTTGATACTGTAGATCACTCCATCCTTCTCACAAAGTTAGAGTACTACAGAATTAGAGGCTAAAATGGTTTACTTCATATCTCAAAAATAGAACACAGTTTGTTTCCATTAATAGCACTCATTCTGATTTACAGAATTGCTCAAATGGTGTCCCACAAGGTTCAGTTTTAGGACCACTTCTTTTTCTTCTTTTTATCGATGACTTGAATACTTCTTTCAAATTTGCAACTGTTTACTATTTTGCCGATGATACTAACATGCTACTGGTTGACAAACCATTTAAAAAAATCAAACATATTAACCATGATCTTGGAAATCTTGTTCGTTCTAATAAACTTTCTCTCAATTCTAACAAAACAGAGCTTATCATGTTTAAATCCAATCTGGCACCAATTAATAAGCACTTAAATTTCAGACTAAGTTGACAAAAAATTTATTCTTTAGGCTCTATTAAATATCTTAGGATTAAAATTGATTCTAATCTTACTTTTCAAGGCCATCTGAATGGTTTAGCTATGAAACTCAGCAGACCTAATGGAATGCTAGCCCAAGTCCGCCATTATGTAAATCTAGAAACTCTTTTAAATATATATCATGCTATTTTTGGATCCCATCTAAGATATGTATGTCAAGTATGGAGACAATTCCATGAACAAGTCATTTTAAGGTTGTTCTATCTCCAAAATAAAGCCTTGAAAATAATATATTTTCAGTATAATAACTCTAAATCTAATGTATTATACCTAACCTCCAAAATATTAAAAAAAGCGACCTTGTGGTATTCCTCAACTGCTAATTTGTCTGGAATTATCATCACAAAAACCTTCCCCTATCATTAAGCAATTTTTTTACAAGTACGAATTGTCACTATCCTCTCCGCTCCATCAATAGCTTAAACTTAGTTATTCCAAAATAACGCTCTGCTAAATATGGAAATAAATCCATTAAATATCAATGTATAAGCTCATGGAACAAACTAACTCCTGATCTAAATCTCTTAATTCAATCTCTGAATTCAAAATCAAGTTTATTAATTATTTGTTAAAAAAATACAATTAAATTATTGATATTCTTTACTATATATATCAATTCATAATCCTTCAGTTATTATTAGTATTATTATTAGTATTATTAGTATCAGTTATTATTATTATTTTCATCATTGACTATAACGTTACGTTGTTTATTCGGGTATTTACTTTCTATTAGTAATTGTACTATTGTAAATTTCTTTGAAATGTTATAACTTATTTTGAATACACTTGATTTTGATATGATTGATTTAGTTTGTATGAACGGTAAATTACAGTGTAAGCTCATATAAATATTCAACTGTATACAACTGTATACGAATTTTATTAGTCGGCAAATTAAACACTAGAATCGGCAAAATCGGGTTTATAGTTGGCAGTCGGCAAATGTCGAATAACGAGCACCTTTTTTTTTATTTTTTAAGTAAGTTAGTGGGCAAAACTTTTTTTTGGCTTTTGTCGGCAAAAAACAGACACAGCATCCCCATTTAAAATCTCTTCGGGACGGATCTGACTGTATATATATATATATATATATATATATATATATATATATATATATATATATATATATATATATATATATATATATATATATATATATATATATGTATATATATACATATATATATATATATATATATATATATATATATATATATATATATATATATATATATATATATATATATATATATATATATATATATATATATATACACTCAAAAAAATTATAATATAATTTTACTGAGTGTTTTATGCTCTAACACGAAAATTGATGAACATGAAAATAACTCGTCACGTCAAAGCAAGAATGCATCATCTAGGAACGCAGAGTGCGGTCTTTTATGTGTATTTTTTATTGTATTTTTAGAAAAGTTTTCCATCTGAAAAAATAAAAGCAAAAAAAAATAAAGATGTCAAAAAATTTTACAATAACGCAACTAAAAGAAATAATGGACATACATGAAAATACAATCATGAAGTTGTTTAACGATAAAGTAGAAAAATTGGAAACAAAATCACTTTTAAGAAGAAAATAAAATCCTTAGAAGTGAAATAGGAGACTTAAAAAAATCCATGAAATTCGTTAGAGAAAAGTACGAATGTTTATTAGAGGAAAACCAAAAGAAAAAAATATATATTATTCCTAAACTTGCAGAATTAAAGGATAGAAGTCGCCTAAACAACTTAAGAATCAATGGACTTGAGGACTATGAAAACGAAAGTTGGCAATACATGGAGAGTCAAGTGAAGAGCTTTGTAAAAACAAAGCTAGGAATAAATTTTTTATTTCTAGCTTTGTTTTTACAAAGAATTTGGCGAAAAAAGAAGAAATAGAACAATTGTAGTGAAGTTTTTGAACTATGAAGATAAAAGCTCCATATTGAAAAATTACGTAAGAGCAAAACTTTGGCAACAAGGTTTATTCGTCAACTAAGATTTTTGCGAACAAACAACACAAATAAGAAGAAAGCTGTTTACTGAAGCAAAGGAGTTAGGATTAAAAGGCAAGTATGCAAAAGTAGTTTTTAATAAATTAATAACACGCGATTAACTAAGAAAAATTCCTTTTTTTTTAAAAATATAAAAATATAAAAATTCTGAAATGGATTCCATTCAACAAAATAACCTTAAATTAATTTCAAAAAATGCTTTTCAAACTTATGACTTTAAACTTAACAAAAAACTTGATCTTAATTTAAATTACTTTAATTTTACAGGTGCTTTACAAAAAAACTGCTCTTTTTTTATAATAAAAAAATAAAGGAAATTCTTCAGCGGGATCATTTTAATGTCATTCATTTTGATATAAGAAGCTTAAAAAAAAAACTTCGAAAATTTTTACTATAACTTAGAAAAAACATCGAATGGGTTTAACTTATGAGCGTAACAGAAACGCGGTGCTTATCTGACGACACTACATCGAATGGAAGTCACCATCTCCGTGACTATAATATGGTTCCGCTTGCACGCAAAATAAGCAGGCGAAGTGGAGGTGTTCATATTTATGTAAACAATAATTTGCAGTTTATTATCAAGCCTGACATTAGTATTTCTAATGGCGATAAAGAGATTTTGACTATTGAAATTATTACAGAAAAAAATTAAAATAGAATTTTATATATGCTGCTATCGCCCACCATTAATAGAACTACTGAATTATTACCTCTACGAAAACTAGTAATTATAAAACGACTCATTAACGATAAAAACTTTCTTTTATTTAAAGAGCAATTGTCTTTGATAAATTAGAGTATTATTAGTACTTCTGAACCAAACAAAATGTATTTTTTATCATTTTTTAAAATATTTTATGAAATTTACGATGTAAATTTTCCAAAATACGAGGTTTGTAAAACAAATAAAAATACTATATCACCATGGATTACAAAAGATTTAAGAAAATCCTCAAAAATAAAACAAAAACTCTATATCAAATACCTAAAATTGAAAACAATTGAAAATAAAACACTCAATAAAATTTATGCAAAACAATTTGAAAAACAAAGAAAAAACCTTAAAAAAAATACTACACCAAATTATTTGAAAAAGAAAAAATTGATTCTAAAAAACACGGAAATATATAAATGAAATAATGAGTAATCATAAAAAAGTGTGCTCTCTGCCCAAAGTTATTAAAATAAATATCAAACTCTTAAATGATCCTATTATAAACGCAAGCAAAACAAACAAGTATTTCATATCAGTTGGCCCGAACTAAGCTAAAAATATCCCTATTGTCACTAATTTAGCAAGTGACACTCACTCCTCGTTAAACTCTTCTCTAAATATTTTTGAAACAACATTCGAAGAATTTGAATCCGCCTACAAAATAATCAAACTTAATAAAGCGGTTGGACCAGACAATATTAATGGAAATATTGTTATCGGTTCTTTTGACATCATTACAAATATTCTTTACTTACTCAATTAAACAAGCAATATTTCCAGATGCTCTCAAAATAGCTAGAGTTATTCCAAGGGAGGTAAACTAACTAAACTTAAGATTCAAAAAAAAATAATTCTGCTGAACATGTAATACTTCAACTAACTATAAGTATTGCAAGTTCATTTGAAAAACCACAACATACTCTGGACATTTTCATAGATTTATCAAAAGCCGTTAATACTATTGATCACGAGATTTTTTTAAAAAACAACAACTCTATGGAATCACAGGGAATGTTTTATTATTATTTAAAAATTATTTAAAAAATGGGAAACAATTTCTTGAAGTAGAATTATCCTCATTATTAAATTTATTAAATATATCATGCGGAGTTCCACAAGGATCAATACTAGGACCTTTGCTTTTTTTTAATTTATATTAAGGATCTCTATAAAGCATCAAATCTAACAGCAATTATGTTTGCTAATGACACAAGTCTTTTTCTAACTGAAAATGACTTCCCAACATTATTTAACAAAATGTATAGTGAACTCATTAAAATCTTAAACTGGTTTGAGTCAAACAAACTATCAACAAATATCGAAAAAACTAAATGGATCTTATTTTATCCAGCTTCAAAAAAAAATCTACTTTCGATTATACCTTCCTTCTATATTGATAATACTGAAATTAAGAGAGCTAAAGTTACCAGCTTCTTGGGCATTGATGAAAACCTCACATGGAAAAATCATGTTAACAATCTAAACATTAAAATCCAGAAGCATGGGAATGCTATACAAATCAAAAACTTTTTCAAGTAACTACACTTTGATTCAATTATATTACTCATTTAATTATTGCCATATTATTTATGCTAATACTGCATGATGGTGTAAATACTGCATGGGGTGTTGTAAATAAAAATATACTAGAAATTTTTTTTCGTCAACAGAAGCATATTGCACGTCTTATAAATTTTAAAGACCGTTTTACTTATGCCAGGCTTCTTTTACTTAAAATGAATATTCTCAATGTTACATATGAAGATATACATATCTTCATGTGAAGATATGTATATGAAGATATGTATATGAAGATATGTATATGAAGATATGTATATGAAGATATGTATATCAGCCTTCATATGTATATATCTTCGAAATGAAAATTTTATTCAACAACCTTTTTCGCATACAAATTTTGGTAGATCTTGTATCTCTTATCTCTTATCGAGAAGCTTTTTAATGGAACAAAATAGTTTTGAAACATTTTGATTTTACTTAAGAGTGGAATTATAACACTTATTTTTATAAAGTAAAATTTTTAAAATTCAATTCTTAGTATTTACATATATGAATGTTATTTTTCTTTTACGTTTATTTATTTTTACTTTCAACGAGAATATACATATTTAACACAATAAATGTAACGAAAAACAAAGCGGAGAATATACATATTTAACACAATAAATGTAGTTGAAAAACAAAGCGGTTCTTGACGACAAGACCTTAAGATTTCTTACGTGAAACCCTTGCGTCTTACACGGTAAACACTATGTTATATGTTAAAGAAGAAGATCGTTTAATAACTTATTTTAAAGAAGTTAAAAAAATATACGTTTGCTTTTATATAAAAAACCAGATCGTTTGATTGTTTGTTTTTGCAAGTTGATAAACATTTATTACGAGGTATGCCATTAAACAAATATTGCAAAAAGAAGGTTGTATTTGTAAAGTTTCTAATTTATATATTTTTCTTAATGTATATATTTATTTATATTTGCGTGTTATTTATAATGTGTTAAGTTTATATGGGTTTATATTTTGTAAGTGTGTAAATATCTTTTAAATATGAGTGTTTTTTATGTTTGTGATATAATATTATTTGTTTATAGTTTGTAAGTTGTTATTATGTTGTTTGCATGGTTTTAAATTGTTGAACTTGGCTTAGTTTATAGCAAGAGTGTTGACCTTGCTAGCCTAGTGGTGTACTTTGCTATATGGCTTGGCTTTGTTGGGAGCAAGATTGTTGTTCATGCCAGTTAAGTGTTGTACTGTCATGATGGATCACATAAATTAAATCTGTTTGTAGTTAGTGTAGTCATACAAAGTGTTGAAAAAATTTTGTCGAAAAAATGTGTTTATAAGCTACAAAGATATACAGTTTTTTAATATCTATAATTTTTTTAATATTTATAGCTAACAGATTTTTACTTCATTAAATATTTTTTATACTGTTACTTTTTAAGTAGATTTGTTAAAAATATTAAATTTGTTTAAAAGATATATACTTTGTTATTTTTTGTTAACAGTTTATGCTTTTTATGATCAATTTTGTTAAAAAACTGGCTTCCCTTTTTAAAAATAGCTCCTACCCATTTAAGCATTTATTTTAATTTTTCTTTATTTCCTTAATTATATATGTATAACTTGAGTTTTTTTTTTTTTATAAAGGTATGTGTACAAAGTGTTACATAAATTTTAATAACTTTCATTAAATTTTTAAGATTTTTTATATAGAGAATGTTTTCTCCATAATAATATTTTAATGTTTTATATATTGACCTTTTTTTATTTAGTTATTTTTCTTTAATTAAATTCTTTAAATTAATTTTTCTTTCTTTAATAATATAAAAAAATTGAAATAGTTCAAGAAGTTTCAATATTTTCAAGTTTCTTCCCTTAAAGCAAATAAATGATTGTCTATAAAGGTTTTCTATTAATAGTTTTGTATTTACTTATATATTGCAAATCTCGTATTAAATGCGTTTCAAAGTAATAAAAGGGATTTTTTGATTAAGGATTACATTTAATGCTAGCAGTATTTGCTGAGCAGGCTGCCCTTATAATTTTTTCAATTTGCTTTATTTATGAGTTCTTATCTGTAAAAATTTTGTAACTTTTTTCAATTCGTTTTTATTATTTTTTTGATCAAATAATAATAATATTTTGTTAATAATTGTAAATAACTACATTAAATATACAAAATTACTCAAGTATAAAGATTATACCAGTTTATTTATAACTTTAGTTTATGTTCTTGGTAGAAACATGTTATCTTTACGCATTGTTATTGTATTTTAAAACATCAAATTTAAATATGACTAATAGTAGAGGTAAAATATAATTCGATTATTATATTATACTCTGTTTTATTTGCTTACACTTTATTTAGGATAAGTTAAGAAAGAAAACTAAAAGTTTAATCTTGAAATTAAGGTGCAGCTTTTATTATATTAGGCATCATTTTTACACACTCTGATGCTTAGTTATGTCTAATAAATAAAAAAGTAAAATTTTAAGGTTTCGTTAAAATTAAAAAAACCAGGCTAGGCAAACTGAACTTAACCGTTGCCAAAATGAAAGAGTGATGCTTAGGCTAGCTAATGTAAATTGTTGTTGAAATAAAAAAGATGAGCCTAGGTGAGTTGAAATAAACTGCCGTAAAAATAAAAGATTTCAGGATAGGTGTTATAATTCATTTTTATCTTTTGCTTCCTTTACAGCCAAAATACCTCATCACTCAAATAATTACCCTTTCTGTTTTAAGGTTTATGGACATATTTTGCATCGTGTTGTAAATTTAGGGCATGAAAAAGGGGTTCTACTCATGTATTGTCATTTAAATGTATATGATCCTAATGTAGCAGTGTCATTCAGAATGGAGCAACCTGGTAATAATGATTGTATAAATAAGTTAATACAACTATTACAAGCTTTAAATGTTCAAGAAAACCCATTTGCTACTGTATTTAAAAACATGGCAGAAGAAGAGGAGTAGATAATGGCACAATTAACTGGAACATTGTGTTACTTTGTCCCAGTATTAAAGTTATAGGTTTACTGTTGGACAAAGTTTTAGTCTCAAACACAACCTAATTAGTCCTATATAATTAATGTTTAATTTAATGCTGCTTACTCATTTGTGTGCAATTGACTCTGAGTTTTTAAAAAAGATTTGTTACGCTTGACTATATAATATATCACTTTATATTTTTGACCAGATAAAAAGGTACTCTCAAATCTTTACTTTCTCTATTGTAATCTGAAATATCTCTTAAACCAGTTATAAGATCTTAAATTTTATATTACATAATTTAATACAATCATGAATTCTGTGTCATAAATATGTAAATACCTGTAATATGTAAAGTGCTTCAATGTGTGTTATGTGTAAGTGGTTAATTAGTTTTCATGGCTTTAGAGTGTTGTGACTTGGCTTGTGAGTATACAGCAAGAGTGTAGTATTACTATTATTTTTTTTTGTATATATAGCTATAACTGCTTCTTCTGTATATATAGCTATAACTGCTTCTTCTGTATATATAGCTATAACTGCTTCTTCTGTATATATAGTTATAACTGCTTCTTCTGTATATATAGCTATAACTGCTTCTTCTGGCATAACAACTGTTGTTGTACTTATACTTGACTAATTACATTGCTTTTATCGTACAATATTATTTTATAATACTGTAGCCATTTATTAAAAAGCCTCAAGGTAAAAAAATCAAATTTGACTTTTATACAAAATAAACTAATTTAGATGCTTACAAACGTTATTGAATAAATATTTTCAAAGAATTATGAAAAAGTTCATAAAAATTTTTAGTTTCAAAATATGTTTTACAAAGAGGTTCGCCTAATAACTATTTTTTAGTTGCGTTTTTTCTGAAATATATAATTAGCATCTTAACGTCGTACAAAAATTTTATTTAAATCAATCAATCAATGTAATAAGTCAAGTTTAAGTGAGTACAATAATTTTATTGTTTTACATATATTTAATAGTTATATACACTTATACTTGACTTCTTACATTAAATGATTGCTTTTATTGTAATTTTAATTTTTATGTAGCTGCAGCTCCTTTTGCTACAACAAGAAAGATGTTGTACTCACTTACACTTGACTCAATACATTGAAAATTTTTTTTTTGTTATTATAATTTTCTTAATATTCGATTTTTTATCAGTAGTATGTTCCCTTCAAATAATTTAAAAGCCAAATATTTGATAAAGATGCTATTAATCTCAAAAAGCCTTGGTTTTCATACAATCAATTCTATGTTGCATGGTCTAAAACCAAGTCATATGCATTACTCATACCTAACAAGTAATTTGCATAACACCTGCATAACATTAGAATATACGCATGCATAAACAAGGTATGTCATTGAATGAAAGTTTTAGAAATGCTATATTTGTAACTTTTTTTAATTTGCAGTTTTTGACAAGTGTTTTATGTGTCATATGATGTGGTAATTTGTGTTTTTATTATGTGTTATATAAGGCTATATGGGTTTATATATTCTATTATTTCTTTGAGTGTGCTGTTAGCAGTTAAAATATGAACAATAAAATCTGGATAACTCAATAACCCTTAGCTTGAACTAACTTTTAAATTTCATTTGAGTCTTTATGTATGGATTATACTGGTAATAACTCAAGCATTCTCTAACAAGCTAATTTCTTAGTCTCTCATAAGGTTTGATTAAGTTAGAGCTTACTGTAATGCGTTATGTTATTTGTTAATTTTGTGATGTTATTGTTGTGATGTTTTTTGTTGATAGATTAGATGACTTGACTTATTTTCACCTTGGGATTTTTAATTTAAATTGATTATTGGGTAGTTTCATTACTGAAACTGACTACATATAATCATTCACTAAAAGCTAAAGATTTAGTTTTGAATTAAAAACAATAGTATGTCTTATTGTGATCATTTATTTTTAGCCTTGTTTTTTAAAAAAGAGTTGTTAATCCAAACTTGCAACAATAAGTCTTGAAACTTTCACAAAAGGTAAACAACCTGATAAAGCAAGTTTCTCATTTATTATCTGTTTAGTTATATTTGACAGTTTTCAAATAAATAAACAATAAATAATGTAAATTAAGTGTATTCACTAATAACTTTTGTTCCATTTTTACGTCGAATTCCTTCTCTTATTACTGATTTTGAAAGTTCCTTCACAGCAGATTTTAAGAAATGTTCTGAATGTTGATTGTATTCAAAAAGCTAAAACGAAGCTTGATAATCTTCATACCGTTTACTAAAAGATATATAATAGTGAAAGAATGTTTCAAACTAAATTGATTTTTTTAAGTATTTTTGAATATAAAACTTTTTTGTAGTTTCTTTTCAAGTTTATTTTTTTGATTGCTTCTCAAATAAAATACTACATTTTTTATCTTTGGAATTATTGTTTTGTATGCATATATTGGCTAGTTTTGTTTTGTTTTTTATTTTTGCGTTACCTTTTTATAGGTGAATGGAAAACATGTATACTTTCATCAGCTTTTTTACGATCATGACGGTTTTGATTTGCATTAAGTATCGGTTGTACAATCAACAGATTTGAAAAATTATTTGGTTAATTCCGCAGTAAAAACATCTTATTTGTATGAGTTTGTTAAGAGTTTTTTTACAGAAATGCTTTTATAAATAAAATCAAACGGATAAAGCAACTTATTTGAAATAGCTAACTTATTTGAAAAAGCTTGGTCTCTTTGGCCCATTTTACAATGCCCAAATCTGCTTTTTCAATAAATCATTATGACATAAATAAAATATTATCATAGCCTAAGTTTCCAAAAACACCTGAAGAAATGTTACGCAACTGTCTTAAATACTAAACATACTATTTTTATGTAAAAAACTTTAAAGTAAATAAGTAATAATCTAATAAGTAAAAAAACTAAATAGTTCAAATGTATAGTAAATTAAAAAATAACCTGAAGGCAAGAACTTTAGGTAGTCCGTAAAAAGATATCTTTAGTCGAATAAAAGACGTCTTTTTTATGACTTGTTATGTCTTTTTATAATTAGCCTAAATAAAGACGTTTAAAAGACGTCTTTTAAAAAAATATCTTTGAACAAGAGGTCGAAAAGACGTCAATCGGTTGTACGTCTTTAACGAGATGTAGAAAATACGTCTTTTATATTGATGGCCTTCAAAAAAAAGAAAGGATTTTTATTTAAATGTTAAATTAAACAACACCCAGTAGAATTTTTTTTTTTTTATGGAGGGGGAGGGAAAAACTCACTAACGTTTCCAACTGGGAAACAACTTAAGTTGTTAATAAGCAAATCATAATTTGCTTATTATAATTATAATAAACAAATTATTATTTGTTTATTAACAACTTTCGCTGTTAATAAGGAAATCATTATTTGCTAAAGAAAATTGAAAATAATTATTGCCAATAGAACCTAACAAAGATGGGTTTTAACCCATAGTATCGTAATTAAAATATTTATTTTCATACGAAAAATAAAACCTGTAAACAACTTCTGTCTGTATTTACATGTTCAAGTGACAGTGAACGAAAGATAGAAAAGAAGAAGCATTCAGTAGGCTTGCAATTTTTCAATATATTTTTAAATGATCTGAGTAATTTTGTTGTTTTTATTTAGTTGAATGATGAAATTGTTTATATAAAAGATTGGCTCTTTAACTTTTATGTTAAAGTTGTAATTTCCTTGTTAACTATTGTCTGTCCTTAACAAAGCAAGTAAAAAAAATGCACATAATGACACCAGATTTATCTTTATAACTGTTTGCAAAAATTTTGGTTTGGATACAAAAGATCAAGTGAAAATGATACTAGAAAGGTACATTTTCTTATATCTAAACACCATTGCAGCTTTCTAGTCTTCATTTTTGTTTATGTGTTTTTAATCTGTGTTGCTAATTATATCACCAGTTTTTATAATTTTATGTTGTTAAATTTTTATAATTTTATGTTGCATCATTATATTTCAGGCTAAAATAGAGCTTCGATTAATTCTTTTATCCAGTTAAAATGAATAACAACTCTAAAGGTGTATTAGCTGAATTACCTTTCCGTTTTGATAGTCTTTAGTAAATAACGGATTTTTAAATTGTTATGAATCTACAACACTTAATTTCAGCGAAATTCAATTAAAAAGTCACGTCATAGAAGAAAGAAAAATAATAATATCTGTTTTCAATAATTTGGCTTTCATGATAAGGCTGAGAAGTGGATATGTTTAGCTCGGTATAAGTACTACATATTAAAATACATCGTTGTACAGTCATTTTGATGATCGTAAATTTATTTTGCAGACTCATTTTTATATATTTTCAAACTGTTTACTCCTGTCCCAATTCTAACCTAGTGATTTCAAAAAGAAAGGACTGCACTGGAAATATGAGGATGTTAAAAGAATCAGCCCTTTTTGAATTAATAGTCGGTAAGTCGAGTTTCATTTGCTTTTTTGTATTACATTCAAGCAATAGACTGTTTTTTTATGTTCATTCATTTTGTAGAAGACGTAACCAGCTTGTATGAAAGGATTTCTCGACGTGAAATAGTTAATTTAATTCAACAACGCCAAGAAACAGAGCTCGCTCAAGAAACAGAAAAAAAAAGGAAAGATAAAAGAATATTTTGTTGAACAATACTGTTGTTTTATTTATAAATTATTATCCTATGTTTAAACATATAAAAGATGTAGAAAATGCTTCTTCTTTTATATTGACATCTAAAAGAGGTTTTTTCTCGGCATCGAT
>NC_061160.1:50627892-50705392 GCF_022113875.1 Hydra vulgaris | reverse complement strand
AGAGGTTTAGTCTTATACATTATCCCTAAAGAGAGACTTTGTTTTCCAATTTAAATGTTCGTCAAAAATTATTCCAAGTGTTTTCATTGAAAACACTCTTTTTATTTTAATATTGTTAATAGTTAGTTCTGGTAGTGTAAGTGAAAGATTCAAGGTCCAAGTATTGATCCTTGTGGAACTCCACAACTTATTGACTCAAATGGGGAGCATGTTAAATCAAATGGTACTACTTGTTTACGCTTTTCTAAATAACATTGCAGCCACTTTAAGTTAGAGTGAGCTTCTCCGTAATTACATAGTTTGTTGATAAGAATCTTGTGGTTGACAGTATCAAAGGCTTTGGATAGATCCAGAGATATTCCGAGAGTGTAACTATTGTTTTCAAAACCATTAAGAATTTGGTTCGCAAGATCAATTACTGCATGCTCCGTGGAATGGTTTTTGCGAAAACTAAACTGTTTATGATAAAGAATGTTATTAGTTTCAAGATAATTGTACAGTCTGTTGTGCATAATACGCTCTAATATTTTAAAAAAACAGGAAAGTATGGAAATTGGTCTATAGTTAGATTTTATCGAATCATCGCCGCTTTTGTATATTGGAATTATTTTTGCTAGTTTTAGTTGGTCAGGAAAAATCCCGTTTCTTAGGGAAAGATTAAAAATTATAAAAAGAGGTTTCTCAATAATATCAGAGACCGCTTTTACAAAATCAGGGTTAATTTCATCTAGACCCGCACTCTTATTTGTTTTCAACATACTAATTGGTAGCCGAAGTTCATCAACCAGAAGCTCCGATTCATCCATTATGGAATCTGATTTTTTCAAAAAGGATTCAAACGATTTACTCCCCTCAGGAATTGCACTGGCTAGTTTTTTCCCTATATTTATAAAAAAGTCATTAAATGTTTCTGCAATTTCTTTATTTACAAAAGCATCTCCTATATTACCATCTCTTTGCAATCTTTTTGGGAAATTATCAATTTTTACATTTCCTACGCCTGTTATTTCTTTGATTACATTCCATGTTTTTCTTGCATTTCCAAATGTTTTATTAACCAATAAGGAATAGTAATTTTTTTTTGATTGCTTTTTTAACTTTTCGAAAGAATTTTTATATTTTTTGTATTTTATTTCATTTTTGTAGTTCTTTTTTTTGAAAAATTTTTGGTAAAGTTTTTGTTTCTTTTTTGATGACTTAATGAGTCCTTTTGTCATCCACGGACTAAGCAAATTTTTTGAATTATTAATTTTTTTAACTTTTGGAAAGGCTTTTTCGTATTGCTTCGTAAACACGCGAATAAAATAGCCATTATTTACATGATTGCAATCAGTCAATAGTTCCCAGTTTATTTCTTGTAGGAGGTCGCGAAAAGTGACGATTGATTCATTATTTATGTTTCTTACATAAATAGTTTTTGTTTCTATTTTTTTCTTAGGGGTTGCCGAATCTTTGATCAGAAAAACTGAAAAATGATCAGTGATATCTGTTTATATATATATATATATATATATATATATATATATATATATATATATATATATATATATATATATATATATATATATATATATATATATATATATATATATATATATATATATATATATATATATATATATATATATATATATATATATTTAGCAAACAGATCCGGAGTCCGGAGAAATTACATGCCATGACATTAGAATCAGCTGATCGGTGACAGCACACAGGGAGAATTTCATCGACAAGTGCCATTTTGCAGCGGACAAAACAAGTGCAACGTTTTGGGTTTGCTTTTTTTTTTTAAGTCTAGTCCGTGTCTACGTCGCGAAAGTTTCCAAAAGCATGCAGAAGTTTCCTAAAGTTTCCAGAAGAATCATTTAAAAGCATCCAGAAGTATCCAGAAATAATCAGAAGCATCCAGACGCATCCAGAAGCTTCCAGAAGCATTGAAAAAAAGCATCTAGAATCTTCAAGAACAGGTTCACACAGATTAATTTTACTATATAAAAGACATGTAATTCAGTCAAAATATGGAAGTCAATCAGTCAGTATTATCAAGGCAGTTTATCGAAGTGAGTTTTATCAAAGTGTTTTATCGAAAAACATTCATACAAGAAGTGAAATACAAAAGTGTTTTATTACATCAATACAGTCTACATCCAACCAAGACGTTGTAATGCCAGAGTTGTGGAGTTTGAGTTGCAACAGAGTCGTGCTCTGAAAACTTCAACAATTATTTTTTTCACGACTCCGAACCATGTGGCAACGCAAAAAAAATCTGGGCCACAGCTTGATAAAATTAGAAAAGATACTATAAAAATTTTTAATATTGGCTTGAATGTGAATTTTCTAATGTCACATCTAACCTCTCTAAAAATTCATATGGGCCTATTAAAAAACCAAACGATGAACTATTGTCTATTAATATAACTCAAACGATGAGTTATTGTATATTAATATTAACTAATATTACCCAAAATTTGACCCTGAAAAAAAAGAATACCAAAAAGGGAAAGAGGACTAGAAATGTAATTTGATTTAACCCCCATATAGCAAAAATGTTTCCACCAACATAGGAAAAGTGTTTTTAAAATTTGTTGATAAGCATTTCCCGCCCTCTAATAAATTACATAAAATTTTTAATCGGAAAACAAATAAAGTTAGATACAGTTGCACAAAAAGTTTTTAAAGAATTATAAAAGATCACAACAATGATTTGTTAATCATAAAAGAAATCCTAAATGAAAAAAAGACAGAAAACTCTAATTTAAAACAAAATTGCCCGATAAGTGGAAATTGTTTATCAAAAAACATGGTTTATAAATGTGTTGTTTCCTCTAAGAATGTACCTGATAAGCAATATATTAGCTCAACAGAGAGTGAATGGAAATAATGTTTTGCCAATCGTAAGCGATCTATTAAAAATAAAAAGTATTCAAAAGACACCATGCTGTCAAAATACATATGGAAATTAAATGATAAAAATATTGATGATTTTATACTAAATTGGTTCATCCTAAAGCACCTGCATATATAAATATTTCTAAAATTAAGGTAATTTTAAAAATTTACTCACCAAGAACCTAAAGCTATTTTTCTTTGTAGCCTATTGAGCTTTGTAGTCAAAAATAGTTGATCGAATCATATACATAATTGATTTCTCTATTTTTCAGAATCTTTGTACCAAGTTTTCAAATTTATGTGTCAAGAAATCAAAAATCAATCAACAATAAAAGTCGATTATTTTTTGAATCTATTGACACTTAACCACAGCAATATACAATGAAAATCATAATAGAGCTATCTAAATAAAATAGTTTATTATAAGTAAATAAGCATTTATAAGTGGGATTTGTTTATCAAAAACATGGTATAAATTGTGCTATGTAACTCCATCCAAAAGCATACAACCTTGATATTAAAACTGTGTTGGGCAACAGTACATACTAACACATATGTGTAAATACCTATTTATACAGTAAGTAATACATTATAACAATATTTTAAGTATGGACATGTCTTGTATATATAATACTGTATCTTATATATTTTCTCTATTTATGGTAATTTTGGTTGTTGCTTCAAATTTTTTTTTTTATAAAATATATATCTGCTCTTACAACTATGCCCTAAATATTATTGTTTATTTTTCTTTTTAATTATATATTATATATTATATACATTAGGTATAGTGATATATGATCTTTTCCCTGATATAATTAAGTGTCTAATTCCTTCTTATGCATATGAGCATGAAGTATTTAAAAAAAAAAATTGAAGCAACAACCAAAAAATCAACATATATAAAGGAAACATCGTTGTTAAAATTGAAAAAAAAAAAAATTCAAATTTCTACGGTTAGAAGTTAAGTTAATTGATTTTGAAAAAATAAACAAATTACGACTCATACTAAAATAGCATTCAAAAAAACTGAAGGTTTATCACTCCAAGATCATTTTCAGCTTATTTAACTTTTTTAATATTGAAACTAATTTATCAATCTGCTGACTTACTTTAATTATAAAATAATATAGAAAGTTTTCACTAATAAACCTACAACAAAAAGATTGTTATATAAATGTTCTATGTAGTCAAGGACCCCAGCCATTTTAAAAGTTCTAAATTTTTAAAAATTAATTGACGCATGCGTACCTAAACAAAGCGCGTTTTCCTAATATCGAAACAACCGTGATATATATATGATATATATATATATATATATATATATATATATATATATATATATATATATATATATATACATATATATATATATATATATATATATGATATATATATATATATATATATATATATACATATATATATATATATATATATATATATATATATATATATATATATATATATATATATATATATATATATATATATATATATATATATATATATATATATATATATATATATATATATATATATATATATATGTATATATATATATATACATATATATATATATATATATATATATATATATATATATATATATATATATATATATATATAAAAGCAGAGCTTTGTCTAGGGGGCTCATTTGAAAATTTAGGGGCCCTTTTATAAATGTAAGGATTTTTTTTTATTTAGTATTTTTATTTACATTTTTTTTATCTATTGAAATGTTTTCAAGAACTTTGGGGCCCATATGACAGGCTTTTTTTTTGAATGGGAGGGGGGCTTGTATCTAGTAGCCACGGCACTGTATTTAAGGTATATACAATATATGAAATAAACGAAATATACAATATATTGAAATAAACGTTGATTATAAAACTAAAGGTTATGTTTTTCTTCCTGCGATAGTGAAAGTTACATTTTTTATCTGAACAGTGTTGGAAGAAATTGAAAGAGTTTTATAACATATTAAAAGTAATGTATGTGTTACCTACAAAATTTTAAACAAACAGTTAAATTTTATTTTTTTACAGTTCATATTGAAACGAGATACTGTGTAAAAAGGTTTTTAAAGAAGTCGTTTTAACAACAATGGAAAAGCTTCAAATTCCCAAGATAACCTTGAAAGCATTCGACACATGATTAAAGAATCGTTTCAAAGTTTGCTTAATTTCGACAAAGTAATTTTAATTACTATTTTTTTAAAATAAGCCAATCAATTTTTAAATAAATTTGCTTTTTCTGTAAACTTTAAAGATTTAAACGTAGTTTTGCAAGATTTGCAATGGGTAAACCTCGTGGGACCCTCACGGGATACCCGGCGGGAATACCCATATGGGCCCCAGAAGAAAACCGCGGCTAAGATCCGGCGGGTTCCCGATGGGTTTCCCATTTGTTAACCCAAATGGGTCCCTTACAGTTTTAAAGACGGTATTTGACTGGGTTTCATACGGGATACCTGGCGGGCTTTCCCATATGGGTTCCATATGGAAACCGCGGTCATAATCCGGCGGGATACCGTTAGTCATCCCATACAGGACCCAGTTGACAACCCGTATAGGCCCCGTACAGTACCCGTATGTCAATGTTGGATTGGATGTTCATAATTTTCTAAATAAATTTCTTGCGCGCACTGAAATTAATTGGTCAAAAATAATCACTAAAACTTTATTTGCTACATATTTTTGCTACATATTTGCATACAATTGGCTACATATTATTCACTATATATCACTTTATATAATCAATGTAATCATATTTCCAGACTGATTAAAATACATTCCCAGATCGTCCAAAAGGTTGTGCAAAATAACCTAGATACGAATGTCATCGCTGTGTGTTTAGCCGAATTAAAAAATTTCCGTTTACGTTTCTGACAGCAAAAACGCCAAGCCACTGCCAAATATATAAATTATCGTATACTATTTTAACGACAAAAACGGCTAGCCACCTCCCAAGGATCGTGCACCTCCAAACGTAGCCTACATACATTTATAGGCAGATACGCATACATCCATTTTTTTAAATTATTTTTATGATATGTTATCATCCGCATAAACAAACTGTTTTCATTTATTAAGGTAACTTTTAACCATATTATTAATATAATATATATTATAGTAATTCCGTACCACTCCAACTTTTTAAAAATAATTTTGTGATCAATAGTATCAAAAGCTTTTGCCAAGTCAATGAAAACAGCTAAAGTAAATTGAGATTTTTCAAATGAGTCAAATATATTTCTTGTGAATTGTAGAATGGCATGTTCAGAAGAATTGTTTTTTTGGAATCCATATTGATTGCTGTATAATAAATTTTTTATAGTAAGATGATTATAAATTTTATTGTACAAAATTCTTTCTAAAACTTTAGAGAATACAGAAGTTAGTGAAATGGAACGGTAATTACTTATAATCTCAATGTCACTACCTGTTAATATTGGTATAACTTTTGCTAATTTTAGCGCTTGTGGCAAAATTCCCTGTTTAATTGATATTAAAAAAATCTTAAAGAGTATATCTTTTAAAACATCAAATGAACTTATAATAATGTTGCCATTAATACAATCAGGGCCTGTTGCTTTCTTAGATTATAACATTTGAAAGCCAATTTCAAATTCGTCAAAAGATAATTCAGATGAATTCAAGTAAGAGTTTGGAGGGAAATATACATCATTCATTAAAATGTTAGCTATTGGAACTCTTTTTGCAAGATTTCGTTTTGTCTAGTAAATTTACAGACGCAAAATATTTATTAAATTCTTCTGTAATTTGTTTTTTAGCATATAAAAATTTATTATTATGTTTAACCGTGTTTGGCAAAGAGTGAGATGTTCATTTTTTGCTGCCAGTATTTTCTCATATTATAACCAAGTGCGTTTAAAATTTAATTTATATTTGTCTAGTAAATTTAAATCACATTTTTTTTGTTTTTTCTTAAGGCTTTTAAATAGTTTAGCGTAATTTTTATAAATAATTTTATTTTCATTTGTTTTACATTTTAAGTAATTAAATATAATTTTTGTTTAATTTCTGAAGACTTCCGTATACCAAGGCGACTTAATACTTTTAGCTTTGAGATTTAAATTAACTTCAGGGAAACTAGTGTCGTAAATATCTTAGAAAGTTTTAAAAAAGGAGTTATAAATTAAGTTTGTATCATCAGATGCGTTGAAAATAATCCAATCAATTAGAGATAATTGTTCTATAAAAGATTCAAGGTTGTCATTTGTAAATATGCGCTTTTTGAAAACTCGTTTTTCATCAGAAATAATTTATCATCTATATTTATAGAAAAGAAAATAGGTAAATGATTAAAAATGTCATTTTTAATTATGCCCTTTTTTTAAGGATTCGTTAAAAACATCAGTGGTTAAAATATTATCAATTAAAGAGGCACTTGATTGAGTAATTCTTGTCGGTTTGCTAATCAAAAGAATCGCACCATTTTCAAAAATGCCATTATAAAATCTTTTAATATTATTATTGACATGGTATTGAAAACAATCTATATTGAGATCACCTAATAAGTAGATAAATTTATTTTCGTGGTTACTTTTTTAAAAAAGTCATTACATAAAAACGAATTAAAATTTTTAATTTCACCTGAAGATGGGCGATAACAACAACTTAGAATTTTATTTTTTATTTGATTGGTTAAAATTTCATTCTTTAAAACCTCTTTATCAGCATTAGAGATGCTCATGTCATGCCGGGTAAAATATCGTAAGTTACTTTTAACATAAATAAGAAAGCCTCCGTCACGTTTATTTGTTTTTCGATACTAAATATAACCAGATTTCAAATTTCTGATATCCATTACCTATATTTAGACATAAAACATGTACCATCTAATTGAATATTCCAGGACCACCTTTGACCACTCCTAAACCGACCATTTGAGCAATCAAGACCTCCTCTTAAGACCGAATATGCCCAGATTTGAATTTCCTGACCACAGTTACCTATATTTAGATATACAACATTTACCATTTAATTTAAAAACCACCAAACCACCCCATGACCACCCTTGACAACCCCTAAAATAACTACTTGTGTGGTCATGACTTCTTCAAAATTAAAATAGAGCCCAAAATGAAATTCTTGACCTTAAAAACTTTTATAAACAAGTACCATATGTCTATATTTAACCTATAAAAAGTTTCGCCATTTTTAGGCAATTCTGGCCCACTCTGCTACGCCTTAATATATTATATATTAAAGCGAATCACTTTAATAAACAATGCAAAAGAATTTTAAAATCTCTTATATCATCTTTACTTATAATCAAATATGATTAAAATTTAGTTTTGAGTAAAATATTAAAACAAACGGTTTTTATAAATAGTCGTAAATTTTTCCAATTTGACGGTGCACGAGTAATTTTTTCCAATTTGACGGTGCACGTCCTATTTGACGCGTTTTTATGACTTAAATGTATGAAATAAGTAGTCAAAAAGCTCGTGCTAGAAAATCAAATGAAAAAAGTTTACATTTTGAATACCAAAAAAGCATTTGAAACAAGTAATCAATATATTAAAAAAATATATATATATATTAAACAAAAAACTTTTTTATTGTTTCAATTAAGAAGTGTTTTTTTTACTCAAAAGTTTGTCTTTTTAATCAAAGCAGTTGTACATTTTCATTAAAAAAACAAAATGTAAATAAAGCTTTTTTTTTTTTTTTAAATTACGAAATATGAACTATGAAATGTAAACAAACAAAACTGTAATTAGAACTGAATTTTTTCATTAAAAATTGCATGCAAAATGACGACTAAAGTGATGGTTTCGTAATGAAATCGTATTTTTTTATGATTTTATGATCGCATAAAAGATGAATATATGGGTTTTTTTTGTAACTTTTTTTGTGTTTTGCCAAATAGAGATATCTTTATCCAATTTAGAAAGATGTCCACTTATTTCGGGCATATCTATAGAAAATAGTAATTTAACAACAGATCTGTTTCTATGGAGCCAATTATATTCGTTTTGCATTCATATTACAAGTGTAAGTTAACTTTTTATACAAAAAATTTTCTAATGAAGTTTAATAACTTTCAAAGTATTTGCTAAGTTTTTTTCAATTTAGCTTGATTTATTGAGTACAAGTGGTCGTTCTTCTTGTTGTCAAGAGGTATAAATGCTAGTTTGGTTTACACACACACACACACTCACACACACACACACACACACACACACACACATACATATACACAAACATATAAATGTTAACTAAATTTGCTTATTTTATTTATGCTGTGGCTAGCGCAACGATAACGTTGCTCTAATTTGTTATTGTTAAGTCACGCTAGTAAAGTCGGATTGGTTCATTTAAAGTCACGGCAACTAGTATGACTGGTTTATTTTAAAATTTTTACTTTTATAAACTTCGAAATTCGCATGTTTATTTTTGCAGTACTCAATGTAATTTTGGCACTACAGCTGATTATAAACAATCATATATAAAATTCACTTGTTTCAGATGTAAAGTATTGGAACCAACTATTTCTCAAACCTCCACATAACACATAGCCAGAAAAAAGAAACGCTTTAAATATTGCATAGTGATGAGTCAAAATACCACGTGTGTGAAAAAGATTATGTAGTATGTTCCCTTTGTAGCTTGGTAGCAGTCCACTGGACCAACACAAGCTGTGTTGGCCTAAAAAGGCTACAAAACCCTTTGGGTCAGCTTTAAATAACATAAAGTGTATTGTTTTAAAGACAGCAAGAAAAATGTGAAATAAAAAACATTTTTATGGTAATTGTAAAATCTGTTTTAGCTTTAAAACTCATAATTCACAAAATTAAAGTTTAATTATAGCAAAAGAGTAAGATACAAAAATTTGGCATTAGTCGGTTAATAGTTTACACAATCAAGATATTTCCATAAAATATCTGTTCTGCAAGATAAACAATTAGATTGTTTAAAGGAAAAATACAAAAGATCTTACAGTAGATTACATGAATTCTTTTAATGTTTATTTAGAATGCAATATGCCAATCAAGACTTTTTAATTTATATAACTTAATATAGTTTAATTGCGATGAATTATGAAATCCTAAACATTAGCTTTTATTGCAAGACCTGTAAAGTTCTTGAGCACTATTTTTAGGTGAGGGCTTTGCTACTACTTTAACTATTGCAAGGATATTTTTATGGATTTAAACACTTTGTAAAATCTTTAGCTCCTTTGATCTATAATCACGTAAATTAAGGACGTTTTTTAATTTTGTTTAAAACAATATTGAGTTTTGAGACTTTATAAAAGTCTTAAATTTTGTATTAAAAAAAAAATACTTAAAGAAATTTTTTTAAAACATAAAAAGAAGTAGTTGTATCAAAAAAAAAAAATTTTTTTTTTTCTATTTGTTTCATTCAAACCTTAAGTTATAGATGAGGTTTTTATAAACATTTTCGATTTTAGTTTTTTAATTTGCCTAAACTATGTTGAGTAACGCTCCAAAATGTGA
This sequence comes from Hydra vulgaris, assembly GCF_022113875.1. Taxonomy (NCBI): domain Eukaryota; kingdom Metazoa; phylum Cnidaria; class Hydrozoa; order Anthoathecata; family Hydridae; genus Hydra; species Hydra vulgaris. The sequence goes on along the minus strand of NC_061160.1, from coordinate 50,695,011 downwards.
GAGTGGGGAACAAAGAACGAAAATCACACAAAGATTGAATTTTAGAATAGATGGATTATAGGTTTTGAGGTTTAAGCTAGCATTCTTTAAACGTAAAAAGATCGCAACTAAAAAAATCTAAGTATAGTATATTAAATAAAGTTTCCTAATAATAACTATCAATATAACGAAGATAAATTAACAATATATTAGCTATACCAGTGTTTAAAAGTTTAAAAGTTAATACAAAAATTACGCTTAACATTTTTAATACGTTATTTATAATAATTAAATACTCAAACAACACTTATATTTAGCCTAAAAGTTTTTTTGCTGAGCTTTCAATCTCAATTAGAAGACCAAAAGTATAAAAAAAAGTTCTAATAAACTTAAAGCTCTTGAAACCCTAAACAAATTTAAAGCAAAATGGAAGCAAATGCTTTTGGTAAGTGACGGAGTGTATGGCTTCTTCTGATGTTATCTGGTAGGTACAGATAAGCTTTTTAATTATTTTATAAAGTTTATCTTTTATCCAAGTGTCGCTTTGATTGAATTATGTTAAAAAATGTATTTTTTTAATTTAGAGACATTCAGGTTATTATCGATTTTGCTTTTGACTAATAATTTTAATTAGTATTTATTCTTAATTAACATATTTTTTATCTTTATTTTATAAGAGTTTAACCGATATTTTATTTTTATTTTTTTCTGTTTTTAACTTAATAGTTAACTATTTTCTATTATTAACTTGTAATTTTATTTTTCCGAAAAAGAAATTAAAACGTATAAGTTTTATTGCAAATTATATGTTGTGCAAATTATTTTTATATATATATATATTTTTTTTTCTACGAATTTGTTATTTCACTTATTTTTACGAACTACTTCATTATTTTCAATCAAATTTAATAAATATGGTTTGGTATATTTAAAAATTGCTCAATTAAATAAAAGTGTTTTAAGTTTTTGATATTTTCCTAGTTTTAAAATTATTCTTTTTTTTTTTCTAACTTTCTTTATAATTTCTTACTAACTTCCTTTTAATATAATTTCTGACTTTTTGTTTTATCTTTTCAATAAGAAAGTCTTATTTCAGGTATATTGGTAACAAACATACATGCTTTACAATCATATATGCTGTACGTAATTAACTTTTACGGAACCAATTCTCGGGACTAGGCGGTATAACAAAATGTGTTTTCTTCTTGCCCCGGCCATCTGTATTTATTTTGAAGTATACATATATATGTAGACAAATATACGCATTTACATATTTTTACAAGAAAACATGAAAGTAATAAAAAAAAATGAATTAAATAAATAAAAGAAAATTATCAAATTATTACTATTGTCTTAAGTATGCCAATTATTTCAACTGTTATTGATAGTTGCAACAATGAAAAGCTAATGATAATTTATAATAAAATAAATAATTAAAATAATAGTTTGGTTTGTTTTAAAGCTAGTTGCTAATATTTAGTCATTCTTTTTAAATTATTTTAATACACTCAAATTAAAGTTTGCGCCTAATTTCCACGTCAAAGGTTTTACCCTGTTTATAATTATTAGTATGAGCATTTTTAGATAATTCTTTGATAAAGGAGAATTCAAGTTTTGAAACCAAATGTATGTAGGGGAGAGTGGGGCACCATGACATACTTTTGATTTTTGCTTCGCAACAATTTTTTTAATACATCTTTTTTAGGCAATTAATTTAGTTAAATTTATTAATAAACAAAATTAATATGTTAAACTTGTGAGACTATTTAAAGTAAAATTAAAAAATTGTATCAACGTACCCCACCCATGGGATACCTTAACACAAACTATGAAACAAACAAATTGGAACTACTAGATTTAAATTTACATAAATCTCTTAAAAATTGAATGTAAATATTTAAAAAAATGGTTTTTAGTTTTGCTTAAGACTTAATTGAGTACTATTTTAAAGTTTTAAAGCCCCGCAAAAATGATGTATTAAGTTACACCATACTTGCCAATAGAAAACAATTGCATTATTTTTAGTATCAATTTGTTTTTTTAATGATTTTGTTTAATAAAGTAAACAGCCTACAGATTGTAGTTTACAAAATAGTGTTCGTCAACAAAATAACACAATTTTTGAAGCCTCGCAGGTCTAATGTTGTCAAATGGTATAACTTTTTTGTCAAAACATACTAATTGTTACTGTTTAAACATATGAAAATGGTTGTCACAACTCCTAATATGCCTCCACAATTACAATATTTCATGGTGCCCCACTTTTATTTTTTATATCTTATTTCATGGTGTATAAGTGTAAGTATAAATATTATATGATTTATATAAAAATATTATTACAAGTAATGTCTTTAAATTTCACAATGTATCTAAAAATGTATCAATGTATCTGCCCCACTTTCCCCTATTAGTGCAGCATAAGTATTTAACAAAAAAAGTTTTTTTTTACAGTTTTAAACAATTTTCTTATTATTTTTGCTTTCAAGGAATTTATTTTGAGTAGAAATTTTCTGAGTATTATAAAATTTGTTTAAATTTGTTTAAATTTGTTTAAATTTTTTTAAATTTGTTTAAATTTATTTAATTTGTTTAAATTTATTTAATTTGTTTAAATTTGTTTAAATTTGTTTAAATTTGTTTAAATTGGTTTAAAACTTTGTTTAAATTTTATTTTAAAAGTTAAGTTCAATTTTTATTTAGATAGATTGCTATAAAATTGTTGTAAAAAATGAAGGTCTGGATTGTAAAGTAAGTATAAATATTATATGATTTATATAAAAATATTATTACAAGTAATGTCTTTAAATTTCACAATGTATCTAAGTAGTGTGGGTTAAAATAATGTACTTATAATCTACCGCCCGGAAATTCTGTCTTTCGTAACTCCCCCTCCCTCCTCCTCTCGGCGGCACTGCTTTTAGTTCAATAACTTTGCGGAACCTAAAAGAAACTATTAAGAAAAAGAATATATTTCATAGCAAAGTATACAAATTTTATACAAAAGTTAGCAACTTTTCTGTTGTTTTTTTTGAAACTTTTCTGCTATTATAGTCTTTTGAAAAATATGAAGATACAGTCTCATTGCAAGTTAGAATTATAAATTGAACACATAATAAATTCCCTCCACATAATAAACTCCCTAAAGTTTTATTGGTTTTGTCTTCCGTCCCAACAGTAAACATAAAATAAATTCATCATTATGGCATAACCTAAAATCAAAAGTAAATTAGAAAACTCTTATTTTTTATTTTTTACAGGCAATAAAAACGTCATATAAAAGAATTGAAAAAATCTTATCTTTGCTTTTGTTTGCCGCCATACTTTTTCTAAATCCTCCTTCATTTTACATAAGACAATAGCTACGAACTCCCTAAAGTTTGATTGGTTTTGTTTTTCTTCCATCGTGTATAATATTAAATCAAAAAATTTAAGACTTATTTAATAATACATAAATCTTTGTAGAAAAATATTATATGAAAAAGCAGGTTTTCAACTTTGTACGCTTTTTATTTTTAGAACAGCTTATGTGGAAAATAAGTGAATGAAACTTTTTTTGTAAATTAAACTCACATTATTAGTTTCCGGAATTACAAAAAATAAAATATAGTATACGGATAAAAAACTTCAAAAAAACTATAAAAGACAGTAGTTACAAATTTTGTAATTGAAGTTGTAGTTTTAATAGTCTTCACATTAGTTTTTTTTTTCAAATTTGAAGAAAAAAAGGTCTTTTACTTTGTTTTTTACTTCGCATTCCCGCTCAGCTGTTCGCCAATACCCCACAATCCCTATTTGTCTTTTTTATATATAAAAATATGGATTTTAAGAACTTATTATTTTAAACATGGTTTACTGTTTATGGAGTTAATTGTTTTTCATTATAATGACATAAAGTAACCTAATTTTCTAAAATATTGCTTTGTTCACTTAAATTGTAATTAACAGGTGTTTAATGCTAAAGTAGTAAAGTTTCTTAAATTTTTCTAAGTATTTTCTTAAACAAATGTTTAACACATATTTGATATTACCAATAATCTTTATAACCAAATAAATATTTACTAGTAATGGTAATCAGTTGCCAAGGAAACATTAACATTGAGATTTTGATTAAAAAAACAAAAATTTGATAAGCTTTTGTTTTCCTACGTAAACATTTAACGCATCAGGCAAATAACTATTGCGTATTGTTATTGGCTTTAATCATGAAACAAATATTTATCAAGATTGCTGATAAAATACAATGTTAAAAGTTATTTTACGTCTGTTAAAAGGTTGCTGATAAAATACAATGTTAAAAGTTATTTTACGTCTGTTAAAAGGTTGCTGATAAAATACAATGTTAAAAGTTATTTTACGTCTGTTAAAATAACTACTGCCAAAGTTGAAAAATAAGTTGTTTCTCAATTAATTTTTTTCTTTTATAATTAAAAAATTAAAAATATAGTGCAATTTAAACCTTTATTAAAACCTAATTTTTAACAAAACATTCTTATTTGAAACGCGTTTGTTTAAATTAGTTTTATTCGTTGGTTGGTTTAATTAAAAGATAAACATGATGGACATCAAAGTGTTTCTATTAAAACTTATTAAAAAAAACTGTTTTTTATTTGTATTATATGCATGTGTATATACGTCCAGCAACGGATGAGCCCGTGTCAAAGTTGGGGAAGGGACAAATCAGGATTTAAAATAAAGTTAATTATTGTTCCTTTTAATTTTTCAAAATTCCGGGGGTTAGCTGCATCCAAACTCAGAGTCCGATTGATCCAAGTTTTAGTTTCACACATAATATTCAGATTTAAAATAAAACTCTTTATAATATTTATTTCCAATATTGTGGCAAACACATTATTTACTTGTAGCCTAACTGTTGTCATCTAGAAAAAGTTGTTTTAAGCGTCACTCGTAATTGTAGACCGATTATAAGTTTTCAATGGTCGAAGTGCAGATGTTCTTTTTTTTCTACAATAGCATTTGACATGCAGTTGAATATTTTTTAAACAACTCGTCAGCCGAGAATAAGGAGGCTGTATGTCAATTTTTTCCGAGAAAATTAAGTTTTAGGTTTTAGTGTTTAAAGACTTTGTACCTAAAAGTTCTACTAAATATTTACATATTTCTTGAAGGTTTTTTTATTTTTTGAATACCAGATTTAGTGGATGCACACTCTACTGGTTGAACAAAGTTTATTGATGTATTTTATCGCTGTTAGTCATAAGCTATTTTTGTATATAATTATGGGCTCGATAAATTTTATTAATTTTTCAAAGTTGTAAACAAAATTTTAATAAAAACAGCAACTTTATTATTATTTATTTTTAACAAGCTATTTCGGCAGTATGAAATCCTCGTGAAAATGATTAAAAAGTTTGATGGATCTGGAAATATTGTAGTATAGCTGAAAAAGTTCAAAATGGTTAGAGCTACAAAATATGGGCAATCATTCCGTTATCATTCCCTTGTTTGTTGAAGTCAGTGATTTCGCATTATCTAAGGAACTTATAGGGCTAGTCAATGTTGAAAGCAAAAAAATGTGGCAAAGTGCGTTTATAATAGGATTGTCTGGTGAAATTTCAAAGCACCTACAAGCAACTGCAATATTTGAAACTGGACGCTGTGGATCATTTAATGCTATCTTATGTGATGCAACTGTAGCAAACAATGGTAAGTTTGAGGCAGTGATAAAACTAATAGAAACAAAAATTGATAGACCAATCCAGTGGCTTATTTGTCAACTTCATTTAAATGAAATTTTATGTAAACATGCAACTGAGTTAATTGATAGAAAAACATCTGTCCCATCATCATTTAAAAGAGGTATTGGTAAAAAAATAACAATTGATTAAACTAATTTAGCAGCAGTTTCCTTTTTGAAAAAATAAAATGAACTTTTCATATACTTTCTGATAACATCCTTAATACATTAAGCTTATGTCAAAAATATTTTTACAATATATATTTATTCAATTAGGAGAGGTTTTAAATAAAATATAAAAGTTCTTCTGGAAACATTCATCAAGCTTGGTGGCTCACAAAAGCCAATCGTGTTCTACGTATATATACATTTCTACAGTAATGCCGATAAAAGAATTGTTGACTTGGTTACAAATATTATGCAATGCTTTGCACCAGGATGATTTCAGATTAAGTCACATTGTTTGGCGGTAGATGGTGCTCGAAATATATGTTATCTGGCTCAATTAATAAGAAAATTAGTTATTGGTGTAAAATACAAGAAGGTAATGGAGCAAGTTTTAAAACAAAACTCATATTTCGCCAACACTGAGAATATATTATTGGCAATGGTTAATGATGAAAGAAAAGAACTTAGAACTGCAGCCATACAAAACATACTCAAGTCCAGAAATACTAATGAACACAATAGACATTTTAAACTTCTTGTGACACTAAATCTTGGAGCCAATGATTAGAGTAAATTGGTAAATTGGGGCATTGAGGAAATTAATTCACCACCATTACTGAATGTCTTTTCAAATAAAGATATTTTGAAAGCCAATGACAGTCCATTAAGTTTTTCAAAATATCTTTGTGATAATCAAAATAAGGAAAGAATTTTTACTTACTAAAGAGTTTCTTACTTCCGATCTTTCTTGAAAACCATATATCAAATCCATTGCAAAGTTAGCATCTACTAAGGTTGCAACTCTTTATCGTGCTCGAAACATTTTTACTCCGGATTTTATTCTCTATCTTTATAAGTTTGCTCTTTTCAGCCGTCTCTCGACCATTAATAAACCAAGCAGAAAGTGTTTTTTTAAGAAGTTTTTTGATAAATTTTGTTTTGTTTTAAAGTTTGTTTATGCAACACCTAAACATACGTTAATTGAAATAAATTGCAAAAGAAATGTTACAAGAGTAAATTTCTTTTGCGATATATTTTATCCAAAAGTATGGCATTAGTTAGTCATATTACTTTAGAATTTTATGATTTGGTTCAGTTAGTATATCTTCTTGATTTAGTAGGTATGTATTGATTTGATATGTAAAAACAATTTGTTTTATTTAATAAAGCATACATGTATATTTTCTGGAATTTTCAATTTGAATATAAAGCATTTAGATTTTTAAACTTTTATAAAAAATATCATAATTAAATTAATTATTTAGCTTGTTGCTTTGCAAAAAGTTTGTTTTTCTTTTAATAATGGATTCAGTCCCTAAACCCCGAAAATATCGAAAAGGAAAAGCAAACTATTAAGCGCCGTACCTTGTAAACACAGTTGAGCAAAAAAAGATTTTGTGTTTTTGTTGTAGAATCAATTAATTTGTTAATACACAAACAAATAAGTTATAGTTATTACTTGTGGTGCTCCAATAAATTACAGTTTTTTATACTTTGAGTTCATTTCGTTGAAATAATTAAAAGAAACAATTATGTACTTAGCTACTTACCTACTTACTTACTTACTTACTTACTTACTTACTTGCTTGCTTCTTAACTTTTTTGCTTGCTTCATTACTTGCTTCTTTGCTTGCTTGCTTCATTACTTATTTTAATTACTTCCTTGCTTACACACTCGTTTTAATTACTTACTTAAGGTGAGTTTCCACTCATCTGATTTTCTACGGGAGCGGAAAAGTAATCACGTGAGCATGCACAGACAAATAGAAACTTTCAAAAAAATCAAAAAAATTTTTTTAAACAAGTTGTCGTTAATTTAAGGTATAAAAAATCTAATTTATTCATAGTAAAAAATTAAAAAATATATTCGGAAAAATTCTGAGGTCAAAAGGGTAAAAAAAAAAAAAACAGCCAATAAATTTTTGTATATTTTTATATGGGCCGTATTTTTTTATATGGCCCGTATTTTTTTATATGGCCTTATAGATCCCGCGCCAAATTCCGTGCGGTTCCAATTTAACATCCCGTATGGGTCCCACGCGGCACCCGAATCACAATGCTGGCTGGTCGTATTATACTTAAATATTATAAATAAAATACTTGCAAAGAAATATTTACTGTTACTTATTTATTAGACGTGAAGTATTTTTAATACAATAAATCTTATTTTTAGGCGCACCCTTACGGCTCAGTATTTTGATGAAATATGTAAAAGTTAAAACAATTAAACTTGTATGCATACAAAACATAAAAAAAAAAAATTAAAAAAGAAATTCAGAAAAAAAGTGTGAGTTGGTGTCTTCAAGTCCGCAAAGTTACCTAGCATAGCCTAAATAAGTTTTGTCGGGCTAACTTAACTTAGAGTAACCTATACTTTACCTAAGCCTAACCCTGTTTTTTTGTGTTTATTTCTTTAAGCACGTCTAGCTTATTTTCTTTTACTTTTTAAGTTTCATAAGAAAGTGTTTTATAGTCATCAGAGAAGTCTCAAAACTGTAAACAAAAATAATTGCTTTCTTCAGTTGTTGATGTGTACCGCTAAAGTTAAAGGTGAAGGCTTTTTCATGAATCTTCAAAGCCAAAAAGAGGTGAAACATTTATTTTAATAAAATATCAACACCATCTAAAAAACACCAGGCATTTATACTGGCTTTTATGAACATTCACTTTGAGAAACGCGACTAATAAGGAATGATGGGCAACCAGCATTATAAAGACGGAAAAACTACCTCGCGATGAACGTGAAAGAAGTATTTTCGGAAATGTTAAATCGAAAAGTGTCATTACCCAACTAAAATAACTTACTATGTTAATACTAAAAAACATTTTCTGAAAAAAAAATATTCTGTATATAACATGCTCTGAGTTTCAACAGAAGTATCCTGAAAGCAATGTAAATTTCAAACTCTATTTGAAAACATTTGAGCTGCAATTTTAGTTGAGGTTTGAATTGCTTCAAGTTGACACATAATGTGCACATAAAGCTGCACATGTGATGAGTTAGAGGTAAAATTTAAAAGTAAGTAATTAAATGACAATCTTAAGTCTGTGGTACGTTTTGCAATAGTACCACTAAACAAGATTGTATAAATGATATGATTTTTGCCTTTAAAGAGTATAATGACTTGATTCTGTTATCCTCCAAGAAATAAAATTATCTGTTGTCATTCTAAAAAATCCTGACATCACTGATTTTAAGAATGGTTGTCTCAATTTTATAAAAAAAATACAGTTATCTAATTAAACAGTTGGCCTAGGAAGAAATACGTTACATTTAAATTCAGCACTAATATGCATATGAGCCACAAAACTGAAGCTATATGCAACGTAATTTGCAAAAACCATATTAATGGATTTCAATTTTAAACATTATCTTCAACAGAAGAAGTCAAATTAAGTTAGATGTAAGTTTTCATTAAGTATTCTATGGGTACAAACTTAGTTTAGTTAGAATTGTAATAAATTTTGTAATCAACATTCATAATTTGTGCATCTATAAAATAGTTGGGCATTCTTTAAACATTTTATTTGCTTTTTTTGCAGAAAACATTGACTCGAAAAAGCGACTAAAGCGCATATATTCTACAAGTTGGACAACGCGTACTAAATCAATACATGCAATCTACGTGAACTAGTTTACAATCGTTGATACGCTAGAAGAGATAGTAATTGAAAGAGGATCAAATTATTTTGTCTAAGAAACTTTGGTTCAATTGCTGAAATGAAGTTTTTTGCACATATCTGACTATATATAGCTAATGTGTTGTCTAATGTTTTTAGGCATATGAGAATTTTGGGGCGTGTATAAGTTTTTCTACTTCTTTTGTAGTAATTAAGCATATCGAAAGAAATACATTGATAATAGCATGGAGTTTACCAAATGAGAGTTTAAGGGTCAGTTTCCCAAATAAAAGTCAATAGATTATTGTAAGGTTTAAATGTAGGATAGTTATAAGAGAGAGTTTTTAGTGCTAATGATTGACATTTTTTATATACTAAAGGCTCTTCTCTTCATACTGATATTCAGCCTTGAAGATTGCATGTTATAAATAAGATTTTATCTTAAGCATAACTTTATTTTAATGTTAAACTTTGTATTTATTATACTAAGATTTTTTTATAACTTTTTTTTCATAGAATTCCACTTTTTGCAAAATAGGGTGTCAGTTCTTCAGCAATATTACAAATACTTCAGGTATAATTTGTTAAATTCGATATAATTTTTTTTACTTTAACAGTATATCTTATCTTTAACCTTTGCATACGTGAAAAACTTTTTTCAGTGTTTTTTTTTTTCTTAAAAAAAGGAAGAGATTAAAGATTATATTTAAAACAAGTTTTTTTTTTAAAACAAGTTTTAAATTCGATTTTTACAAAATATTAATGTTACTTTGGTTAACATGTCAATGAGCATTATAGGGGTGATTCAGGTGATGACGAACGTGGGCTAACTCCTGATTTAAAATTTGTATCTTAGTTTCATGTAATTTTTCATTGCGAAACATATATGTATTGGCTATATTACGTATACAAAACCACAAAAACAATTATGTTGTTGCAATGTATCATAATCATTGAGTTTTTAAGACGAATTATATTTAGGGTATCTTAATACTACCTCATTAAGTTCATTTATTTTCATTTGCTTGGGTCGCGGGGAAATAATGAACGACCTTAGTTGGGTAATCACAAAGGCTTATTGTTTTCTCAGTGGATATGATAACACATGGACGTTTCTTGAATAAAGTTGTTATACATTATTTATATTATTCATTAATGTAAAATATGAATTTTAAACATGTTTAACTTAATGTTTAACTTTAAACAAAGTTAAACAATAAACAATTTATATATATATATATATATATATATATATATTTATAATTTATAAATATATATATATATATATATATATATATATATATATATATATATATATATATATATATAATATATATATATATATATATATATATATATATATATATATATATATATATATATGTATATATGCATAAATACATATGCACATATATATTTATAAACTGTATAATGCATATACATTTTTATATATTATATATTATAATACTTACATATGTGTGTGTGTCTGTGTGTGTGTGAGTAAATACACACACACATTTTATTAGAGATCTGTACTTTATACACATTGAGAACATTAAGAACTATATTTGTTAAACACACATTGATATTTACACACATACACACACACACACACACACACACACACACACACAAACAACCTATCACACACAATTTTACAAAAAACAAAGTTTTAATTTCTTTTTTAATAAAATAGTAAAAAACACTTATGTAGTTTTGTATTTGATTTATACTTTTACCTTCTGTAGGATAAGAAAGTATTCTGATCACCCTACAAAAAGTGAATATAATAAATTGATAAGTGTTTTTCTATATATATATATAATATATATATATATATATATATATATATATATATATATATATATATATATATATATATATATATATATATATATATATATATATATATATATATATAATATATATATATATATATATATATATATATATATATTAATTATGTAAATAAAAAAGTCAAAAAAGACTAAAAAGTTTCAACATGTCCAGTTGATTTGTTTTAAATTGTATTGGACCAATGCTAGTTATCATTAGTAGGCATATAAATTTATGTAATTTTAATTTCTTTTTTATTTTAGATGCCACTAAACTATAATAGATATAAAATTATATAAAACTGAAATAAAATACAGGCTAGAGGATTTAAAAAAAGGCCATAAAAGACGTGAGAAATAAAACTTTTTCATCAAGTCAAGCCTCTTCAGCTTATTCGGTTCCTAAAACCATCTAATATGACTACTGCAAGAAAGAATTCATAACACAACCAAAAAGCGGAGGAAAATGTATATTCTCAGATAGACAAGAAAAAGAGTTAAATGAATACATTGTCATTTGTAGCCAGGTTTTTTATGGTTTAACAATTGAAATGGTGCAAAAAATTGCTTTCAAATTTGCTGAACAAAATAAGCTGAACCATAAATATAATAGGACAACCCAATTTTCAGGGAAATACTGGTATTATTCCTTCATAAAAAGACACTTAAATGTTTCATTGAGAAAACCTGAGCCCACTTCGTTAAATAGAATAAATGGATTTAATGCAACAGAAGTAAAAATGTTTATTGAAAATCTGGAAACTTTACAAAGAAACTATCACTTTGACGTATATCATATATATATAATGTTGATGAGACCAGTATTTCTAATGTTTAACGAAATTTCAAAATCTTAGCCCCTAAGGGCCAGAAACAAGTTGGTATGGCAACCAGTTAGGAAAGGGGTTCAATAACTACAGTTGTTTGTGCATTCAGTGCTTCAGGAAAGTATATTTCTCCATCTTTTGTATTTAAAAGAAAACGCATGAATAATCATTTGTTGCGGGAAGGCAATGCTGATTTGCTTGCCATGGTCAGTGACTCAGGTTGGATCAATGAAAATTTATTTGTGGACTGGCTTAGTCATTATATTTTACTTGCTAAACCAACCAAAGACGAACCTGTGTTATTAGTCCTCGATAACCACGAGAGCCATATTAGCCTTGATTGCTATCTACTCTGTCGTAGAAATGGAATTGTATTGTTATCCCTTCCACCACACACTTCCCATAGAATGCAACCATTAAATTTAACATACTTTGGTCCACTTATATCTGCATACAACAGGGAATGTGACATTTTTACGGCAGAAAACATAGGCCAAAGAATTACTCAATATAAAGTTGTTAAACTATTTACAAAAGCTTTTAATAGTCTCAGTAATATTTAAAAAACAGCCAATGGATTTCGAGCAGCTGGTATTTATCTGTTAGATCCCACAAAATTTAATAATTTATATCCAATCACTATCATTACACCTAAAACGTCGTTACTTGATAACATTCAGAATTAAAAATTCTAGGTAAACACAATGAATCAATCAGATACTCAAGCAAAATCATCTGAAGTGTTAGTTATTCTGTCATTGAATCCGTCTAGTGTAGATCTGTCACCTGATGTGAATGTAGCCCCTGAACTGGTCTCAATTAGATCAAATCAGCCAATACCTCATTTAAATATTGTTTCTGTACCTAATATGCCAAAAAAGAAAACCAGAGAAAGTCTAAGAAAGTAACATTCGACTATTATCGCTAGATCTCCAATGTAAGATTTTTTAAAGGACAAGCAGTAAAAGAAAAGTATAAAGGAACAAAAAGTAAAAAAGACTGCTGGTAAAAAATGGAAGAAAGGGAGCAACTTTAACAAGTTTGAGGCTAATAATGTACCAAAGAAAAAGAAAACAACCAGAGACGATAAAGAAAATGATTACTATTGTTTATATTGTGAAGAGAAGTATAAAGATCCACCCACTGAAGACTGGGTTGTGTGTTACGTATGTAAATCCTGGTCCGACAAGAAATTCACAAGTTTCTCAAGCACATTCAGAGGTTTTCTCTGTGATTTTTGCACGTAATTAATGGGAGTAACATTTTTGTTCTTTGAATAACATTTATTGATATTTGACATTTTATTTGCTTTGAATAACATTTATTGATTTTGATTCTTTGGCGTTGATTTGTTTAAAATTGGATTCATTAACATTTCAGCGCTTCAATTAAGTTTAATTTGTTTTGAGAAAATTTGAGTTTATTTGCTATTACCCAACAGTGTTTGTGAATACCCCACAATATGTTTGGAATTACCCTACGTACGTAGGGTAATTCCGAACACCAATGGTTTTGTTTTTGAACGAATTTTTTATTTTATAATAAGATATAAGAAAATTGCTTTTGATTGTATCTAGACGAATGGTTAGACTAAATAATAAGCAATAAATATCATCAATATACAGTTATAGCTTTCTATTATTCTCATTCCCGCTTAGCTGTTTGCCAATACGCCAATACACCCCACTCTCCACTATTCTGAACTTCAAAGCAAGTTTGTAGACTATTGTTTTTATATAACATTTTTATTTATATGTTTATTTAGAACCGAATGAGAGCAATAACGAAAACAAACCTTATGTAAATTCAACATTTGAAGTAGTTGCAACTAAGATTCAATATTTAAAAGTTATTTTCAACTGGCCAATTATTTTATCAAAAAATAATAAAATAAAGAGCGTATATATAATTACAATAACTGTTAAAAATGAAAAGACAGAAAGGGTTTTGGGTTTAGTATGTTGTTTTTCATTTTTATTTTGTTTTTGTAAGACTTGTTTCAACAGCATTTTTAAATTTTTTTTGTTTTTGTTTAGGTGAGTGAAAACACGTTTACAGTTGAAGAGGATTTTCTTTGTAATAATCTTAATAAATATGTGGAAGGATCAGAATTTCAGTTAAACGTGTATCCAATTAACTTTAAAGAATACAATCAAACCATCAAGTTCTCTTCAAATTATACAAGTATGTTTTTGAAATATTAGGATATAAAATTAAAATGCCAGTTTGTTTAAATGGAACTGGGAACCATACTACAATACTTCAAAACACAGCCGATTTTTTATAGACGTACACTCTCACGTTTCACTGTTAACTTTAGAGATGTTAGTTGTTTTTAAACCTACAATCTTTTTTTACAAGTAGGTAAAAATAATAAATTTCAGTTCATAAAAGTTTTTTGACTATTAAATCTGATATTTTTTTTTAAAACAGTGTTTATAAAGATTTTTTTACCATTATTAACTTGCAAATATTGTTCCAATGAAAACATGTGTAACAAAAAAAATTCAAGGACCGTTATCAGCAGTCCGTTTTTACTTATTGTACGTGTATGCATTTGGTTAAGATTTTCCGATATATTTATCAAATGACCAATATTAGCCCGGAGTAATTCCGTACGGATAAAAACAAGGTGGACTAATAACTCATAGCCAATTAATGGTATTTAAATAACTTTCGACTATTACAAACATATCATCTAACCCTTTCATGTACAGGGTTGTTGTGCAACAACAAACTGAATATTAAAAGGACGCGCATATCAAAAGGCAACAGATTTTGGTTTATTAAACTAAAATCAAATGGGTTTTGGTTCATAATGAAAACTTTTTAATACCAGTTTTTTTTAATAAATAAGCATGAAATTAGGTTTCCTAAACTTAATCATATAACTTTCAATACTAAATTACTTTGATTTTTTTCATGTTGGGTAGCATAAACAGCCAAGTTTTTACAAGGTTATCGAATATATTAAAAAAATACACTTTATTTTAACAAGAGTAACCTTGCCAAGTCTGTATTTTGTTTTAAAGTACTAAGTAAAATAGAAGTATGAAAATTTTAATTCTAATGATGAAGTACATATGTTATTTGAGATAAAGTTTACATTCAAAATTTCCACAAATAAGGTTAAACAAGGTACATTACAATAAAAACTTTAAGATATAGAAAACCCATTTTTTGTTCTAGGTGATCTTTTTTTTAATAAATATAAATCAAGTAAGTGTAACAAATTATCTGTTCTAACATATTAGTTGGACATCCCAACTATTTTATTTGTTCCTACCAAATTAAAATACAACATTGATTAACACAAATCAAACAACATTAAGCAACTTAACATTATAAACGTTTGTTTTTTCACATCAACTTATCCAAATTTGTCACTTGTTTCTGTTTCATTGATGACACATTTTTAACGGTCAAAAGAGTCTAACCAATCAAAACTATCAACTACATTTGAAAAAGACGTTCTGGAGATCTGAAATTTATCATTTACTACCGCTATTAACGCGAACCAAATTTTAAAATACTTTAAAGACGAGCCGTAACTATTTGGTAAAACCTCTATGCAACTATTGTAAGTCCACAACAACATGTAGCAAAAATGTTTTAAAAGTTATCTATTTGATACAAAATAAGATACGCTAAATTTGGCTTACATTTACTGTGTAACATAGGAAAACCTGAGAAACTGAGTAAGTTAACTAGCATATTAACCCATTAAATGTAGATCCATCTATAGTAATCACAAACGGTTAGATTGCAAAATAATACCAACTATTTACATTTTTTAAAGGTCAAATTGCTACTCTAATTTTTCAGCGTTCAAAAATTGCGACTATGTTAAATTTCAGCATTTATCAATATAATTGCATCTATAAAAAATCAAAGTTTTTAATTATTAGTATGTAAGAATTGATTATTGATAAATATAAATATTTAACTATTTAAAAAACAAAAATCATACATTTGTTTACCGGATACTGCATATATAGCTAAATCGCATAAATTCGTAAGCTGTTTTGTGATAAAGGCTATATTTTACCAAACTCTAAAACAGACGAATCTAATTTATATTTATATTTTATGAAAATAGTTATAGGATGTGAAAGAAAGGTGTTTAATACAAAAAATTAAGACCTCAAATTTAGTGTAACTATTGAAAACATGGGAAAATATTATGACTATATCTTCACTAAATTTAGGAGAACAACCGGATTGCGCTATTCTAATAAATGCCTTGAACTGCTATCAAATAATAAACATGTTAATGCAAGTTTTTCCACTGATGTAGTTTGCATAACAAATTATAGTATTTTAGTTGTATATTTATTTTTATTTATTTATTTATTCTTTTCATCACCGAAAATTACAGGTAAAAAATACAGAGCTCATAAAACTAATAGTTTATACTCTAAGTTAAAATTCTAATTTAGATTCTTCTTGGAATGCTTTCTTCCATTTAATTTTTGAGTATCATTCTCTGCTCTCTGATGTTCCAGAATTAAAGGACTGGTTTAATTCTGGAACTCTGATGTTCCAGAATTAAAGGACTGGTTTAATTCTGGACACGTTTGATAATGATTTTTTCCCCCTTAATCAAACACTGCATGAAGCTTAGTTCCAGGCGGTTGCAAATTTTCATTATTTCGTTAATAAAGCAGTTTTCTTTATTAACATTAGATATTTGAGTTAAAATCAAGGAAAAACAAGTCGGATTGCTCAGTAATCTGATAAACAGATTCAATTTGTTTTGAACGAGGATGGTAGATACGTCATCGATTTTAAAGTAGGAATGCAGATAGTTTTTGCTGTACTTTGAAATGCTAAATAGAAATTTTAATGCTGATCATCCAACAGCGTCTAATTTATTAAGAAAAGTATTGCTATATTCACAAAGCTCTAATCCATATGATAGATTTGGAATAGACAGAAATTTGAACAAATTTACATAAAAGTCTATTAGATGTTTCTAAGCATATCGAGAGAATGCATACAGAAATGATAAAGAAAAACTAAAAGGAAAAATCTTACAAAGAGAAGATTTAAAGGATTAGTAGCTGTTCGTTTTAAACGATTTGTAGCTGTTCTTCAATAAATTTTTTGTAATATATTATTTTTATAAGTATATGCGGTAATTAAGCAATAAAACAATAAAACTAAAATTAATAATAAGAAATATAACTTTATGATATTGGTAAATACACTAATACTACTATGTAATAATAAGTATTTGTATATTTTAAGTTAAAACTATATAAGTAAACAAATTAATAACTTAGGATGGGATATATGGGATATAAACATGGAGTATAAGAATTAGAATAAAGCAACTGTATAAATTAAGATAGAATATGCACTAATAAGTTAATAAAGAATATAACAAAGACAAATTGGACCCTTTTAGACTAGTTAGTCGGCAATTGTTGTAATGGTAACCCCCACGTGACACCTACTCGCGCCGGCCCTATATATATATATATATATATATATATATATATATATATATATATATATATATATATATATATATATATATATATATATATATATATATATATATATATATATATATATATATATATATATATACATGGGCGTAGAGTACTCCAATTTTCAAGGGGGGCAAAAAGTTAAAGGTTCTATTTTTTGAGAAATATATGTCTACCGTCTAGTGTTTTTTTTTCTCGGTATAGAAATAAAAAATAATAACTTTGATTTTGGTTAACTAGCATCAAGAAATTAAAGAAAAACAATTTTATATCAATTTCTTATAGTTATAATTTGATGTAATTAGTCAATATTTTGTCAATGTTATGGATTTCTTATCAATAAGTAATCATGTCCCAACAAGGCAAACACTTTCTTGATATGATTTTTGGTTTATATGTAGTATATTTTATTTCCAGACATGTTATCACTTGTAAAACAAAAGTCTTTTTTAACATTGATGACCAAAAGTAATTTTGTATGTTGTATAATGTACATGTACGAATATTTATTATAAAAAGTTATAAGATATTTGATAAAGTTTGGTTATAAGACAACTCTAATAAGACAATAATGATGCTAAAAACTTAAATGGATTTCGCCATGATATATCCTCAATATGATGGTAAGATTGATTAAATTGAATTAAATCTCAACAATTTCTTCTTACGGTCAATGTTATTAGATTCAGTTCGATTACTCTTTCTTCTTATGGTAGGTGTATTATTTTTGGTATTAACTTAGTTTCACATTTTTGATTATATTAACATCTTTTTTAAAGTAAGGATTCCATTCTTAAACCATGAATTTGAGTTGTGGTCGTACGTATGCACAAATTAACTTCTTGAAAGAGTCACAAGTTTTATAATGAAAAGTATTGGCAATAATACCTAATTTATTATTTGGTCTTAAAGCTGCTGCTCTGATCTAAATAGTCTATTTTAGATTGTCTGATATCAAAATATCCAATGTTTTTTTAGTGTTTTTTGTTAATAATTTGGCTCTTTTTGTTAGCCATGTAATAATCGAAGTTTTCATTATGGTTCTCGAAGTGCATTATTTTAAATTTATCAAAATTAAAATCCATCTTCCATTTATTTTTTCAATCCATTAGCTTATCAATATCGTGTTGCATAACATCACCATAAAAAAATTAAAGGCTACAATAAAATTGTTATAATCTGCATACAATTTTATAATCATTATATATATATATATATATATATATATATATATATATATATTTATATATATATATATATATATATATTTATATATATATATATATATATATATATATATATATATTTATATATATATATATATATATATATATATATATATACATCATAATACTAAAATTACTTTTCAGCTTTTGCAAACTTCAAATTAACAAATTTTTCAATTAGTGGTCCAATATATAAACGAATTGATGATGAAAATTTAATAAAATTGGTTTGGAAAGTTCAATGGAGTTACCCAAAAAGTAATGCCTTTTTTGTTTGTTTATTTTTGTATTTATTTTTTATCTCAAAATTGATATTTGAGTGCATTTAGTTTCATAAGTGATTATAAGTAAATTCTCATTATAAGTAAAACAGATATTTGAGTGCATTTGTCTCATTATACAATAATGATAGTCAATGCAATCCAGGGATGGATCTAGACCATTTAGTAAGGTCATAGTGGTGTGGCAATTTTTAGGTTTTCTTAATTCGGTGGAGCTAAGCCATTTAGGTTTTTTTTACAAATGTGCTAGCTGAAGACTTAAGACCTTTGATCCTAACCATTTCAACGCAACATTTTGATTTCAAAACTTTTCAATTGAATTCTATATTAGGCCCAACAAGCACTCTGGATCTTTTTTAGCTGAATCTCCGCAACACATTTCTTTTCAAAGATAATATTAATTTGCCTGCACCAAAAAAAAATGAGTTCATTTATGTCTAACTTAGAATTACGCTGTAGAATCTTTAAGCCCTCCTAGAATTTCTTTTCTTTATCTCTACAATATTTTAAAAATGACAACCACAAAAAACTAAACATGCATTTCAAATATATCGAATAAGTTAGTTGTTTTAAAACTTTAAAAATTGTAAAATGTTACGAAACATTACAATCTATATATATTGAGGGATGAATCTTCAAATACCAGAAACTAAATCACATTTGTCATTTTATTTTTATTTAGATTCATTAAACACCCACTAGAAATGATAAATATAAAAAATCTTTGAATTTTATGATGAATATAAAAAGTCTATAACAGGAAAAGCACAGACAAATCCAAAACTCATCTATTGATATATAAACATAAAACTTAAAGTTAAAAATTAAGTATGATTTACAAAAGAATCAAATGGTAACAACTAAATAAAGCAATATAGCTAAAATCCTTAACAATTTCTTTTCATCTTTAACATCACACCTCTTCACAAAAATGGATCAAAACTTGATTCATCAAACTACAAAACCATGTTTTTAATATCTGTCTGCTTCAAACTCTTAAATCTTTTTGTAAAAGATTGTTTAACCAAGTATCTGCTAATAGTCTTTTATATCTAAATCAACACAGTTTTGTTCCAAATAAATTATCTACTACCAATTTATTAGAAACTGTAGATTAGATATTAAATTCAATGACAAGAAGCTATAGTGTAGATGATATATATCTAGATTATGAAAAAGCGTTTGACACACCTCCTCATGATCTTATGCATTACAAACTTTCTGGTTATAATGCCTCTTATATATTTTTTATATTTAATTTTTATTTAATAATTCAGTAATTAATTAGATGATAAATAAAAAAAAACGATATTTAAATGTTAAAATATAATCAATCGTTCTAATAAAAAGAGATTATTTTAAAAACTGTTATATATCACACTGTTGTTTTCTAAAATCGAATGATCTTAATTATATTATTATAAAATTTCATTCATTTCTCTCATTCTTTATTATCAAACGTTCTAATAAAATAACAATACATTAAAAAAATAAGTTTCTTTTAATGGATTAAATATGCATAATTTAAATTAATAAGATAAATATTATAATGTTTTTAATGCATTTAATCTATAAATTTAAATGTATTAAAATTTAAAAGCAGTTTCTTCACAATCACTCAATTCAGATGTTTCCCACTTATTTTCACTGCTTAAACTATCATAAACAATGTCGTCCTTTACGTCATTTACTATTGTAGCCGCATAAATTTTTAATAAATAAGCAAAAATAGCTTTTTTCCGTTTTTGTAAAAATTTATAAGTAACCCATTCTATTACATTTTTCTTATCATTATGACTAATATTTGGATCATTGATTTTAATGGCCAAGATAGCGTTAAGTGTTTTGTATAAAGAAAAATACAGGTGAGTTCCGGCACCTTTTTTTTAGAAAAAAAGCGCTGTATATATATATATATATATATATATATATATATATATATATATATATATATATATATATATATATATATATATATATATAAATACATATATATATATATATATATATATATATATATATATATATATATATATATATATATATATATATATATATATATATATATATATATATATATATATTTACATACATGCAATTTTTTATTTTAGATTTTGAAAGGGATAAAATTTCAATATTATTTGCATCCAAAGATTGTTCAAATGGTGACATATTTTCAAAAGATTTTAATTTGGTAAGACTATATTTGGTTTCAATATTCTTTGTTTTCTGAACATGGTGTCTGTTGCACAGATTAACTAATGGCGCGTCTAATAATACAATTTTCTCTCCAGGTAAGTCATTGGTCTAAAAAAAATCCTTGGTCAGTAGCAAGAATATTACAGTATCAAGGGTTTGCCTTAATATTAGTTGACAACTCTATAAATTCTATAAACTCTATAATATTAGTTGACATCTCTATAAATTAGTGAGTGTGGCGAAAAATTAGTGATTGTGGCATTGTCAGAAAATTGGGTTTGTTAATGTGTGTTTTAAACATGAAAATAATAAAGAGTATTTTCAAATTAGAATACTGGATAATGATAGCCGCTTGTAAGGTACTTGCTGAAAATATGTCAATGATAAGATTAATAGATATGACAATTTTGAAACAAAATATTCTGTGTTGGCTGCTACTGTCAGGTGTTGGTATTTTAGTAGCAAAAAACTGGAAAGAAAATTATAAATCAGAAATCATGTTGCTAAGATAAGGCAAGTGAATGAAAAAAAGATGGTATTAAAATTAGATATTGGAAGTTCAATTTTTAATATATTTTTAGTATATGAACCTCTAACAGTTAGGAATTCACTCCCAGCAAGGTTACAAGCAACCACTATTAAGTTGGGAGTTACTCGAAAAAAAAAATAGAATTAAAGAGCTAAGAAATGGTTTATTAAAGAATTATAAAGTTATAGGTTGTATGAGTTAGGAAAACATAAGGAAGGGTGAGATTTCTAATGGGTTATGCCTGAGATGAAAACTAGGCAAAGTTTTGAGAGAATGTAAAGGCAGTGTAAGTAAATGAACGAGACTTCGATGAATGATGAGTTAAGGGAGAATTAAGCCGCGATCATGCATTTGTAGAAAAGATAAAGAGATGCAATTTTAAGATGATGGGAGAGAGGGTTAAACTTAGCTGATAGAGCGAGTCCAACTACTTTTACAATATGTTTTTAGGTGAATAAGAGGTTTGTATACGTAAAGAACAAAATTAGGAGTAAGAAAATGGAGAGCATGATAAAGAGAAGCAACCTTAAAAAATGGTATTTTAGCAATGGATTTAAAATATGGTTTCCATGAGAGGTCAGTAGTGAACAATAATCCAAAAAGACATTAAGAAAAAGACTCCATTCATCAATATAGGAATGTTGGCAGTATTGTGATCAGGGCTTATTCAAAAATTTTGACGGCGGTACCTCCTTGTTCCGGGAAACCTTAGCAGAAAATCAGTATTTTTTCTTAGCAAAAAAAGCAATAATTGGAGTAAAAAACGTTAAAAAAAAAGGTCCTCTTATTTTAATTTGGGCAGAGCCCAAACTGGTACCCCAATATTTTTGATGCTGTGCAAAACAGTCTGGAATAGCTCCTGTCGATAGTTATTTGCAGTAAAAAACTGCATAATTTAAATTAATGTTTGGAGATTTTTAAACTACTGTAAGTCTCAATCTGTTACAGAAGTGAGAACAGATTCGAGATTGGCTACCTGTTCTATGCAATTAAAAAGAGTAGACTTTTTATCAAGAGAGGAGTATAAATTTGAGTCATCAATAAATAGCGTCACTTTAGATGTAAGGTTGTCAGGAAAATCATTGATGCAGATAAGAAACAAAACTTGACCAAGGATAAAACCTTGAGGTGCCCCAGTAGTTACTAAAGTGAAGAAGTGTATTGAACTTCAAGAATAACTTTGATAAGGCGATCAGAAAAAATTGATATGTTAATCTCAAAAACTTACCCAAATACAACATAAGAGATAGCAAGAAATATGGTTTATGATATTCTTGGTTTATAAAAAGAAATCAACAAAGATTAACTTACGATTAAGGTATTTTAAAGACAGATGTTGACTTTGTCATAATCAGAAAGTGAGATAAAACATGAAAACAATAATAATATAAGATGAAGCTTATTTTACTAACTAGTTCACTGTGACATCTAGTAGAAAATCTGAAGAAAATCTTTTTCAGTAAGTACAGAATATGGACAAGGCAGAAATACAAAATATCTATTTTGATTTGAAAATTTAAACATGTGTAGAAAAGTTGAAAAGAAAATCTATAAGGTAAAACATAAGAAAAGCTCTGCAGAAGTATCTAAGAAACCATATGGCTTTCAGAGTCTGTTATAGGGGTAAAATGCATATGTAGACATAGTTGAAAGAAAAACAAAGAGGGTTTATAAATTGTGGAAAATGTTTCAGATTGAAAAAGATTATTGGTTCTTGTAATGCTTAACTAATTACAAGGCTAATTGGTTTAATAATTGGTTAGGAAAAACTGGTTCGGAGGAGAATCTATTAAAACGGAAAAGAATCTATTAAAAGTTCAGAAAAAAAAACACATTCATTTGCTACTGAAAGTTTGCTTTATTCGAAAATTATATTATATTAATTTTTAGAACTTGTTTTAATCTTTTGATCATACGGATACTCATATTGCCATGTGTTTTTAAATACTTGTAAGCAATGTAAGTTTATTTATTATCATTACAATATTAATACAATGCGTATATTGTCAGTGGAAAACCCAGAGTTTATTTGGGGATACAGCTTTTTTGTCGACAGCGTTAGGAAGGGTAGGGGGTTAGTTTGAGTTCCCACTCCCTCCTCCATTACTTCAGTTAAAACCGGTGCCTTAACAATGACTTTTAATCATCATTTTCTCAATCATCATTTGTGTTAATCTTGTTTAGATTTCTCCTAAGATTTAAACACATTTCTTTGAGTTAAATCAACTTTACAACTCAATTTGCTGCAAATTGAATTCAGAACATCAAGACAATTAGGACATTGTTTTAGGCCAAAAGCTTGAAATTTCTTTTGATTGCAATAACATTCAACTTTACATTTAATATATTTTTCTTTAGCTTCTTATTTCCTTTTTTTGGCTTACACCTTTGCTGTTATCTTTCGTCGTTTCTCTTCTTTTATATATTTCACTTTTGCTGCAACATCTTTTGCACTCCTTGAACCATAGATCCAAGTAACACGAGTATATATTTTTTCAAGATTAGGTTTGATTTTTTTATTAGTTAGCAGATCAGGAATATTTTTTAATTGGAGGCTTTGTCAGCCATTTCTCTAATCAAGATTTGAGAACGGTCAAACTTTTACTTAAGGCTTACTTTTTCCTCAAATAGATTTTAATTTTTCCTGCCTAAGCTGAAATTTTTGCTTCATTTTTTAAGTTATAATTTTATTACTCTATTTGATTAAAAAAATTATCGTTAAACATTTTAGAAAACATTAGTCGCTTACAGAACATATCTAAATACTAAAAAAAAACTTTTAAGTAAAAATTTAGGTTTTGCACTAGGTTAAAATACTAAGTAAGTTTTAATAAACTCTTGCAATTATTATGTTCTAAAAATGTTGTTGATTTTTGAAACGTAAAAAACGCAAACTTTGTTTAAAACACTGCAATGACATCTTTAGAATCAAGAGATTACATAGAATCAATGTAGTAAAAAACGAGAACGCACGTATAACCTATAAAATGTTATTTAAAAAACATCAATGTTGTTTTGGGGTACCTATCTTGTGGTTTTTGTGGTGCATCAGGTATTTTCTCCAAGATTAAGTTAGCACTAACTAGTTTTATTTCAAACAGATCAAATAATATCAGGATACGCCAAATTTCAACTTCATAGGTTCACTAGTTGCAGAGATACAATCGATAAATTGAACAACACTATTTCTTAAAAAGTAATCAAACTAGCTGGAAAGAACGGCTTTTAAGCAACTCTAAACACATTCAAAACAGTTTTTCTCAAAAGCAAATAATAAAACAGTTATTGAGATGTGCTTTATAATGTATTTTAGCAGTACGTATACGTGTAATAAACCTATTTACTATTATTTTAATTTTGATTTAAATTTTAGCAAATCTAAAGTTTAAACTTTAGCAAATAAAAATTTAACTTTAACTAAAGGTTATTAATTTTTAAAGTGATTTTAAGGCGTCCTTTAAATTAAAGATAATTCAAAAAAAGATAGTTACGGTTAACATGATTTTTAAAACGTTATATTTTTTTATTAAAAAACATTACATTTAAAAAAAAATATTGTTAATTAATAATTATTCAAAAACTAAATTTGCGTATTTATTAAGACTAAAATTTTTTACTTTAGTTCATTTATTATCAAAAGCAGTTCACACGTAATTGCCAATAAACAAAAGTTACGTTTACTGTGATTTTAAAACTGTTTCTCTTTCGAAAATACAAATTTTTTATACATTCCATTGTTATTAAATTTTGCAACAAGTTTTAAAAACTAAGTTTTGTAACGACATTCATTTTTTAAAAACTAAGGTTCAGTTTTAACTGAAGGGCAGTTACGTCATGTAATTATGTAATAAAGCAATGAAAAATGGGGTAGCTAAAATAAACTGAAAATTACTTATATACTGCTGCATTTAAATCTGAAAACCTTTATTCTATTTTTAATAAAAAAAAAAAAAAAAATTAAAAAATAAAAATAATTTTTAGACGCTTTTTTTGGGCGCTAATACCGCTCAAGCAGTACTAAAACAAGAGGTGGGTTCGTTCTTGATTGTAATAATTCAATTGAGTTAATAATTTTTCACGGTTTGTTTTTTCCAGTTAAAAAGATAATTTAATCTGCATTTGTATGAAATATTATAATGGTTATCAAATAATTTTTATCCGCAATAAATAAATTCAAGGAAGATTATCCTATTACTGAAAATTTTGAAAAAGCAGAGCAGAGTGCAGAAAAATGAACTGATATTATGGTTTTTCACATATTGTTTATTCAACACAGTAAATCGCTTCAAAAATCAGTATTTCTCAAAATGCAGTTGTTAGAGCATTCCTAAAAAAACATGAAACTGCCTATAATTAGAGTTAGTATAGTTCTGGGAGACCTAGAGTAATGTTGAGTAATGAAGACAATGTCAATACTGTTTGAAGTAAAAGTCATTCTCACACTGCTCTTAAAATTTGCAACAAACTGGAAAAATGGAAAAATAAACTCTACTTGGGAAAATAAACTACTCATGGAAATAATATCCATATATAATAAACTCTACGAGAGAAAATAACTTTACGTGTGAAAGATCAGCATCTGTTTCAACTAAAAAAAAAACATCACAACACAAGCTAAATATTTTTTTGAAAATTGAAATAGAAAAAAAACAAACATAAAAACTGGACTATAAAGTCCAGTACTCAATAACAAATTAAAGTTCAAAATTTTTAGATTGTCAATAATATAACAACAGTGTAGTAGATAAAAAAAAAATTTGTGAAGAACATGCATTTCAGTGCAGAAAAAGGATTGTTGTTTATGGATTTGTTTTTTAACAAAATAACTTTTCTAAATTCTGTAAAAATTATATTGCAGCATCAAAAAAACAAAATCAACTAAAGTACATGGATTTGTTTTTTATAAGATTCTTGATTTAAACCCAATCTTATAAAAGCAATCGAATAAAACCAAATTAAATATAAGGTTGAGTTGGGTAGAAATGTTAGTAGAAAAAAAATCAATTAAAAACGTTTTTATACTTATGCAGTTATTCTAGGAATGAAATCTTTACTATTTTGTTGCAGAAGCTTATTGAAAAGATTCACTGAGTATGTACTGCTGATATAAAAACAAAATAAGATACTGATCTTTGTATGATCTTTTTAAATATTATCTTATTTTCTTGAAAGAATAGCTACTTTATTGTAAACAATACGAATAAATAAAAGTTACAGGGAAAAAAATATTTGGTTCATATAACATTTTTTGCACATAAAAAATATTATATGAACCAAACTTTTGATTGTAAGTGTACAACGATTTTAATAAAATCAGGGTTGATACCTTGTTTTAGTATATATTTTAAAAAGCTTCTCAATAAATAGTTTAAATAATGTGGTTCAGCAGAGTCATACGATTTGACTCTAATGAAGAAAAAAGTAAATGTTATAACAAACAAAACAAAAAAAGAAGAAATGGTAGATAAAGTGATTATTTGATTTAATGGTTAGTGTGCATTTAGATTCAGTGCTTAGTTTTTTGCATTTTATTATTGTCTTGGAAACTCTTTCTAAAACCTTTTGTGTTGCTTTACCATGCAAACTATTCTTTGCATAAGACTTATTGCGACTTTAATTTAAATACAATATAAGTCAATGTAAGTCAATGTAATTCCTTGAATTTAATTTCAGGATGCATTAAAATTTTAATAAAAAATTTATAATTTGTTATGAAATTTTGATTTTTTCTAACAAAGTTTTCTAGTTTTTACTTCAACATAAAGATTATTGTGTTTTATTTAAATGTATGTCATTTTTGTTCTAAAAATGATTTACGTTGTTTTTAGATTAAGGTGATGTTATGCTTAATTGCAAAACAAGAATTTAAAAAATATATGTTTAAGGGTAATTTTTGTTTTACTGGAGAAATCAGAATATGATCTCTATCAGCAAGAAATGAATCATTAATCATCTATCAACAAGAGTAAAGAGATTCCTTAGTAAAAAAGTAAAGAGATTCCTAAGTAGTAAAAGCATATCATAAAATTTAAAGATCATAAAAAAATGATATATAACTATTTACCCCAATTTAATGTATCTCTTCATGCCATTAAACAGCAAACAATAAATAGTATTAAAATAACCAAACACTGACATAATTTTTAATGTATTTTTAAAGCAAGTTAAACTTTGAGCAACTTGATAACTTTTAACTTTCTTATTATTTGTAAAATAATTCAAAACTATTTTTATTTTTTCAAATTGTTAAAATTAAAAGTAAAATTTTTTGGAAGCAACTAGTTGCATTAGTCTGGAGTCAATCCTATTGATTACTTTATTGGAACGTGATAAAAGGCAATCGTTGAAAAAAAAATTCAGATTAGAGTTTTGGTAAAATGAGTATAGTAGCTATCAAAAAATAAATACAAACCGTTATATCATGGAAATATAAATTCTAATAAAAAATAATAATAATAATTGCAATAATCTTGAAACAATCGCATCTGCCAACTATTTTTTAACTATACCAGGGCACGACATATTGTTTTTTTTTTAATGAATGTTGACTTATTTTTATTTATTGACGAACGTCTAGTTTAAGAGATTTATGTCAAATAAGGGAGTTTTATTTTCAAATAATTTTTATTCTAGTTAATAAGTTATTAAATACATCAAAGATGCTTGGTAAATTTATTTAATTTTCATTTTTCTAAAACTTTTTTTTACACATTTGCAAAGTACGCGGAAATAAATAATAAATGCACAACAAAAAAATTTTTTAAAGTGTTTTTAATATGCAAATTGTAAAATTTTTAATAAAGAAAATAAAATTAAAAAAAGTAAAATTTTCAATGACTTTCTTTTATGGCATACTTAGTTAATTCACTTAAAACTAACGCCGTTAAAAAAAGTAATGTTTTGGCATTTATTTTTAAAAGTCTTTGAAATTAATTGTTTATTTAATTTAAATATGTGTTTTTTATAATAAATAAAATCGCAAAATTAATTTGAAAAAAATTGCTGAAGTAATCCGTTCATTTTGAAAAATCTTATTCAAAGGCCAAAGTTAGCTTAAGCAAAATTAAAAAAACGTGTTGTTTGTTTTTCTTTTTGTCTTAACAAGTGCGTACTCGTTCATCAATTTGTCGCACCCTGTATCCTATTACCTTTTTTATAAAATTTAAAATTTGCACCGAAACAATTTTATTAAATTTCATTGCACTTTTAAACAGCCTAAGTTACTAACGTTTTTAACCATCGATATAAAAAAAAAAAAATCTTAGGGAGGAAGGAGGGGGGAGAAAGGGGTAAACGCCATTATGATCTTTTACTTCACTATGGATCCGCCCTTATATTAGCCTATTTACAGTGCTGGGCAAAATACTTTATAAAGTATTTATAAAGTATTTTACCCAGCACTGTAAATAGGCTAATATAAGGGCGGATCCATAAAATACAAAAATACAAAACAAATACTGGAACAAAAAAAGTATTTTAAATAAAAATACTAATACTTCAAAAGTATTTAAATTAAAAATATTTTTTCAAAAGTATTTTAAATGCTAAATACTAAATACTAAATACTTTACGACTTTTAAAACTTACATCTGAATAAGCTGTTTTTTAAAGTTTTTTTTTACGCGCTCTCATTTCTCAAAAATAGTTATTAGTCATTTATACAACATTTATATTTAAATATCCAATATATTACCTTTTCTAGCCTTGCCTAGTTTTTAAACGTAAACTAGCCTTGCCTAGTTTACGTTTTCTATGAACATTTGCTTTATGATGCCTTTTATTCTCTAAAGCGATCCAAAACTGAAAGTTCTATAAACTAAACATAAATCCTTTTAAAAAAAAAGTTTGCTGTAACTAAGTAAGTATTGTATATTTCAATTTATTTTAACTTGTACTTCTTGCCTTTAATGTAATACTAAATATTATTATAATATAATATTATTACTTTTTTTGATCTGGCTACAATTTTGAATAAGGTACCGTGTTCAATGGCTATTATTATTTGCGGCTCTGTTATTAATTTGCGGCTCACTGCAGCCATCTTTTATTTAAAATTGCTGATTCCCGAAAAATATTTTGATAAATACCCTAATGAAACCAAGGTTGCTAAACCATGGTAGATGATTCAAGGTAGAATAAAATAAGAAATAATTCAAAATAAATAGTGGCAGAGTTACACTATGACATAACAGTTACTTTAGTTGTTCGTGTGTGGTGTTGTGAATATTTTAGGCGGTATTTGAATTACAGGTATTTTTAACTAGTACAAAATACAAAATACTAATCAAAATTATTTTAAGTACAAATACTAAATAATTTCAACATTAGTATTGAAAATACTAATACTAATGCAAAGAAAGTATTTAAAATAATACTTTCAATACTTAGTATTTCAAATACTTGGAGCATTGCTTATTTATTTATGAGAGAAAAAGATACAGATTAACAGAGCTACGATAAACTTTTTTTTTTACTTTCGCTTACAACTAAGTTTACATTAATTACTGTTTTAATTTTTTTCATGGTTTTTCCTATATTTATTTTATCATTTTATAAAATTTTTATTTTTTTAAATTAATTTTTGTATTATATATGCTTTAAAGGATTTTATTCTCTTTTCAGTTTATGGATTGTGTATTTTAATTTTAATTTGTTTCTTTTTTTTAGCGCATTTTTTAAACGCGCTCATTATCAAAACTTGCAAAGAGCCGAGGTCAAGTAGTTAATAAAAATACGATATGCACGGTCAACTATGGCGTGCGAATGCGCGCCTTTAAGCAAAGGCCTGATGAAATATTTGATCTTTTTACAGAATTATTCAGCAAGTTTTTATTAGTCTTATAAGTGATATTAGTTTTTATTTTCTTTTTAATTTAAAAAAAAAATAGAAAGAAAATTTTTATTATTACCTTACTAATTATTTAAAGTGTTTAAATTGCTGGTTATTCTTTTGAGCATTTTGCTCAGAATAATTTTAGTTTTCTCTATATTTAGTATTAGTTTTTATATTTATTTCAAAGACCATTTTTGTGATTTCAGCTGTGAAATAGAAACATAGAAATTCCTTGTGTACGCTAAGACATTTTGAAATTCCATTTTTACTTGTATATAGAAAGCAGGCTATCTGTTTTCTTTTAAGGAGGGTAAGTGAGGATAATAACAGCATGTTTGGAGGTTAATCTCAAATTTTAATTCTAAGTTTGCGAGTATGAATAATAGAAGTATCAGGAAAAAATTAGCTAAATTTCATTATAATAATCAATGAATTTTTTTCCAGAATTATAGTCACAACCTATAATATGGTTATTGTAACTAAGAACCCTTTCAAAAAAGTTGTATACATCACAAGCAGATAGAGTGTTATAATGTATGACAGCAAAAGCTGGAAAGCATGAACATCATAAACAATAACCAGATTAGACATCCTATGCAAAAAAAATGATAAACAGATGTAAGGAGAATTTTTGAAAAAAGTGGTGATTTAAGATAAAGTTGTGATTTTATATGATAGGGTGAATTAAGTATATCCGGTACCCGGTGGTGTCACTAGATGCTGGATATAAAATAGATAAAAGTCATCCTTTTAAAATAGACAAAACTCATTCCGATAGACAAAACTCATCCTTTTAACTTTTTTTTTTTTTGGTCTTAAATACTATTATAGACTTAATGGCTCTTTAAGCTTTATCTATTCTTTGTTAAAATTAGGCTTGATATCTTGAGTTAGTAGACATTTTGAAAAGTTTTTAAATAAATAGTTTAAATTAAGTACTTCAGCAGAGATATACTAATTGACTCTAATTAACGAAAAGGTAAAATATTATAACAATCAGAAAAAGAAAAAAGTGCGCATTAGTCTATTCTGACGTCTCTGCTAATAATCATTATGAATATATATATATATATATATATATATATATATATATATATATATATATATATATATATATATATATATATATATATATATATATATATATATATATGTATATGTTTAAACATCTTCGCTTCCAACAAGGCTGCAAGCAACCAATAGTTAGAGTTGAAAGTTGATAGATAAAAAAGGATAAAGATTGTAAAGCAAAACAACGATTGACAGACAACTTTAAGGATTGAAAACTATATTAATCAGCAAAGCAAGGTGAAAGAAGCAAATTTTGACAGTTCCTGAGTGCTCCAAAATAGTTTTTGGAGCACTTAGGAATTGTCACAGAAAAAGGATTAGACTTTAACTGACAAGTAACACAAGAATGAATTTTAATAGATGGCAAAAAAGATGCTAGCTCTTTAGACCAGTGTCCATTATAGCATCTGTAGAAAAGAAAAGCAACATTACGACGACGTGATAAATATTGGAGGTTGGGTGCAAGAGCAGGTTCAACTATGTTTAAAAGATGCAAAAACCATCTTGTCTAATAGAGAAAGAGCATCATTAGAAGATCTGCCACAGATATGGAAAAAGTTTTCATACAAGGTTGAATTTATGATTTATAGAGATAGAGAATAGAATACGGACTAAGAAAGTGTCGAGCTCGATATAGAACTTAGTAGATGCTAATTTTGCAACGGGTTTGATATATAGTTTTTAAGAAAGATCGGAAGTAAGAGTTAATCTTAGAAGATGAAGGGTAGATGACTCATTGAGTACATTACCGTTCTTAAATATAGGAAGATCTAATTGATTGCGACAATAATTGACTGAATAAGATTGAGTTTTATCTGAATTGAATTTCACAAGCCACAGTCAGTCCTATGTTGTAGTAGAAGTGATATCTTTTTCAAGCTTTAATGCCTTCTCAAAGCAATCAGAGGGTGTTAGATTCTTATCATGACAAGAATTAATGGCAGTATCATCAGCGAACAATGCCACATTGGATGCAAGAATACCTAAAAGATCATTAACTTAAATTAAAAAGAGTATAGGGCCAAAAACTAAAATTTGAACAACGCCTGAATTTACAGAATTTTATAAAGAGTGCTGTCTATCGAGAACAACTTGCACTACAATTGCAAAGGAAGAATTCAATATGAAAGATGTTACCAGATACACTGTAAGAAGAAAACTCATGGAGAAGACCAGCATGCCAAACTTTTTCAAAAGCTTTAGAAATGTCAAGAGCGATGGCCTTAACCTCTCCACCTTTACCTAATGCGCGATAAAACCTATCAGCTATTACTGTTAGCAAATCAGCTGTAGAACGAGAAGATCAAAATCCATATTGGTGATCAGAATTTATTTATTAGATTCAAAATAATAGATTAAGTGTTTGTTAATTAAAGACTCAAAAAACGTGCTTATGATTGGAAGAAGACAAATGGGACGGTAGTTAGACGAACCAGATCGCTCTCCAGAATTTTTGAAAATAGGGATAAAAGAAACCGCTTTCCAGCAGGCTGGAAACAAGACTTTGATAAGCACTTGTTGAATATTTTTGAAAGTATAAATGACAGCTCCAGACACCACTTGTGCAAGACGTTAACAGGTGTGTTGTCCAAGCTGTAGAAAAGTTTAAACAGGAAATCACTTTAGATAGAGAAGCTGGAGCGACACTAATGTCAAGCAATGGATCAACTTGTTTGACGGCTACATCAGGTAGAACACAACTAATGGAATCAAGAAATCATATCGATGAAAAATTCTTAACAAACAATTTCGCTTTGTCTTTAGGTGTCTTGTCCAAGTTATACAATCACAAAAACAAGGATGCTATAAACAATGATATTAATGTATATAATTTTGGTTTTTTTGTTACCTTATTTTTAAATTTTAAAAGAGCTATTTTTAAATGTTTTATAATATAGTTTTTTAGTAACTTATTTCTTTTTGTCATTTTGATTTGATTTTTTTTTTTAATGACCCAAAATTTTTCTTTTAAATTTTAATAAAGTGTGCAGAAATTTTTACAAACCTTATCAATTATATTTAGAGATCATTATCTGGTGATATTTCATTAACTAACTCTGAAGATGATAATTTGTCTGAATGCCCTGGATTGAGACTTGAAGTATGGTTCAAAGTTTGTTTATATAGTTATAATTTATTATCAAGCAATGTTGCTATTTTTTATTGTAATGTTTGTGTTTTCAAAATTAGGAAACTTGCGCATTTAAAAAAAAACAAAACAACAATTACAGTACGAAAAAAACTTTTTATTCTGAATTTGCTTTTTCAACAATTCATAAAATGCTGAAATGATTTATTTCTATTAAAATAGGGACAAGTAAAATTTTATTAATATTATTTTAAAGAGTTTTGAGGTTTAAAATACATATGAATTAAAAACAAAAAATTAATTACTTTTTTAAAATTAATTTAATTGAAAAAAAACTTCATTTTACCTTGATATTAGAGGAAAATAAAAAATGCAAGTTAAACTTATTAATAGAGCACTCAATTAACACGACGACCAATGATAACAAAAAATAAATTGCTGTAATGTATGTATGTTTATTATGTTGATTAAAGTAGTGTAAAATAATTTTGTTATGGCAATACTAATTTTGAATTATAACTAATGACAAAACTATAGCAAAAATAATTATAGTAAAGTTTATAACCATGACCGAAATTATAAAAATAAACAAAACAATTATTATTACTATAATGGAATCACTTTCACTATCATAATATATAATACTACTAAGGCGTCTAAAAAAAAGATAAATTAATGATAATAATAATAATAATAATGATAATTATAATTATAAAAAATTTAGTAATATGATAAAATAACAATTATAAAATTTAAAAATAGTAATCGTTAGATACTCAAATAAAAATTTCTTAATACGGTTTAAATCAAGAAAAATGTTGGTAATAAGGAATATTTTGTTACAATCTTTTTTTATATAAATGGTATTGTTTGGTTTCATTAATAAATACATTGATGTTTTATAAAGAGCTAGACATATTTAATAGTGTTGAAAAAAGAAGTGTGCAAATTAACATTTTCAGTACTTTGAGTGTAATGTTTATGTATATCACTTGTTTTAATAAAAAACTTATTAAACAAATTGGGTAGATTATTTTGAAAAAAATCTTACAGAAAGAGAAACTTATAAAGCTTCATAAGATTTAAATGAAGTTGAAGTTTTAGATTTTTTATTCAGAAAACCTATTTTGAATATTAGATTGTAAAGTAGAAAATGTCTTAGTTCTTGTAGTAGTATTTTGTAAACTGCTTATTCAATTAATAGAACAACGAATAGTAAATTAATTTTAGAATACGTTTAAGAACATAGCGTCGTATTAATATTTAACATACTATTGGCAAGTGAGAGTTATTTAATTTAGTTAAATTAGTTGATTGTACCATGATAGATTTTTGTCAAGATTATCCCAAGATTTTTTATATATTTAGATGGGAAAAGTCTTTTACCGTTAATTAGAATATTCACATTACCATAATCAATCTTTTTTTTAGAGGATAAAAAAAGATTAATTCAGTTTTGATATTATTTAGAGAAATATGGTTACTATTCAACCAATTGCACAAATGAAAGAGATCTGAATTAACTTTTTTATAAAGTTATGCTAGTGATTTATTTATGCGCAGAAGATTAGTGTCATCAGCAAAATGACAAACAATCAAATTATTTATAGAGTGAGGCATACTTTTAATATATATTAAAAACCGTAAAGGCCCTAGTACAGTAATCTGTGGTGCACCATACTTAATAAATTTATTTGTAATTGGAACCCATTAATCAAGACAACCTAAGTACGATTTTTAATACACAATAAAAACACTAGAGATACCCCATACATTTTTGATGTTTGAAGAATTTAAATGTATATAGTTAAACAAAAACCATGTTTTAGTTTTTTGAAAAATTTTAATTAGTTTTTTCATAAACTTTATTTAGTTAAAAAAAATTCATTTTACCTAAAAATGAATTTTTTAAAAAAGTCCCTATCATGACTGTTGTACTCATTAAAATGTATTGGTTTGCTAAAAAGTACGCAGTTTGCACTTTCCTGACTACATAAAGTTCTTGCCTTATGCGTAATTTTTAATTTACTATACTTTAGAAGTATTTAGTATTTTTAATTATTACATTTTTAATTATATACTTGAATATTTTCTACACAATAAAAATATCTTTAGCATATGTTACGCAAGACAGTTGCGTAACATTTTTTCAAGTAATTTTGGAAATTAAGACTATGATATTAATATTTTAATTCTCTCATAAGGATTTATTTAAAAAGCAAATTTGGACATTGAAAAATAGGCCATAGAGACCTAGTTATTTCAAATAAGTTAGCTTTATCTGTTTAATATTTTTTATAAAAGCCTTTTCATAAAAAAAACTTTTATTAAAATCATACAAATAAACTGTTTTTACTGCGGAATTAGACAAATAAATTTTTAAACCTGTTGTTTGTGCGATCGATATTTAATTAAAATGGAAACCGTCTTAATCGTACAAAAGGTGATAAAAGTTTAAATGGTTTCTATTCACACATAAAATAATAACGGAATTATAAAAAACAAAGCAAAAATAGCCAATATATCCATTCAAAACAATAATTCCAAAGATAAAAATTATTGAAATTTATTCGAGAAATAAACAAAACGATTTTTCTAGAGATAAAATAAAAAGCTTAAAAAAATTTAAAAACATTTTATATTCAAAAATACTAATAATAACAATTTAACTTGAAACATTTTTTCACTATTTTATACTTATAGTATGAAAATTATCAAGCTTCGGTTTGGAATTTTGAATACAACCAACATTCAGAACATTTCTTAAACTCTGCTGTGTAGGGACTTTTAAAATCAGTCACAGGAAAAGAAACTTGACCTAAAAATGGAACAAAATTATTATTGAATACACTTAATACACATTAATATGTTATGTACTATTAATATGTGCGTATTTATTTGAAAACTCAAAAATTTGACTAAACAGATAACAAATAAGAAACTTACTTTGTGAGGTTGTTTATCTTTTGTGAAAGTTTCAAGATTTATTGTTACAAGTTTGAACTAACAAATCTTTTTAAAAACCAAGGCTAAATACAAATGATCAAAATAAGATATACCTTTGTTTTTATTTGAAAACTGAATCTTTAGCTTTTAGTGAATGATCATGTTGTCATGTTCAGTAATGAAACTACCCGATAAATGTTTTAAATTATGGACCCCGAGGTGAAAGTATACCAAGTCATCTAGTCTATCAACAAAAAATAACACAACAATAACATCACAAAATTAACAAATAACATAATATATTACAGTAAACTTTAAATTCCTCAAACCTTAAAGGGAATCAAGAAATTTGCTTGTTAGAAAATGCTAGAGTTATTGGCAGTACAATCCAAAAAAATAACTCAAAACGAAATTTTAAAGTTAGTTTTAGTTAAGGTTTATTGAGTTATCCAGATTTTATTGTTCATATTTTAACTACTAACAGCACACACGTAGAAACACTGATAAAATATAAGTCCATATAGCCCTATTTAACACAATATACAAACACATAATACCATATCATATGACACATAAAAATACTTGCAAAAACTATAAATTAAGAACTTTTACAAATACAACATTTGCGCAATTTTTATTAAATGACATACCTAGTTTATGCATGTGTGTATGCAAATGTTTTGGAGGTGTTATGCAAATGACTTGTTATGCAAGTGTAATTCATATGATTTGGTTTTAGAACATGCTACGTAGAATTGTTTGTATGAAAACAAAGGCTTTTTGAGCTTAATAGCAACTTTATTAAATGTTTGATAATATAGCTATATATATATATATATATATATATATATATATATATATATATATATATATATATATATATATATATATATATATATATATATATATATATATATATATATATATATATATATATATATATATATATATATATATATATATATATATATATATATTAAATATTAAATATAAGTAAAACAATAAAACTATTGTACTCATTTAACTTTAACTTATTACATTGATTGATTGAAAAGAAATATTTGTATAAAGTTAAAATGCTTATTACATATTTCAGGAAAAATGCAATTAAAAAATAATTATTAGAAGAAGCTCTTTGTAAAACGTTTTTTGAAACTAAATAACCAATTCAATAATGTTTGTAGGCATCTAAATTAAGTTATTTGATTTTTTAACCTAAAGGCTTTTTAAAAAAAGGCTACAGTATTATAAAATAGTGTTTTACAATAAAAAGAATCAATTAATATACTAAGTCAAGTATAATCACAATAAGCTATAAGAAGTGCTAGAGCTATATATTTAAAAAAAAAAAATACAATAATAATATTACACTTTTGCTGTAAACTCACGAGCCAAATCATAACACTTTAAAGCCATGGAAACAACTTAATAACTAACACATAACATACATTGAAGCACATTATATATTTCAGGTTTTTACACATTTATGATAATTATGTTATCTAATATAATATTTAAGATCTTATAACTGATTCAACGATATTACAGATTAAAATAGATATAGTAAAGATTTGAGAATACCTTATCATGTGGTCAAAAATATAAAGTGAGATATTATATGGTCAAGCGTAATAAATCTTTTTTAAAAACTAAGAGTCAAACACGTACGAATGAGTAAACAACATCAAACTAAACATTGATTATATAAGACTAATTAGTTTGTATTTAGGACTAAAAGTTTGTCTAACAGCAAACCGATAACTATAATACTGGGACAAAGTCACATGATGTTCCAATGCTAAAGCAAATGGGTTTTCTTGATTATTCAAAGTTTTTAAGAGTTCTATTAACTCACTTTAAAACTATCATTACCAGGTTGCTTCATTCTGAATGACACTGCTACATTAGAATCATATATATTAAACTGGCAAAACGTGGGTAGGAAACCTTCTTCATACCTTAAATTTCCTACACGAGGCAAAATTTGCCCATTTAACCTAAAACCTAAAACAGAAATGCAATTATTTGAGGGATGAGGTATTTTGGCTTAGAAGGCAGCTAAAGATAAAAAGAAATTATAACACCTAGCCTAATATCTTTTATTTCGACAGCAGTTTATATCAGCACACCTAGGCTCATCTCTTTCATTTCAAGGACAATTTACCTTAACCAGCCTAAGCTCATCTCTTTCATTTTGGCAACCGCTAAATTCATTTTGCCTAGCCTGGTTTCTTTAAATTCAACAAAGCCTTATAATTTCACTACTTTAATTATTAGACATTACTAAGCATCAAAGGAGTGTGTAAAAATGATGCCTAATATAATAAAAGTTGCATTTTTATTTAAAGATACCTCTGCTGTCAAGTCTACCTCTGCTGTCAGTCATATTTAAATTAAATGTTTTAAAATACAATAACAATGAGTAAAGATGTTTCCATTAAAAACTAAAATTATAAATAAACTGATATAATCTTTATAATTGAGTAATTTTATAAATTTAAGTAGCCATTAATAAATATTAACAAAATATTATTAGTATTTGATCAAAAAACAATAAAAAGTATTTAATAAAAGTTACAAAATTAAAAAAAAAAAATAAGGCCTGTCTGTTCTGCAAATACTGCTAGCATTAAATGGTGAATTGTAGTTATTCGTCAAAAAATGTCTTTCGTTACTTTGAAACGCATTAAATGCAAGACTTGCAATTAATAAGTTAACAAAACAATTAATAGAAAAACTTTATAAACAATCATATTTGCTTTAAGTGAAGAAACTTAAAAATATTGAAACTTCTTAAACTGTTTTAATTTTTTTATATATTTAGTATTCTATATTAATATATATTAATATGGAAAAAACATTCTCTATACGAAAAATCCCAAAAATTTAATAAAAGTTATTAAAACTTATGTAACACTTTGTACTCATACCTTTATAAAAAAAAACATTAAATTAAAGTTAAACATATTTAATAAATGAAATAAAGACTCTTAAATGTTGCATAACATTTAAGAGATATACTCATTTAAGAATGAGTATATAAGATATATACTCATTCTTAAATGAGTATATATCTTTCAAGCAAGTTTACTTAAAAAGTAACAGTATATAAAAAACTTAATGAAGTAAAGATCTGTTCAAAAAAATTTACTTAAAATTATAAATATAAAAATAATTATTTATATTAAAAAAATATATGCATTTTTTCAACGTTTCTTATACATTCACATTCGTTCAACAATATTTTTTCACACGTTTTATGACTACACTAATTACAAAAAAATTTAATTTATGTATTTCATCATGACAGTAACTTGACACCACTTAACATCATGACACCACTTTTCTGGCATGGACAACAATCTTGCTCCCAACAAAGTTAAGTTCATTATAGCGTAGTACATCACTTGGCTAGAAAGGTCAACACTCTTGCTGTAAACTAAGCCAAGTCACAACAATTAGAAACCATGCAAACAACATAGTAACCATATACTTACTACAAACAAACAACATTAGATCACAAATATAGTAACACTTATATATAAAAGATATTTACACACTTACAAAATATAAACCCATATAATCCTAATACATATAAACAAATAATAAATAACACACAAATATAAATAAATATATAAATTTAAAAATATGTATAAATTAGAAACTTTACAAGTACAAACTTATTTTTGTTCAATGATATATCTTGTAATAAATGTTTAACAACTTGCAAAAACAAACGATCAGGGTTTTGGTTTTTGCTAATTTTTTAAAATGTTATAGGGTTTACAACCCTTGAAATTAAGGTCGGCATTCGGCAATGCCGACCTAACTGCCAATCTGAAAGTGTTTGAGATTGCCGACCTTGTTTCTATATTTTATAGTAACCTCTTTGTGTCAAATTTTTTTTCTGCCGACCTTTTGCCGACCTCTAACAGTTTGAGGTTGGCAAATTATTGCCGACCTCATTTTTCCTTATTCCAAGAGTTTTATTT
Organism: Hydra vulgaris; assembly: GCF_022113875.1. Lineage (NCBI taxonomy): Eukaryota > Metazoa > Cnidaria > Hydrozoa > Anthoathecata > Hydridae > Hydra > Hydra vulgaris. The sequence goes on along the minus strand of NC_061160.1, from coordinate 50,654,225 downwards.
TAAAATACCATGAAAATCTGAAATTTGCAACCTCCAACCCTTTACGAGATATTCATGATTGAATTTTCTTATTTATGCTAATTTGGCATGACTTTTAGCTATAAATGAATGAGTTTATCTGATTTATTGCATTAAGATCAACAACATTTTTAGTATTGATATTTTGATTGATCAGTGTAGCAATATCTGTACCTTGCCATTGCTTAATTGTTATTTCATAATTGTTTATCACTGTTTGTTATTTATTAATTGTTTATCACCGTTGCTAAATTTTTTTGTTAAGAACTATTCTAAAGCAGTAATACCAGAACATAGTAGACATCGATGTAACATGCTCTAAAGATGAACCCGTTAAATCTTTATAATCTTTATCAATTTTAAGAGCATCAGTTAACAACATAATTTCTGATGATAGATCACAACACAAACACTGTGAGTACTAGACGAGTTTGTGGTTACACACCATCTTGGTCGAAGGCTGCAAAACTTTGAAAATCCAACATTTAAGTTGGATAAGTTAAGTTTAAGTGTTCAGATTTAAATGCTGCATGAAGTTTTTTTAAGTTAATCAGTATTAGTCTTTTTTTCAAATGTTGCCTGTACCCTATACTGAGAAAATCTTTTTTTTTTAGGTATCATTCGTGTAATCTTCTTCACTTTAATAAAAGCTATGAATTTGATCAATGGTTTCATGAGAAAGTGAATTTCCTTTTTTAATGATGGTTTATACAAAACTCTATGTTTTTTTTTTTAGCTTTTCTAGCCTTTTGTATAAGTTAAAAAGATACATTAAAAAATTCTGAAAATTTTTGGAATGACCTTGATTCTGGAGTTGATGTTAATATTGGTATTTTTGTAGAGTATGATGCCACATTTTTTAGTTTATCTTTTAATTTATTTCAAAAGTAAGTCTAGATTGTCAATTTTATGGTTATTAACTGAAGAAGTTATTGATGTACAAGATGGTGTCAATCTAATCATAGGATCAATATTATAACTTTATTTATTTTGTTTATTGTTGGTTCAGTTATTTGATCAAATTTTAATTTGGCAGCTGGTAACCGTTGGTGTTTTGGCACTGCCTTAAGCTTAATAAGTGATACACCTATTGATTTAATACTTTCATTAACAGCTAAACGTTATTATTGTTCTGACTCAGCCCTGCTATAGGTTTTAAAATTTGATTCTAATTTTTCTATTTATACTCTCTACCCTCTTGTAACATTTACTGCACAATTTCCACCCAGGTACAACAAGAACATCTTGTGTTTTAAGAGTTTTTCCTAATGATAGCAATATCTTCACATTTCCTTATATAAAAACAAACAAACAATTGTTTCTAAAAACAAAAAATCAACATCATAGTAAAGAACATATTAGCATGTTTGTTAACTTATAAAACAATTAAATTTTAAGTTTATAAAAATACTTAAATTTTCTTCTTAAAAAAGCATTTATTTGTATTATTATATCTTTAGTTTATTTAGTTACTATATAAACCATTATATTCATCAAAAACATATCAAAAATACCTTTTATGTTTTTCTTTCGATTTCCATGTTTTTACAATAGGTTACAGCATTTCTAAAATTTTCTTTCAAATGCAACTCCAAAGTGTTTTCTATGGGAAAAGCAAACTGTTGTAAACAATTTTCCACAATCAAATAAACCAGCTCTCCATAGTAACTCGTGGTTTTCATCAATTGAAATTGTTGATAGATCTAAAAGACCTTGTCTTTGTGTTAAATCTTGCTTGTCGCAGTCAACATTACATTCTAATCCAATAAAACATTTTTCCGTATTTCCCAACTTTTAATTTTATTTCAAAAATCTTGTTTTGAAATATTTTACAAAATAAATGTTTTTTTAGAAATACCATTAACATTATTTAGTTTATGGTAAACTATTTATACATTTTCTTATAATATACATATTATTGGATGCGCCATAATATTTGACTTCCTCTTATACATGATTAAGGAGTAATTAATTTTTATTTTATTTGTAGGTCATGTAGTCATCAGTAATTAAAAAGGTCATTTAGTAATCAGTAATTAAAAAATGATAATTAGTTAAGTATATTAAAAAGTTCTGCAAAGTAACAGGAAGTTAATACTTACAACATGAAATTAAAAGCAACAATATAATAGGAAATGAGAAAATAAAAAGTTTTATTTATAAAAGAAAAAAAAAAGTATAAACTTATAAATAGAGCCTTTTAAAAAATCTCTTTTATAAATGCATTTAAATTACAGCCTAGAGAAGTTTCTATACTTAAAAAAATGTTGATCTTTTACAAATAAAATATCTTCAATAAATAAATAAATATTTCTAGTTATTGCTCCATAAGGCCTCCAAAAAACTTAAAAGATATATTTTTAACAAAACAAAGTTTTGAGTTATGGAAAAATATTTAATTTAGAAAATAAAATACTTTTTTTTTTTTGGGGGGGGACAGGGTACGATAGGAAAAGCCCTATTACTTTCCCCCCTCTTTTGCTCCCCATACTTTTAGCCTACCCTAGACACAAAAAAATATATAAATAAACTATAAATTTATTATTAGCTTCACAAAGACTTTAACAATATCTTTTTACAACATAAAATTAAGATATAGCTGACTTTGTCAAAAGTTTGCTATAATATTTATGCTAACTTAACATTTATTATAAGCTTTACTTAAATAGCTGCATTTAGAAAAGTTGAAAAATGCAGTAATTTATTTTTTATTAATAGCCATGTTTGATACCTATATTGTAAGTTATAACATTGTCTCCAAAAACAAATGATTTAGGTGACATCGCCATTTTGACCGTTGCAATACCCCAAAATATATGCCTTTATTTTCTAACTTACATATAATTATGGTGGTCCAAAAGTTTTCAAAATGAAGTTTGTATTCGCCATGTGGAAGATTGTCTATGTACAAAATGTTAGGATGATACCTCATTTGTTCATAAAATATTGCTAGTTAACAACAAAAAAGTAAAGTTGTAAAAAATGCTGAGTCAACATAAATAAGATAATTTAATCCTGAATATCTCGAGAACCGTAAGTAGTTGGAGGTTCCAAATTTCAGATTTTATTAATTTTTATAAACCCTATAACATATAAAATATTTGCAAAATCTAAAACATGAACCTGCTGAATAGATATGGAATTAAACCAATGTGTTTTAAACTTTTTGTAATATCATTTCGGATTTTTTTATGCTGATTTGGATTTGTTTTAATATGCAATTTATGCAGTGTCTCGTTGTACTCCTGTACATTCATATTTTAGTGCATTTAACACATGTTGTTTAAGTCATACTTATTTGCATCAAAATGCTATCTTGTTTATCAGCTCATGTCACACATTCTGCAGCCGCTAAATGTTGTCATGTTAAAAGATTTGGAACTCGATTTAATGTGCAATAATTGATCTATTAAACCATTAATATACTCTTACAATGACTGAGGCTTTAGATTTGGTTGCAATTTTTACACATACAGAACATTTATTACAGCAAAGTTTATATTTTTGTTACTATCTTTCCTTTTCTTCATATGTGGGGATTAAACCGTAGTGTATAAGCTACATAAACCGTAATCACCAATCATATTTTTAAAAAGATTTGTTTTTTGTTGTTTTAACTTTTAAAAATAAAAGTTTTTCGATGTACTATTTATAAAAAAATAATACCTTGCATTTCGTAAAATTCAATTTAAATTGCTTTTAAAAAAAGAGAAGAATATAATCCCGTTATTAGTAAATGTATGTTTAATTCAATTTTTGTTTAGGTAGAATTGCTAAATGTTAATGAAAGATGTAAAGCAAACAAAAAAGTTGAATACAATTTAAATTATTCAGGTTATAATAACTTTTAATTAAATTATTTTAATTTAAATAACTAACAAAATGAATATTATTTTTATATGAACCCAAGAACAAGCTGAAAAAATATTTTATCTGTGTACCTTAAACATCAGTGTTTTTTTTATTTTTTGAAATATTATCGTTATTAAAAGAAACTTCATTTAAAGAAATCTGTAATGTGAGAAAAATAAACAACTTTGCTATGGTGATAAATTATTATTAACTTCTGCTTCAATGATTTTAAAACAGAAGTTGTTACAAAAATCTAAATTAAGAACGGAACAGGTTTTATTGAATTCTATTGAATTGGAACAGATTCTATTGAATTGGAGATTTATGATTCAAGCGATTTTTATTTTAGTTTTAAAAAATGAAACTAAAACATTTTTAAAAGATGATCACAACTTCTGAATTGAAAATTTTTATTGTGAACTTATGAATTTATATATAATATACTATATATTTTATTATACTAATGAACTTATCAATTTATATATAATATATTATATATTTTATTTTTAATATATAATTATATTTTCGTTATTTCATTTAATATTGTTATTATTAATTATTAATTCTTATTATTTCATAAGGCTTATACAAACAGTTTTTACCTTTTTTCTCAAACTCCACCTCTGGTTCGGGCTGAATATTGTTATATATATATATAAAAACAGCATTGTGTCGCAAAACAAAGGAATGCCGTTGCACTTTATTACTTAAATACTTTATTACAATACTCTTTTTTTTATAAATAGCATACAAAAGAATTGTGTCAAAAGTCAAAACAAGAAAAAAGTTTTTACGTTATTATTCTTGCTCTATTAAAAATATTGTTATAGCATTGTAGTGACGTGGTGTTGTAGTGATGTAGTGTTATAGTGACGTGGTGTTGTAGTGACGTAGTGTTGTAGTGACGTGGTGTTGTAGTGACGTTGTGTTGTAGTGAAGTAGTGTTGTAGTTAATTATTTAATTATTTTTTAGTATAACAATTCATTTAAAAATTGCTTTAAAAGCACAGAAATTTGCACCTTTAAGGCATATGTTATATATTTAGTTAGGCCAATATTGTATACAACATTGACCCAACGTTCTATACAAAATTGGCCTAACGTTGTATACAACATTGACCCAATATCGTATGTTAAAAGATTATTATTTTTATATCGCTTAACGTTTTATGCAACATTAGATCGTTGTTACAAATAAGATGATTTGCATCGCTACATTGAAAAATTATAGAGAAAAAAAAATGTATGATACAAGTATAAAAATTTATTTATTTAACATAATTTCTCGGTTAAATATACATATTGCAAACACCAAACTTAAACCAAAAACTGACACATTGTCAGTTTTAAATAAAAAAAATTCACTATAAAATTTATAGAGTAGTTTTGATATTGGCTGAGGTAGTTGTTATTCAAATGTGTTTAGCTTATGATATTTGGTGCCCACGATTATAATTTTTTCTTCCGCTATCTCTATCACATGTCTGCATAAACCAAGCTTATTTGACTTCAAAGTTTCTGCAAAAAAATAGTTTTTTGTTTAATTATGCACCAAAAAAACATAACAAATTGAAAGTAATTCTGTAATGCAAAATTGAAACTGAAAAAATAAACTTTTCTTAACCACTTACCAATAGCAACATATGCAATCAACATTTTTCCTATTCCAATTTTTTATCCTCTCCCTGCATAGTTTAATTTTACAGCTAGGCTATTTTAAAAAACTGTTCTTGATAAACAACATATACAGTCTCCTTCGTCTTTAACTCCAACTTGTGCCAAATAATTAACCTGCAAAAATACACAACCTGACAATAATTAAAGTAACTTTTGCTTAGACTTAAGTTAATATAAAATTTCATTTACAAAAACTCTTCAAAGAGAATTTTATTTAAACTATATAAATTCTACTAAAGATATCATACAAAATGCATAAACAGATCATAAAAAAATACTTACCATTTACTTAAATGTTTTCTTGTCTTTTTTCTTCCAGAGTACTTGAATTCTTCACTGCTTTAAATGGCAATGACTCTCTTTCAGGCAATAGAATAATTAGCTTACCTTTGTTACTCAAATTTTTATAACTGAATTTGATGTATTTTGTAGTTCACCAAATTGCACTTCAATGCTTGCCGATTGTGCCAATAATACCAGCATATCTTTCAAGGATACAACTTTATCGTGAAAAAATAAAGTTAATTATATTATTAAGAAACTAAACAACTAATTTCATATTATATTTAGAATTTATGAAAGTAAATACAACAATCACTAATAAAACAGATAAAAATAAAGACCGAGGGGCAAATTTTATTTTTTATTTTTTATTTTTTTTATTTTAAGTTTATTTTTTGTTCCTTAATATAACAAATTCGTAACCACATAATAAAGATTCGTTAACAGTGAATATATAAATAAAAACAAAATATTACAAAAAGGTTTTACAAAAATAATATATTTACTTTAACACTGTAAAAAGAACGCGAAAAACTTGCAGAAGACCAAATGGTCTTATCATCAAAAACCGCTTTAAACTGCCGTAAATATAAAAACATATTCATAAAATTTTTACATAAAATCATTAAATTATAATGGTATTAAAATGTCAGATAACAAGTATACAAATATATTTTTACAAAAATCGTTTTGTAAAATCGCAATGTTGAAAATATATTTATATTAAATAAAAAAGAAAATACTTATAAATAAATTTAAAAAAAATCACTAACTAAATTTTTATACTTTAAAATACTCTTTTTAATAGTTTTTTTAAAGCAATTTAAGTTTTTTAAATCAATATTATTTAAATTAATTAGTAAAAACTTATTCCAGATATGAGGTGCACGATAAGTCATTTTGAATTGTTCAAGTTTATTTTTGCATGAAGGCTCTAACAGGGTACTATTTGTACGCAATAAATATTTGTACTCTGGTTTTTGTTTATAAAGACTATAGAAAATTGAAGGACTTTTTTGCATTTTGCTATTATACATAAGACTTAGAACATTATATACATTTAGTTCAAACAATGTTAATAAAGACATTTGTTCAAAAAGAGGTGTTAAGTGTTCTGTTTTATTTTTAAAATTAATCACACGTATAGCATGCTTCTGTTTACGATAAAGTGGTTCTAGTATTGTTTTATAGGTACTACCCCAAGCTATATTTCCGTAGTTTAGGTAACTTTGAACAAAACTATAGTAGATTTGTTTGAGTAGTGGTTTTATTAATAAACAACGTGACTGGTATATTATTCCTATGCTTTTGGATATTTTACTACCTATATAAGCGATATGTTTGTTCCAATTTAGATTTTCGTCAATAAAAACACCCAAAAATTTCGTAACAGTTTTCGAAAAGATTTTTGTATTTATCCGTTTTTAAATTCATTTTAAAGCTTTTCCGTTAAAATATATATATATATATATATATATATATATATATATATATATATATATATATATATATATATATATATATATATATATATATATATACATATATATATATATATATATATATATATATATATATATATATATATATATATATATATATATATATATATATATATATATATGTATATATATTTATATATATATATATATATATATATATATATATATATATATATATATATATGTATATATATATATATATATATATATATATATATATATATATATATATATATATATATATATATATATATATATATATATATATATATATATATATTCAATAAAACATTTAAAATTTTAAAATACAACGTAAATAAAAAAGGTTAAAAAAAAGAAAAAAAATTACTTTTTTTTTGCATTCCACTCGCGTACAATAAGCTTGTCGTAGGAAATATACGCAAAGTTTCCCGATTGTCTTTCAATTTTCATTTTCTCTCGTAAATCCTTTCTAATTCGATTCGTCTCCGTGCAAAAATCTTCGTTTATAAAAATGTTCTTTCCTTTTAACTTTGAAGAGTTTTTTAAAATTGCCTCCTTATCTTTAAAGTCCAATAATTTCAGAACAATTATTCTGTGCTCTTTTATACCTACCTTACCAGCTCTATGCGCTCTTTCAATTTTTACATTTTTTATACCCAAGTATTTGTCAAATATTGTTTTTACTTTTAACTCGCTTTCCAACCAGCTTTCATTATCATCTTCTTTAACTCCGTCAACCCTTAAATTATTCCTTCTTGATCCATCTTCTATTTCTCTTAGCTTACTATTTATCTTTTTGAGCTCAGTGTTGTTATTTTGAATTTCGTTAGGAGTACATTTACTTTTCATGAAAATATCTAACGCGGTTTTACTTTTGTTTTCAATGAGTTTCTCATAAAAATTTAAACTTACTTTTATTTCTTCAACTTCTGTTGCAAGTGTGGATATTTTTTTAGCATTTTCCTAAATACTTTTTTCTACTTTGTCCAATCTATCGTTTAATATTTTAGTGTTTGCACTAACTATATTTATAAAATTGTTTTCTTGTTGCTTTAGCGCAGCTTCCGTTTCTACTTTGTATTTTGAAAACAAATCTTTTATCATTTTTTTAATTTCTACAAGTGTTACTGCCATAATTTAAATATTTGTTTAAAGTATTAATTTTATTATAATTTTTTTTTTTTTTTTTTTCGTTAATATATTTATGTATACTTTTCCTTTGTATTTATAAATAAAAATATACACTTGCTAATGGATTCATAATATTTTTATGAACTATGAAATTTGCAGATGTGCATTCAATTTCTGGGACTGACACAAAACAATTCTTGTTAATGTTTGAGATGCAGATTGCAGTGTAAAACAAAAATATTCATATTAAAACAATGTTTCTCCAACAGGGTTCGTAGCCAACTATTTATATAAAAGTCAATGACTTTTTTGAAAAATCAAATGAATTACTCTGACCATTTTTAACAATGGTTTTTACAAAATGTTTAAAATTACTATCTACTGTAATGGAAATGCTAAGATTATAAGATTATAGCTAAGATACTTGAACTGAATAATTTTATCGTGCATTAGATGGAGGCAGTGAGGCTAGGGCTATTGCTCTCGAAATATCTAAAGCTTTCAACAAAGTTTGGCATGCTGGTCTTCTCCATAAGCTTGCTTCATATGGTGTTTCTGGGAAAGTTTTTGAGATTATCAAATCATTTCTTTCTAACCGGTTTATTAAAGTCATCCTTGAAGGCCAACACTCTTCTTTATTTCCAGTAACTTCTGGGGTTCCCCAAGGTTCCATCCTGGGCCCTGTTTTGTTTCTTATCTACATAAACAATCTTCCTGACAACCTTTCATCTAAAGTAGCTCTTTTTGCTGATGACTCAACTTTATACTCCTGTCTTGACAAAAAGTCTTTTCTTTTTGATCGCCTAGAACAAGCTGCTGATCTTGAATCTGATCTCACTTTAGTAATAGATTGGGATTCACAGTGGCTTGTGAATTTCAACTCTAAAAAAACCCAATTGCTTACTGCAAACAACTACCGTAATATGGTCAACATTTCTATAATAATGAATGGCAATCCTCTTACTGAGTCCTCCTCTTTACGTCTTCTTGGATTATCGCTTACTACTGACCTTTCATGGAAACCATATATACAATCGATTGCTAAATTAGCTTTTGCTAAGGTTGCTTCTCTTTATCGTGCTTGCCATTTTCTTACTTCTGATTCCATTCTCTACCTCTACAAACCTCTTATTCGTTCCTGTATGGAATACTGTTGTCATATTTGGGCTGGTTCTTCTAACGATTCACTTTCTCTTCTTGACAAGGTCCAAAAACGCATTGTAAATGTTGTTGGACCTGGACTATCTGCTAAGCTTGAACCTCTTTCCCATCGTCGTAAAGTTGCATCTCTTTCTCTTTTCTACAGATACTATCATGGTCACTGCTCAAAGGAGTTATTATCTCTAGTTCCATCAACTGAAATTCATTCTTGTTTTTCTCGTCATTCAGCTAAGTCTCATTCGTTTACTGTATCTATCCCTGCATGCTCTAAAAACTTTTATTCATCTAGTTTTTTCCCCGCACTTCAATCCTTTGGAACTCTCTCCCATCTTCATGTTTTCCTGACTCATACAACCTTCAACTTTTCAAGTCTTCTGTCAACCGTTTCCTTGCTCTATAACTCTGTTCTTTTTTTTTCCTAGTAACTCCCAACTTAATAGTGGTTGCTTGCAGCCTTGTTGGGAGTGAATGCAAATAAAAAAAAAAAGAAAATACATTTTTTGAATGACAAAACTTATAAAACTTAGCTATTAGTTAAGTAGGATATTACTATGGATCTTATTATACATACTAATATCCTATCTTATAATTTTATCTCTTCTTGAAAAAAAATATTATTTTCAAATAACCTCATTTTTAAAAAAAGTGCGACTCTTCACGTTTTCAAAAAACAATTGTGAAATTCAATTGTGGAACAAGTTCAATTGAGAAACAAGTAACTTCTTAACTAGAATTACTGACTTTCCCATGTCTATCTAAAAAAAAAATAATTCCCTTACTTATCCAGGTTTTCCACGACTTTGGCCAATATTAACATATTTTCCAGATTTTCCAGATACAGCACATAACTTGCCCAATGTTTGTGAATATTTTTTTTTACATATTTTAGTTCTGATTTTTAATAATACAATTTTTAAAAATAATATCATCTATAAAACTATTGTATTACCTTCGTCTATTACATAAATTTAAATAAACGTTTATATAATGAATAATAATGAACCACCAGCAACTGTAAAAACTTTAAACTGATATGAATACTCTGTTGTTTTTTTCAACAGTTGATTTCAAATGGATTCAAAGTTGGTGACACCAACTTTGAAATCGAACAAAAATTTTTTGCTTCGTTCATAAACTTAAATGTTCTCAAAACGACTAAAAACACTGGCCAGTTTTTCGCAACTAAATATAATTTCGGTAGTCAGTATTAAAGAGCGATCGCTCCCGCTTTCTGACCAAGCCTGTGGTATAAGCTTTGATATGTTGATTATTATACAATAAAATGTTAACTAACACTCGGACTTTTTGACCGTAATATATGAAAAAGTCTTTTAAATTGTAAAAGCATTAAGACTTTTATATAAAAACTTACCATTTAATAAATTTTGTTCATTTTACTTCTCAGAGTAAACATTGAACTTATGTAAAGAGTTTGGAGTTACAGGTAAATCCCAAAGTTTAATAATATCTTTTGTTTTATTATAAGAAATTGAGGATAAATCATCTACACCAAGATATACATAATTTTTTGTTTCTTAAATCTTTTTTTTGGTTGGTCATTTTCGCTATCTTTTTTTTTTTTTTTTTTTTTTTTATTTTAATTCACCTCCTCAAGGCCTAGAAGGCCACTACAGACGAGGAGGCTACTTATTTGTGATTATAACCCTCTCTCAACTCTATAACTCCGAAACACGAACCTTGACGAGCAAGGCCGCTGCGCGGAGAAACGAGTTGAGCGCGGTACTACCAGGGACGAGGTGGGGATCGAACTCGGAACCACTCGTTTATGAAGCGAGCGCTCTACCACTACACCACTACCGCATATCTTCCTTTTTTGTCTCCAAAGCAGAAGTTTAGCCTTCTGCTAAGTTCAATCTTGTATTGCTATAAAAATCTATAAATCAAGTCATTAATAAATAAGTTAATGTAAAAGCTTAAAGTTGTTATTTGTTGTACGCATACTAATTATGAAAAATATCCAGAGTTGTTAAATTAAAAAATAATAAAACCAAGAATAATGTCCCTCTGCCTCTGAAAGATGGAATATATAAAGGGTTGTTTCGAATCATGATTTAAATTAGACAAAAAAAAAACATAATTTAAATTGAGTTTTTTTATTTTAATTGTTTTTAATGATTATTTATTGATTTAATCTCATAATTCAATAAATATTATAAAATGTCAGTCAATCTTAGAAAGCTCTACATAAGTAGAATTTAGATTCTAGTAACATTACATTTTGTACACTGTGTTAATATTTTAGATGATGAGGTTTCACAATCAACCACATAAAAAATCAAAAAAAAGATACATAATTAAATTAAAAAAACATCAGCTTCTAACAACTACAATGCTACTGTGACAGACATATATAAATTTTTATATCCAATGATATTAGTGACAGATATTATTAAAACCTTTATGAACTAAAAATTAAACTATTATCAATAAATAAGAAAAATAAAATATTTTTTTTCAATACTTATACTGTATGACATTTGAAATGTTGGATATATTTCATTAAATAAATGAAACATTTAAAATGTCTTCTTTATTAAATAAATCAAACATTTTAAATGTTACATTTATTTAATAAAGATTGTTAAATAAATCTTTGAAATGCCAATACAGCAATAAGTATAAAAAAATAACTTGAAGATAGTACACAAAAATAATTTAATTATTGCCTTTATTATAACATTAAAAATTTAGATTGTAATAAAAAATGTTTTAAGCATATTATTTAAATGTTAACAAATATTTCATTATTTAAAAAAACAAAACATTAAGTCACAAGAATCTCTTGAAGTTTATTTCTTATACGGAACCTTTTAAGATTCTTAGAAGATTTATAATATACCTTCTTTTTTTATATTTTAAAAATTTAAAAAAATGGAGAGGTAATATCAAAACCTTTCTTTTATTCTGTCAAACGATACCATTTTCAGAAATGTATACTAATCCGTAACTACAATGGCCGAATATTGGCTATGGCATAAATGTAAGAACAGATTTTTATAGCAATATATTAGGCCTAAACTACATTGGACAAATGTTGGCCGAACGTAGTACGATAATTGCAAAAAACAGATTTGTAGAATTACAATATTACGCCGAAAAAAAAACATTGGCTAAATGATGGCCCAACAGAATGTTAAAACTTACGTTGGGCTAATGTAAGCTTGCTGTCTGGGACCATCTATTTACACTATATAGCGTAACAAATCTTATCAAGATAAATCTGAAAATTAAAAAAGTAGTGAATGAAATAACTGAACAATTTTTTAATTTAATAATAAACCTCATGTAAATGATCCTGCTGTTAGGGATGACCCAGCTGTTGTGGCTGGTACAGAAGTCATAGGCGGTGTTACTGCAACTGTATAGACTATACTAAAATCGAAAAAGTACATGTAATTATATTGAAAACAAAAACCAATTGTAATCAATCAAACATTTAGTATAAAATAAAAATTTCTCCTACACACATTTTATTCTTTCGGCTAAAGAAAAAGCAATTTTTAACTTATCACATGCACACACACACACACACATACACACACACACACACACACACACACACACACACACACACATATGTGTATATATTTGTTTATATATATATATAAGTTTATATATATATATATATATATATATATATATATATATATATATACATATATATTCTTATATATACATATATATTCTTATATATACATATATATATATATATATATATATATATATATATATATATATATATATATATATATATATATATATATATATATATATATATATATATATATATATATATATATATATATATATATATATATATACCCATATATATATATATATATATATATATATATATATATATATATATACCCATATATATATATATATATATATATATATATATATATATATATATATATATATATATATATATATATATATATATATATATACATATATATACATATATATATATGTATATATATATATATATATATATATATATATATATATATATATATATATATATATATATATATATATATAATAATAATAATAAATATATATATATAAATATAATGATAAATATAATAAAACATATTTAACTTTATGTAAAGATAAAAGTATGGATATATAATAATTACAAACTGATTTATAATTATACAAAATTAGGTACAGTATCACTTGTATAGTTAAAAACAAGCAATTGGAGTGACAACCAAAATAAAATTAACTTAATAAAAAGAACAAAAATATTTAAAAAAGCAAGACAAATAACACAAAAAAAGTCAAAAGTGAATAAATTGACTTGAGAGATAATAAATGAAATAACACAACGTTTGGCGATTAGAAAGATGATAGAAAATAAAAAAGAACAAAATTATATTTTTAAATATTATGAGACAAAAACTGAGAGATAACTTCAATAATAGTAATAAACATAAAAAGCTACAATAATAAAAATAATTAGCAAGAAGACCACAAAAGAAATGCACGTCAACATAAACAATATACAAATGTGCACATCAATATAAACGATGCACAAAATTACACAACAGTATAAAAAAAAACATAGAATTAAAAGACAATATAAAAATACACAAAAACACGAGATTATAGACACTACACAAAAATACACGACAGTATTAACAATCCATTCAACATAAATTAACAACACTTAAAAAATGTAAAAGAGATTCTTTTAATTTTACATTTAGTTCTTCTGTTTATTTAATGATTTTCTTCAATATTTTTTCTTTATTATTTTCATTGTTTTCACTTTATTTTTTTCACTAAATTTTTCAAATCTTTTATTTTAAACAGTTTCTCATTTTTAGGAATAATTTTATTTAAGCATGCTTTAATTATTTAAAGTTTTTCACATAGCTTGAAAAACAAATTTAAAAATAACTGATTCTTATGATTGTCAACAGTTTGTGTAACTAGGATTACAAACATAGATAATAACTTTGTAATTAAATACCTAATTTTTAAAATAAATAAATGACTCTTTCTTTATATATAAACAAAAACAAATATTGAGTGTTTAAATATATAAGATATTAAAAAACAAAAAATTATTTACAATATTATTTCTAATCTTGTTTATTGACAATCTAAATTGCTATAAAGTTGCATCAAAACATTCAATTTTTTTTTTGTCTAAGAAAGTGTCTTAGATGTACAGATTACCCCAAAAAAACTTACCAATCTACATCCTTTATCTCAAGGCTGAAAAAAATAAAGTTAACATTTTTATTAAATGTTTTAGTTTTTATATTCATTTTACTCCAAGAGTTAACTTAATTATTTTGAATGAACTTATTTTGAATTTCAATTACATATATATATATATATATATATATATATATATATATATATATATATATATATATATATATATATATATATATATATATATATATATATATATATATATATATACATATATATATATATATATATATATATATATATATATATATATATATATATATATATATATATATATATATATATATATATATATATATATATATATATATATATATATATATATATATATATATATATATATACATATATATATATATATATATATATATATATATATATATATATATATATATATATATATATATATATATATATATATGTATATATATATATATATATATATATATATATTTATATATATATATATATATATATATATGTATATATATATATATATATATATATATATATATATATTTAAAATTATATAAACCTATTTAAACACATTTATAAAACAATTATTTAACACATATTAAAACATAACTAGCAATAACACTTTACATTAATATAAAAACACATTAAAAAACAGCTATAAAGCACATATTACCACATACACATACTTATCAAAAAAGCTTACATGCAAACAATAAACATATATAACTTGAGTTGTGCAAACAAAAGTTTTAAAAATGGCATGAAAAAATTTAAATATATATAACATTTAAAAATGATATGAGAAAAATTATATATATACAAACAATACTCTTAACGGACGTGTATTTCAGGCACCCTCCCCCCCCCCTCCATTTGTAAAAAACAAGTCACGTTTTATGCAATAATATTAATTGAAAATTATACTCTAACCCTGAACCCAAAAATAATTTTTATTTTATTGAAAGCCATACCCAAACCAAACCCTAAACCAAACCCGGAGCCTAACCCTAAGTTTTAGGGTTGGGGTATGGTTTTTAAAAATACTCATTTGGTATAAACGTTTTTTACAGACTTACTAAAGGGGTGTGCCTGAAAAACACGTCAGTCATACTCTTTACCTTTATTATTTATTTATTTTCATAAGAACTTTTATCCTTATAACAATAATTTAACCTTTACTCAAAATAACATATGAAATGTCGCGACATTAGAATTATCTTGTTCTATCTCCACTTTCTACTGAATTGAAATCTAAGTTATAAGCAAGGCTATGGAGTCGGAGTTATATTTGCGGAGTTGCGACAGTTTTAGCGGAGTCGGAGTTGGAATCGGAGTCGTTAAAAAAAAACGCGACTCCGACTCCTACAGTAAAATTTCTCAAAGAAAAAACCTCAACGAAGGTTTTATAAATTTGTCAAAAAAAAAATAATTTAATTTATCGCGTAATATTTTTTAAAGATTACAAATATATTTTCAAAAATTTTGCTTTGGAGTTAGAATCGGTGTCGCAGTTGGGGTCGGAGTCGGAGTTGGAGTTGTACTGAAAAAATTTCAACAACTGGAGTCGGAGTCAGAATCGTTACTTTTTTTTACGACTCCACACCCCTGGTTTTAAGTAAAAAAGCTGCGGAAAAAACATAAGTTATAAAATAAAATTTATACGCCGTCTCATGAGGTTTTTGTTTTTTAAATCGTTTTATATCAAAACTAAAAAATGTGGAGATTGAACAGATAGTTCTAACGTCGCATGGTATGTCAGTGTTGATACAAAATTTTAATTTATTTTTCTAAATTTTATAAAAAATAGTTACTAGCACTGATTAAAAAAAAAAAAGCTAAAAGAAAAACTAAAACAAACAAAATGTAAACGATTTAAAAAATTAAAAAAAGTTATCATTTCTACTTTATATATGATAAAAAAAGTTATATATAAATTGCTATACTATTCTAAAGTTACTTCAATTATAATATGATCTTAACGTGGATTTATTATCTTAATATAATTCTTTATTTTATATTTCTAAACTAATAAAAAATAATATAATTCCAAAAGTTAAAATATTTTAACTCGCTTGATAGATCTTTCTCTAATAACCCCCTGCATTTTGAGATCTCGCTTCAAATCCAGAAAAGCCAAGTAACTAAATCAAAGTTCTTTAAAACAAAAGCGAATGGACGTTGAACTTTAAAAGTTACTCTTACAGTATTAATATTAGGACTAGTTGTCATGACTGGAAAATACGGGTCTTGGTAAATCTATTCACACCGACCTTTTCTACATTTATTCCTTACTTCAATATGTTTTAGTAGGAGGTAAAAGAGTAATTAAATACACTTATAATAACAATACTTATTGTTTACTTTTGAAAGCTATAAGATAAGTTTTCTATTATATTAAACTTTAAAAAACTTAAAACGTTTCAGTAACCGTTGCGCGAATTGCTATTTATCAACGAAACGGGTATCAGTACTAGTCCAAATAATATTTAGAACACCCGCTTAAAATGTATTAATTAAACATCATATATATATATATATATATATATATATATATATATATATATATATATATATATATACATATATATATATATATATATATATATATATATATATATATATATATATATATATGTATATATATATCTATATCTATATATATATATATATATATATATATATATATATATATATATATATATATATATATATATATATATATATATATATATATATATATATATATATATATATATATATATATATATATATATATATATATATATATATATAACAGGGACGAACACTATTATTTTTTTCTATAGCAAGTCTCTATTAATTTTTTTCAGGCCATCAACAGACTATTCAAAATTATTTTTAAAAAATGCGGAAAAATGTTTGGTTTAAATATTAGATTATATTTTTTTCTTAGTTTTGCTTTTAGCTAAGTTGTTTCAATTTTTTTTTAAATTTTAGTATGAGTGATGATTGTAAAATCTTAAAAAACAAATATATTACTAAAGTGTATTCCAAAACTTGTATTTGTATAGAAAACCTTTTGGCTATCCGGAAAAAAGTTGAGAAAAATTCGGAAAAAGTTCCGTTATTAGGACTCTTGCCCTGTTAATGTTAAAGAAAAGTTAAATTTTCATGTGAAATCGTTTTTAAAAAAAAAAAAGTTATCTTTTAATATTGCACACTTAATCTATTACAAAGCACATTAAAACTTTACACTCTATTGTGACATACACGCGCAACAAACTTCGAACGGTGTTTTCGCGTATTTAGAAATCTTGATAAGCATTTTAAAAAGTTTTCTTTTTTTCTATTGTTATAGTATATCTTTATATATGATATGATCTCTCTCATATAATCTCTATAGAACTTTAAAATTGCTTTACTTTCATAAATAATTAAATCTTTGCTTTGATAAAAAAATAAATTCTATATCGCTCTCCTTTATCTCAAGACTGCACTCTTCTTGATGTTATTTCAGATTATATTGACCAAGCCCTCATTCTTTATCCATCAGCCAATATTGTTGTTGTTGGTAACTTTAATGTTCATCACACTGAATAGATTGGCTCTAATGTCAGTGACTCCGGAAGCATTAAGGCCCACAACTTTTGCCTTTCTCAATCCCTAACTCAAATAGTCAACTTTCCAACTCGCTTTCCAGACAACCCGAATCACATATTTTCTCTACTCGACTTATGTCTTGTTTCTGATCCTAGTCAGTGCTTAGTTTCTCCACACTCACCCTTAGGTGTTTCTGATCATGGTTTGGTCTCTCTAAAACTATTATCTCGTTCTTCTTTACCATCAGAATCCCCCTATCATTGTACATCTTGCAACCATCTTAAAGCTGAGTGGGACTCTTACCGTGATTTTCTTCGTGATGGCCTGCTGCAATTGCCAATCGAAACCATTACTTCCATATCTATCAGCAAAACGATTCTCCAGAAAATAGACGTCTGTTTATTACTGCTAGTAACCATTGTAATTAGGTTTTGTCTAACGCCAAAGTCCGCTATTCTCAGATGATCTTATCTCGTATTTCATCACAAAAATTAGGCTCTTGTGATTTCTGGAAAATCTTTACTAGTATCAATAACAAGGGCAAATCTGTAATTCCACCTCTTTTGTACGGTTCAGACTTTGTCACATCACATAAAGACAAAGCTGAATTGTTTGCCAAGAACTTTTCACCAATATCATCTCTTGATTTCACTAGTTGCGTTTTACCTGATATAGCCGTCAAACAAGTTGATCCACTGCTCGACATCCGTATCAATCCAGCTTCTGCATCTAAAGTGATATCCTGCTTTGACTCTTTTACAGCTTGCGGCCCGGACAACATACATGTAATAGTCTTACAGAAGTGTTCTCAGGTGCTGTCGTCTATCCTTTCAAAACTATTTAACAAGTGCTTATTAGAGTCTTGTTTTCCAGCCTGATGGAAAGCAGCATCTGTTATCCCTATTTTTAAAAATTCTGGAGAGCGATCCGATTCGTCTAACTACCGTCCCATTAGTCTTCTTCCTATCATAAGCTAGGTTTTTGAATCTTTAATTAACAAACACTTAATCTCGAATCTCGAATCTCATAAACTACTTTCTGATCATCAATATGGATTTCAATCTTCTCGTTTTACGGCTGATTTGCTAACAGTAATAACCGATAGGTTTTATCGCGCATTAGATAAAGGTGGAGAGATTAAGGCCATCGCTCTTGACATTTCTAAAGCGTTTGATAAAGTTTTGCATGCTGGTCTTTTCCATAAGCTTTCTTCTTACGGTGTATCTGGAAAAATTTTTAAGATTATTGAATCCTTTCTTTCCAATCGTAGTATAAAAGTTGTCCTTGATGGACAGCACTCTTCTTCTTAATCTGTAACCTCAGGGGTTCCTTAAGGTTCATTCCTTGACCCTATACTCTTTTAATTTACATTATCGATTTTTCAGATATTCTCACATCTAAGGTGGCATTGTTTGCTGATGATACTACCATTTATTCTTGTCACGATAAGAAGCCAACTCCCTCTGATTGCTTGCAGGGGGCATCTGAGCTTGAAAAGGATCTCACTTCTGCTACAGCATGGGGCTCAAAGTGGCTAATGAACTTAAATTTAGATAAAACTCAATTTTTTTCAGCCAATCGTTATCGCATTAATTTAGACCTTCCTATATTTATGAACGGTAATGTACTTGATGAATCTCCTAGGATTAACTCTTCCTTCTTATCTTTCTTGGAAACCTTATATCAAATCCGTTGCAAATTAATATCTGCTATAGTCGCTTCTCTTTATCGAGCTCGAAACTGTCTTACTTTGGATTCTATTTTCTATCTCTATAAATCTCAAATCCGCCTTGTATGGAATACTGTTGCCATATCTGGGGCGGATCTTCTAATGATAGCCTTTCTCTTTTAGACAAGGTGCAAAAACGCATTGTAAACATAGTTGGACCTGCTCTAGCAGCCAACCTTCAACCTCTACCACATCGTTGTATTGTTGCTTCTCTTTCTCTTTTCTACAAATACTATAATGGGCTTTGCTCTAAAGAGCTAGCGTCTCTTGTGCCATCTACTAAACTTCATTCTCGTGTTTCTCGTCATTTAATTAAGTCTCTTCCTTTTTCTGTTACTGTTCCTAAGTGCTCTAAAAACTCAAATTTGTCTTGTTTTTTTCTTTGAAGATCAGTTCTTTGGAATTCGCTTCCTTCATCTTGCTTTCCTGATTCATATAGTTTGCAATCTTTCAAGTCGTCTGTCAATGGTTATCTTGCTCTACAATCTTCATCTTTTCTCTTCCAGTAACTTTCAACAATAATTAGTGGTTGCTTGCAGCCTTGTTGGAAGCAAAGATATTAAAAAAAAAAAATGTAAAAACAAAAAGGTTTAGACTCACCCGAATTACTTACACCACTTTGGCATGCTACAATATTATCTTTTAACACTGTTTAATAAACTGAAGACTTATTGAACTTTATAAAACGGGATTAAATTGTTTATAAACAATTTAAAATTCTCAAAATTAAGAAAATATCGCCCTACTAACATTTTCAAGTAAAAGTAAGTGTGTAACATTTGATATAATTTTGAATAATTTATATAATTTGAAGTTTGCGTCAGATATTTGCATAGACTATCGTTCAGATAAAATACTAATGATGAAGGATTGTGGTTTCTAAAGAAAATGCCTAATAGCTTTTTAAAATTAGAGATAATTAAAATTAATTATTTTTATTTACACATTTATTAACAAATTAATAGAACATATTTCTTAAATTATTTTCAATTGTATCTTTATATTGAACAAGCACGTCATCTGATTAATCTAAAGAGTAATCGAAGTAAAAAAGGAAAAACGACACAACAAGTATTAAATGGAAATCAATTTATACATAATAATAAAATATAAAGAAAAGCATTTACAAAAAAAAAATTTAACAAAATTTACATTATCAATTACCAATCGGTAGATTAACCAACTCCAAAAATAGTAATTATAGATTGCAGCGTACATTTTCCCACTTCTCTCTCTTCCTATTCTTTACTTTCTGCAGGATCAACAAAATATTAAAAAAAAAAAGAGAGAGAGAGGAGGGCGGGTGCCCAAAAATTTTGCTCGAAGTTTATACCCACTTCAAATGTGCCTTATGAGATGTAGACCCTCTTTTTTTTCTGCATTAAGCTGAAAAAGTTTTGTAAGATGTCTAAAATAAAAAAATTAAGACATGAAAAAAGAAGTAAAAACATTAAAGAATAATACTACACACCAATTTACCTGTTGTTAATGCCTTTTCTAGAGCATTAGTAAAAATAGTCAAAATCTGTAAGAAAAGACATTTATTGCAAAAAAAAATCAGCTTTTACACAAAATCATCAAAATGTAATAGCTATCAGCGCAATTAAAATTTGCAATTTGATTAGAAAACAAAGTTATACTTACCTTAATTGTGACAACTAATTTCTTATAAAACTATTAGCTAATAATCAACATAGCAAGTTTTGAATAATTCAAGTTTACTAAGTTAAAACCATATTTAACAGTAGACAAAGTAAACAAATGATAGTTGGTAGAGCACCTGAGTAGAACTAAAGAAATAAAATAACAAAATTTGCTATGTGATGCATATTATACTTATTGAGTTCTCGCCTAACATGAGTAGTTTCATTTTAATTACAATTTATCTCAGATCGCCTAACCTGGTTTCTTTTATTTTGACTAAGTCTAGTAATTTCACTTCTTAAATTATCAGACATAATAAGTCATCAAAGGAGTGTGTGTAATATAATATAAAATAGCATAACATAGTATCCTAGTTATACTCTTGTCTACTCTACTATTATTCATATTTAAATTAGATGTGTAAAAATGATTGAGCAATGTGTAAATATAACATATTTCTATCAATAATTTAAACTAAAGTTATAAATATATTGATACAATCTTTTTAACTGAGTAAATAAATATAATATATACATATATATATATATATATATATATATATATATATACATATATATATATATATATATATATATATATATATATATATATATATATATATATATATATATATATATATATATATATATATATATATACATATATATACATATATATACATATATATATATATATATATATATATATATATATATATATATATATTATATATATATATATATATATATATATATATATATATATATATATATATATAGATATATATATATATATATATATATGTATATATATATATATATATATATATATATATATATATATATATATATATATATATATATATATATATATATATATGTACATATATATACATATATATATATGTAGCTTATATATGTAACTCAGTACAACCTGCTCCATGTCCTGCTGCCTTGTAGGATACGCTTTTTTAGGCAAAGGCTAGGAGAAGTTAACTCCGAATTAAAACACCCCCTGCCTTGGGGCTCTTGGTTGAGTAAAGACTAGAGATGGTGTCTCGATAAAAATACTCATCTTGGGCAGATGTTACATGCATCCAGCTGCTGTCTTGTAGAAGGCCTCCTAGGCAAAGACTTAAGGGGTAAACAGATTCTATCTGTTGACCAGCCTCGCACTCCTTCCTCATCTATTAGGCTGGCGCAGATGAATTCTTAATACATTGTTTCTAGTTTAGGATGTTGAACGCTGGATCTTCTTGACTCAATGCGTGGGTATTGCTTTAGGCTCTATTTTTATGACTGGGTAACTCATTCTATTATCTCCTAATGAGGGTACAGCTCTAAAACTTAGTTTTATGGTTCTGAGGCCGGCTGGTAGTCAGGTTTCCCGAACTCTGTGGTAGCTCTCAGAGAGGCTGATTCCATCAACAGCCGAAAAATATCAGAGTACTAACAGTGCCATATTGCGCATGGATGGTGTCCCTGTTTGTACTTTTGGTGTGCATTGCAGAGGCCACATTTGGAGCCCTTTGTTACGGCTTAGGGTTTATTAAGAGTAATGAGGCTATTGCTTAGTTGTTAAATAGTGTACTGAGTACTATCTATACTTGAGTCAAGTTCTTTATAAATTTAAAATGACTAAAGTACCTAAAACTAAAAGGCACAAAAAACCATTGTCATCACCAAGTTCTCTAAACCTATCATTTACTAATATTCGTGGTCTTCGAAGTAACTTTTCTTCTGTTGAGTCTTATTTCTTGCAAAGTTCACCAGACCTACTTGCTCTTTGTGAGACTAATTTAAGTTTGGCTGTCCCATTTTGTGATCTTAGTGTTGATGGTTATCTTCCTTTAATTCGTAAAGACTCCAATAATCACATGCTTGGCCTGGGCATCTACATTCGTAAGAACTTACCCATTTGTCGTGAAACTAGGTTTGAATCTACAGACTATTCATTTATGTGCTTTCGTTTAGCACAACTTCACTCTATCGCCTTTCTCTTTGTTCTATATCGCTCTCCTTCATCCCAAGATTGCACTATTCTTGATGTTATTTCTGATCAAATTGACCAAGCCCTCTCTCTTTATCCATCGGCCAATATCGTCGTTGTTGGTGACTTTAATGCCCATCACACCGATTGGCTTGGCTCTAGTGTCAGTGACTCTGCTGGCGATAAGGCCCTCAACTTTTGCATTTCTCAATCTCTAACTCAAATAGTCAACTTTCCAACTCGTTTTCCAGACAACCCTAATCATTTACCTTCTCTACTCGACTTATGTCTTGTTTTGGATCCTAGTCAGTGCTCAATTTCTCCACATTCACCCTTAGGTACTTCTGATCACGGTTTGATCTCTCTAAAACTATTATCAAATTCTTCTACTTCATCAGAATCCCCCTATCATCGTACCACATACAACTACCTTAAAGCTGACTGGGACTCTTTCCGTAATTTTCTTCGTGATGGCCCTTGGGTAGAAATCTTTCGTCTTCCTGCTGACAAATGTGCTTCTTACATAACTTCGTGGATTCAGGCTGGCATGGAATCTTTTATTCCCTCTCGACAATTCCAGGTTAAGCCTCACTCTTCTCCTTGGTTTTCCTCACATTGCGCTGCAGCAATTTCTAATCGAAACCGTTACTTCCATATCTATCAGCAAAACAATTCTCCAGAAAACAGACATCTGTTCACTATCGCCAGAAACCATTGTAAAAAGGTTTTGTCTGACGCCAAAACTCGCTATTCCCAGGTCATTAAATCTCGTATCTCATCACAAAAATTAGGCTCTCGAGACTTCTGGAGAATCTTTAACAGTTTCAATAATAAGGGCAAATCTGTTATTCCTTCTCTCTTGTATGGTTCAGACTTTGTCACCTCACCTAAAGACAAAGCCGAATTGTTTGCTAAGAACTTTTCATCAATATCATCTCTTGATTCCACTAGTTGCGTTTTACCTGACATAGCCGTCAAACAAGTTGATCCCTTGCTTGACATTCGCATCACTTCAGCTTCTGTATCTAAAGTAATTTCCTGCTTAGACTCCTCAACAGCTTGTGGTCCTGACAACATTCCTGTTGTAGTCTTGCAGAGTTGTTCTCCGGAGCTTTCATCCCTACTTTCTAAACTATTTAACAAGTGCTTATCAGAGTCTTGTTTTCCATCATGCTGGAAAGCAGCATCTGTTATCCCTATTTTCAAAAATTCCGGAGAGCGATCTGATTCATCTAACTACCGTCCCATTAGTCTTCTTCCTGTCATAAGCAAGGTTTTTGAATCTTTAATTAACAAACACTTAATCTCTCATCTTGAATCAAATAACTTACTTTCTGACCATCAATATGGATTTCGGTCTTCTCGTTCTACAGCTGATGTGCTAACAGTAATAACCGATAGGTTTTACCGTGCATTAGATAGAGGTGGAGAGGTTAAGGCTATCGCACTTGACATTTCTAAAGCTTTTGATAAAGTTTGGCATGCTGGTCTTCTCCATAAGCTTTCTTCTTATGGTGTAGCTGGTAACGTCTTTAAGATTATTGAGTCCTTTCTTTCCAATCGTAGTATAAAAGTTGTCCTCGATGGACAACACTCTTCTTCACATCCTGTAACTTCAGGGGTTCCTCAAGGTTCAATCCTTGGCCCTATACTCTTTTTAATTTACATTAACGATCTTCCAGATATTCTCACATCTAAGGTGGCATTATTCGATGACGACACTACCATTTACTCTTGTCATGATAAGAAGCCTACACTCTCTGATTGCTTGGAGGGGGTATCTGAGCTTGAAAAGGATCTCACTTCTGCTACAGCATGGGGCTCACAGTGGCTGGTGAACTTTAATTCAGATAAAACTCAATTTTATTCGGCCAATCGTTATCGTAATAATTTAGATCTTCCTATATTTATGAATGGTAATGTACTAGATGAGTCATCTACCATTCATCTTCTAGGATTAACTCTTACTTCTGATCTTTCTTTTAAACCGTATATCAAATCCATTGCAAAATTAGCATCTGCTAAGGTTGCATCTCTTTATCGAGCTCGACACTTTCTTACTCCAGATTCTATTCTCTATCTCTATAAATCTCAAATCCGTCCCTGTATGGAATACTGTTGCCACATCTGGGGCGGATCTTCTAATGAAGCTCTTTCTCTTTTAGACAAGGTGCAAAAACGAATTGTAAACATAGTTGGACCTGCTCTGGCAGCCAATCTCCAACCTTTGTCACATCGTCGTAATGTTGCTTCTCTTTCTCTTTTCTACAAATACTATAATGGGCACTGCTCTAAAGAGCTAGCGTCCCTTGTGCCATCTACTAAAATTCATTCTCGTGTTACTCGCCATTCAATTAAGTCTCATCCTTTTTCTGTGACTGTTCCTAAGTGCTTCAAAAACTCTTATTCTTCTAGTTTTTTTCCTCGAACATCAGTTCTTTGGAATTCGCTTCCTTCATCTTGCTTTCCTGATTCATATAATTTGCAATCTTTTAAGTCATCAGTCAATCGTTATCTTGCTCTACAGATTTAGTCTTTTCTCTTCCAGTAACTTC
>NC_061160.1:50555392-50622892 GCF_022113875.1 Hydra vulgaris | reverse complement strand
ATAAATGAAATTGGCGAAAATTAAATTTTAACTAAATTATTCTTACTCAACTTAATTACAAAAGTATTTATAAGTATTATAATTATAAAAGTATACAAAGGAAAAACACACGTTTTTGTTTTTGGTAAAGCTTGTGAGCTCTTTAATTCTTTAGATCTCTCACAATCACTTTGCTAATGGTAACATTTAACACAATACTAGCTGTCCTACGTCCTGCTGCTTTTGGGGTTTTGCTTTTGTAGGCAAAGGCTAATAAAATTAAAACTAATTTAAAAAACTTGTAGAAGTCCTTCTACGCAAAGACTTTAGGAGTTAGCAGAAAATTTACGTTAATCAGTTTAGCACTTCTTTTTTATCTATTAGGCTGGTGTAGATTTAAACTTGTGTTACATTGTTTGTTTTCTTGGGTGATGATTGCTGGATTTTCCACACTCTAGATTTTTATTTGTACCTTTTTGATAGTGACTTTGCAACTCTTCCTGTTATATCCAAAAAAAGGATCAGCTCTAAAACTCAGTTTAATGATGTTGAGGGCAGCTGGTAGTAATCTTAGTCTTATATAGTTTTCCAGATCTCTCCATAAGTATCTCTGAACTATTTAATAAGTGAAACTTGTTTTCTTGCCTGGAGGAAAATAGCAGTTGCAGTTTTTTAATATTCTAGAAAAAATTTTGACCCCTCCAACTATCCTTCAACCAATCTTTTTCCTTTAAAAAAAAAAAATAAATTAATTAACAAACTTTCCAACATACTTTAGTCTAATAACTTGCACTCGGAGAACCAATAGGTTTTCAACCTTCTTGTTTTATGGCTAACCTGTTAACTTCTCTAATTAAAAGATTCTATTTTGCATTAAATGGGGCAGCGAAACAAGGGCTATAGTTTTTGACATATCAAAAACATTTGAAATAGTTTTACATGCTGGTCCTCTCCATAAGCTTGCTTCATATAGTGTATCTGGGCAAATTTTTGAGTTTATCAAACCAATTATACTTAAATTGTACGTAACATTTATAAAAACCCGTCTTGAATTTGCAATACAAGCATGGTCTTCGTATCATAAAAGTGATATTATTGCAATTTAAAAATTTCAGGTTATGCTACTAAATGGATACTTCAGATTTAATCTTTTAAAAACAAAGTTATGAATCTTGTTTCGCTGCCCCATTTAATGCAAAATAGAATCTTTTAAAAACAAAAATAGAATCTTTTAAAAACAAAGTTATGAAGCAAGAATTAAATTACTTGGCTTAGGAAAAAAAGCAACTTAGTTTAAATGTACAAACTATTTAAAAAATAAATATTGTATAACTAGATTGGAATATCTTTGTCTTGTATTAGCCCAACACAAGTAAACTTTAATATCAGAAGAGAGTATGTTAAAAAATGCAATACTCGTCATCAAATCTTAATTAATAGTCTTAACAATGTGGAACAAACCACTAAATTTTATCATCAAAAGTGAAAGCTTGAACTTATTCAAAACTTGAATTGATAAATATAAGGAGCTATATGATTTTTAATTTATAATTTAATTTATTTACCTAGCACAACTACCCAATGTATCTGCTTTCAAATTGAAGTTATTTACTATTAATTTCACTCGTATTTTTTGAACTACTACAGCTTTCTGTTATGTTATTATATTATATTATTACTTATAGTTTAGTTACTTTTAGATATTTAATCTAACTTATTTGGTCAATTTTATATATTTATTCAAATAATTATTTTAAAGCCTTTGTACATTATTAGCTTCCCGCTGTTATGTTAGAGAATTCTTATTTTGCTTTGAAGAATAATGTAAAAGGTGTTCGCACTGTCGTAAAAATTAATCTTCAGAGAACCATTAACATAAAGTTAACTCCCAAATCAAATTAAATCAATTATAACTCTTTTTTTCAAAATACGATAAAAAAAGCAGTTGCTGCTATTTACAAAACAATAGTATGCAAGATAAAAGGTAATATTCTAAACAAAATTGAAACCTTAAAAAAACATTTCAATAACATAATATCAACTCAAAAATCATAAAGAAAAAATATGGATAGTAAATGTATGGCAAAAAATGATTTTATAATACTTAACAATAAAAAACATACTCTAGTTGATGTTTTTCAACTGGGTTTTCATAATGGTATTTAAAACAATTTCTAATAAAAGATTGTTAATAAAATGAAAAGTTATGGTTTTAATGGATTAATACTGAAATGGATTGCATCTTTTCTCAGAATTAGGCAAGATAGTATTAAAAAGAGGTTAGTTAAAGGTGTCTCTTATCAAAATAATGGCTTTAGTGCTGTCTATCATTTATTGAACATTCGTTTTTATTGTCTAAATTATTAGTTTGCCAGATAAGTTAAAAAAGTTATATACTGATGATACTAAATCTTTATCAATAGTAAACTCAGAATAAATAAACATAAATTGACTCAAAGCTGATTGCTGAGGTTCAACATAATTGAGCTTGTTGTGATAGATTATGGCTCCACTAATAAGAAATAGTTAGTTTTGATTAATAATACACAGTTTTATGATTCTGAGTCTGAACAAAAACTTAAAGTTAGTTTTACAAACTTTAAATGGAAAAATCAAGTAATTATGGCAATTAGTAAAGTGAGTTAAATGCTGGGTAAAATAAAGTAATTGTGTACAAGTTTTGACTTCAAAACTTGTCAAACTTTTGAGATCTTTTTGTTTAAAATTCTCTTGCCCACTTCCTAAGTTTGCTTTTTAAACAAGACTGTAATGTGACTGAAAAAATACAGCATAGAGTAACTAAACTTGTTTTATAAATTAGCAGTCTCAATTGCGAATATTGACCCGTTATTTTAAATGTTTTTAAATTTTTGTTAAATTTTTATAGGAACATAAAAAATTAATAAGTTTAAAAGTGAGACTATTTATTTTTTATTTTGATAAAGTTTTGAAACAGTAAATCCAAAAGTGAGATGTCTCTTGACTGAATCGGCCCCATAATTCTTAGGATTAAATTTTTTCAAATATTAGGCATAGATGGAGCGCTAGAACTTGTATAAGTTGCTTGCATTTAAAAATAAATCTCAAAGTTTGTAAAATACTTGTTTTTTAAAGAATCTAATATCTAAATTTTAATGTAAGAGATCATCCTTAGCAAAAACAACTTTTTTTTTGTAAGCATTATACAAGGCTAGTAACAATAATTTAGTTAAATTTATTTTTTATCCAGTTTTTTGCATTTGAACACAAGATGAGTTTTGTCTAGGTTGTCTCTTTAACTGCTTTAAAGTACAATAATTTAGTTGAAAGTTACTTTTTAGAATGTATACTCTTACAACATTCCTAAAGTATTACCTGGATTGACAGGGCTCGGATTTTATGTAAGTATATGTCTTTGTAAATATTTTATAATAAAGTTAACGTTTAATTGTCTAAAGTACCCTAACATTCTGTAAATAATAGTAAACATAAATTATCTGAAATACCCTAATATTCTGTAGATAGAGTAAACATAGTTAAAATTGTATTATTTTATATTTAATAAAATTCAATGCTATTCGGTATTACATATATCATTTTTTTTCTGTGAATTCCTAAAATTTACTTAAAACTCCTTAAAATTTTAGGAAATTTTTTAAGCGGTTTTAAGTGAATTTTGCATATTTTTTTGCTATTAATTTAAACAAATACGTTTTCTATAACTAAAACATTTCAGAAAATCAATTTTCGCATTCTTTATTATTTTATTATTATTATCTTTCAATTTATCCAAATCAACCTTTTTAAGTATTAGAAATTTTCTGTTATGAAAAATTACGATCAAGAAGAAAAAATGTTAAAATGGAATTTGAATCTGAAATTTCTAAAATATGTAACTGATCACAATTATATGCTATAGAGTATGTAGTAAAGGCTATTATTGTGGAAGTGAAGGTAAAAAATCGTTACTCAGCCACTCATAGTTTAAAATTCATCGCCAAAACTGCCCAACAAATTAGTCAAACGAAGGTATACCATCATCATTTTTTACTAATTAAAAAAAACAACAAATACTTGGATATTGCCATACAGCACTTTAGTTAAGGGGCATGTTGGTAGTACTTGCACAAATAGAGTTAAGCCTACCATTAAATCTATTTTAAATTTTAGAGACTGGGCATCAAATGCAGAAGCTTGATGCCCAGTATCTAAAAAACATTTATTTGTGAACACAATCTTCCATTATTTTTAACATCCAACAAGATTGAATTTGCAAAGGAATTATCTAAGATCACCGTGTTTAAAAAAATGTTTAGAACAGCTGCTTTATATAAGCTGCAAGAAGGGCTAGGTGAAACTTTTCATGCTGATCTGGCTTTCGATATGAAAATAAAAGTTGACATAGATGACAGTTTAATAACCGAAATTGAGAAATTTCTTAGTTGCAAATTTGTGCATATTTTTGCGGCTAAGTTAATAAAGTTGTATTAAAACACTATACAGCATTATTGCTTGTTACGGTTAATCCAAAAAAAATTTTTATTGTTGTTATTCCTTTATTCTACAAAGACGAAATTCTATTAAGTAATCTTCTTTTTAATTTATCAGATTCTGACAATTATGTGAGAACAAAAATCATTGGGTTTGAAACGGAAAGTTTTTCCTTATCTAATACTGATGGTGATATTTGTGATTATTTGGCAATACTTTATGTATTATGGTGATTATTTGACAAAATTTCAAAGAGGCTATCATATGAACAATGTTTTCAAAATTTTTTTTTTTTTTTTTTGACATAAAAGTTGAAAATTTACTGGATGATATTTATATTGATTTTAAGTTCAGTCCAGATCTTCGTACATTTTTGCACAATTTTATCAAATCGCAAGTGTCACATACATAAGTAAGTAACCGGAATTATTATTTGACCGGGGTTAGAGCCAAGTTTGATAAAACATAGCCGGAGTAGGGATTGTGACCTAAGTTACATAAACATTTATGCATCCCAAGGTATATTTCCTTTATTTAAAATTCATGTTACATTTTGTATATAAATGCATGCATAAACATCATTATGATTCAACATAATTATCAAAATCATCATTATTATTATGATCATCATTTTCATCATGACCAACATCATCAGTTTTTATCATAATCATCAAGTTTTAGCCTTTCTTTTTTATGCTGTTTCTTTAAGAAATTTAGAGCATTTTTTTTTTCTTAACTAAAGCTCAATCATACAACACCAATACGTAAGGCACTTTCTTCAAGGTTTCACACTACTATTTTCTACTGAAGCTGCTTCCTCTCTACATACAAATACCTAAGATACATTAATCTTTTCTAAAAAGCATTGTTTGATAAAAAGTTTTTTCAAATCTGTCTAAGACTATGCCTTTCTTTTTTTGTCTTGCTAGATTCACACCACATATCCAGCTGATCATGTTCTCTTTTGGCAAAAACTAATCCATATAAATACTCAAGTTTATATAACAATGAAAAGATATTGTATGCAAGCATCTAAATAAATAGCAAACATATATGTTTATATCCATAATAAGTTGGCATAAAGTGCATCTTGGAAACTTTTATTCATTTTTGAATTAAAGTTTAGAAGCTTTTATTATTTCTTTTCATTTTTAAATCAAGCCTCATTTTACTCCACATTTCTTACCATCTTGAGCAGTTGATTTAATAAACATTAATCATTTTTTTCATCTTTTTTGCAAAAACCTTTTGTTATTGAAAAAAGCTAATGTAAAAATATCCTGTCTGATGATAAGATCTGTTATTCTCAGTTTACTAAATCTAGTATCTTATTTAAGCTGTTATGTTCTAATGACTTTTGGTTAGTCCTCAACAGTGTCATTAACTAAAGTTATCCTAACATTTAATCTATAATTCATGGCCTTGATCTTTTTACTTCTCTTCAGAATTTATACTTTTCTCTAGAAAGCAGAGTTGTTTGCAAAGAAATCTTACTCCTATTTGAATCTTTAATTTAATGGTCATACTCTTCCAGACAGTTAAATAAATTAACCGGTTGTTAAACATGGAAACCACTCTGGCTTCCAATGCTAAAGTTAATTCTCAATTAAACACTAGATTTTCATCACAGTGTTAAAAAGTGTTGTTCAGAGATTTCATCAATTTTTGTTAAACTTTTAAAAATTGCAAAATAAATGATTCCAATTTTTCAAAAGTCTAGACACTTTAACCTCTCCAACTATTAAACAATTAGTCTTCTCTCTGTCATTAGTTTTATTCTGTAAAGGTTTTGAGGTTATTAAGTTGTTTCTTTTTAACTAAAGTAGTAATGCTATTCTTGAAGGACTACCCACTTTTTTATTTTAAATAGCTTTAAGGGTACCACAAGGTTTTATCTTTGCTCCTGTATAATTTCTTATCTATAATAATAATCTTTGTGAATTGCAAAGTGGCTCTATTATCTATTGCTTCAACCTTATACTCTTGTCTTGACCAAAAATCCTTACTTTTTAATTACTTAAAACAAGCAGCCGATTTTAAATCTGATCTCTCTTCTCTAACAGCCTAAGGCTTGCAGCGGCTTATGGATTTAAATTCAGGACATAAAATCCACAATTTTGTTAGGTAACGAAACTCATTTATTTAGTGAAAAAATATTGCAATATTGTCGGCATTCCTAATTGAGTAATAACTACCCACCTATTCTCAGACAAAGTTTAAAAGTACATTGTAAATGTAACTAGGCCTGCTTTATCTTCCAAGCTTGAGCCACTCTCCATTGTTGTAAGGTTGCATATCTTTTATTACAAATACAATCATGGTCAATGCTCAAACAAGCTATCATCTCTCTAATGATAAACCAAAACTCATTTTTGCTAGGCTTTTTATTCAACCAGTTGAATTCTTTTGCTGTATTTGTTCCTTCATGCTATAAAAATATTTATTAATCCAATTTTTTTCCTTGAACATCCACAAAAACATTATAACTTTTACCCTTCTTACAACTTTTTAAGTCTTCAGTTATACCTTTCCTAGAATTCTAAATTATTCTCTATTTTAAAATATTTAAGAAATAGTAAGTTTAGGCATAAATTTATAATATATTTAGTTTTATAAATTTTTTGCTAGCCAAAGCTATTAACAACTGCTAAATCTTATAAAGTTGCTGCGGCTGGTTTTGCAAAATGTCTCAATTTTAGGCAAGCCCTGTGGCTCCGGTCACTTACTAGACATACAAAACTTGAAAACAAAGGGCTTTTTAAATTTCACTCTTCCTATGCTTGAGATGTTGCCTGCTTTAACTTTAATTTGTTCTTCTTGGTTATCAAAACAGCACATCACCCTGTATAAAAATGAATGTGACAAAATCTTAATGAGGCTTTCAAATCAAAGTAAAAACCTAATAGAAAAAATTAAATGCAGCAGAAAAAACTAATAAAACAAGGTGTAAGGTGAAAAAAAAGCTAGAATTGTAAAAGGTTATTTTTCCAACGTAATGAAACCTTACTGCATATTAATTTGAATTTTGAAATTCTTTCTAGGTAAAATCATTTATATTAACTTTTGAAAAAAAAAGTACTGTTAGTCCACCAAATTTATAACGAGCAAATGAAATTATTAACTTGTTTTATTAATCTAAAGATGATAAAAAATATAACAGGATTTTTGAATTTTCAAGCCCAAAAGCAAACGTTGTTTTAAAAAACAAGCATGAAATGAAATGAAATGCTAGCAAACGCTATAATGTAAGTAAATAATTACACTTTATTACAAGTCAAAACCCATCTGTGGTATTAAGGATGTCTTGGTGCATGCACTTAAATGAATTTAAATATTAAAATACATTTAATATTTGTGCTGATTGGTACTATTGTTACCGGCTAGTTCTATTTGAAGTCTGGTGTTTAATGTACTTAATGCGGTCTAAATTACATTTTAAGATAAAATAGAATTACTTGCCATTTCTTGGCATCTTGTGTGATGTGTAGATCATACATTTTAAAACCTTAGCTAAGAATACAAAACTGAAACACTTTTTCTGATATTGTCTTCTAAAGTTTGTTTTTGAACAACTAAAGACAGATTGTTTGATTCAATTGGAGATGTATTGCATACTGAATAGCATTTGTATGAGTTTAATACTGTTGTTAGTTATTCGAACTTATCCAACTAACATTGTTAAATTTACAGCATCTTGCACTTCATCTTCTTTCAATGTACCATCCTCTAATAGTACAGATAAAATGAATAATGTTATACTTTTTATAGAAGCTATAATTGACTTATTTTCTGCTTAAACAACTTTTAATTCTTGTCTATCTTTTTAAATCTGAAAGGCCTGTAGTAGCTAATTAATAATAGTTTCAAATTTCTTTAAACCTGTTTTTTTCATCTTTTAAACAAGATAGTTTTAGAGAAACTTAGCAAATTTTGAAAAGTGATTCATCAGTATTAAATTTTTTTTTGATTATTTGACAGTTGTTTGTTAACAGATTGTTCTTTTAATAAACAAGATCAAAACCAGCTTTATATATTATAATAAGTCTAGTAAAATCTTTAAGCACAAGCAAATTTATCGCAGTAATTTAAGTTAAATGTATTAATGCAGTATGAAAAACAAAGATCTTGTAATAATACCTTTGCAGAGTAGTCACGGATCTAATGCTTTCAGAAAAGCATTTATTTTCAGCTTGTTTTTATATATGATATGATAGGTACAGATAGTTACATTAAAAAACATGATGAGTAGAGATAATTAAATTGAAAAGCATTTCTTCGTAAATGCTGACAAGTTTCTTTTTCTGATGTATAAAAAAGTACATTTAAAACACAATAGTAAGAAATGTGGATGTATTTAATTTTTTTTTAAAGTTTATTTGTTTAGACAGCTAAATACAGGCAATTTTTTGATAAAAATATTGCATTCTAATAAACTATAATTTCTGACATATTAATGTGTTGAGCAGCATTTGCCTTTTTTAGAAGTTTTAAATGTTTTTGTATGATTTTGCCACACTTTGACCTACTGTCGACTGAAAAAGACAGTTGTGTTCAGCTGATGTCCATTTGTTATTTGAATACTTTAGACTTTGCCACCAGGATCTACTAATTTTTAAAGGCTAAATTAAACACTATTGAGGGGACATTTTTAGGTAAACATATTTAGGTAGCACATTTAATGGTATAAGATTTTGGAAGTAAGTATTGACAGTTATGATTTATAATTTATGTATATGTTATTATGTATTATGTATATGTATATATATATATATATATATATATATATATATATATATATATATATATATATTATATATATATATATATATATATATATATATATATATATATATATATATTATTATATATATATATATTATTATATATATATATTATTATATATATACTATATATATATATATATATATATATATATATATATATATATATATATATATATATATATATAATATAT
Organism: Hydra vulgaris; assembly: GCF_022113875.1. Taxonomy (NCBI): domain Eukaryota; kingdom Metazoa; phylum Cnidaria; class Hydrozoa; order Anthoathecata; family Hydridae; genus Hydra; species Hydra vulgaris. Next base: position 50,613,468 of record NC_061160.1, on the reverse strand, counting down.
AGTATATATATAAAGCAAAAGATAGTCAAGCCAGCAAACAAAAATCAGTTTATTAAGCAATTGGAACCAAAACAGTTTTTTTTTTCAAAGCAAATTTTTCTTATTTCCTGGTAAACTAGTTTAAAAATACTTAAGTCGAAGACTTTTTACATTCGATGATGGTTTATTTAGTTTAGTATAAGTATTTTGTAATTTTATCATAAAATTTCTTGATTGATTAAGTTATTATTTATATAATTATTCATTTATCTAGATTTAATTATTTATAATTATAAATATCAAATTTTTACCTTATGGATAGAATAGAAAATAGCAGTACCAATCGCAAAACAAGGAAAAATGTTACAAAAGAGCTCTTTCAACAAATGGCTTAAGCATTTAGTTGAAAGAGATCAATCTACAACCAGCATTTCCACTTCTCTTGATTTATTGAAGCGCACAGTTCAAAATCTTGTCGTTAAGTTAAACAGAGGATAATTCGATGACATGACTGCATTCAAGTCGTTTTCTGATAAAATAACGATGTAGAAGACCTATAAACTCTCAATAAAAAAATATTATCGAATTATGCGAACAAGAAAACAATCTTTGCACGCAAGAAGCAATAAAAGAAAATATTTCTGCAGCAGGCTTCAACATTTCTCAGCCTACTATTTCAAGAAAACTCAAACGCTCAGATTTATCAAGAAAAAGTGTTGTGCATGTGCCAGAAGAACGAAACTCAACACAAGTTAATAATGCATGCTATGCAATTGCAAGCGAAATAAACGGAATTTCAAATGAAAAACTTATTTATTTGGATGAAATTGGATTTAATGTGCACACTAATTACATATATGGTTATTTGCTAAGAGGTACGCCAGCAATTTTACAGTCACCTGTAAATCGTGGTAAGAATGTTAGTTTAATTTGTGCTGTTTCAACAATGGGAGTGTTTGCTTATGAAACTAAAACTGGAGGCTGGAGTGCAGATTCATTTTGTACTTTCATAACTACAATGATGATACCAGCGATTAGGAATGCAAATTTGGAAGCGCCGCACAGTGACTCAAAACAACAAAAAATGGTAATAAACCCCTCACCACTTTTTTATAAATTAAGTTCTCTTTGTTAGATAATATTAAAAGACAACGATTTTTTATTTCAAAAGTAAAAATAATTTTTACTTTTGAAATAAAAAATCGTGAAAAAGAAATGAAAAAATTTGATATTATTTTTAAAGAAATCTGAAAAATGTGAGGTTTTTATTCAACTAAATTAGAGAACTTGAAATTTAAATAAAAGTGAATATTTATTTTTAAAATAATATTTTGACTCTATATATTTCTAATACACAAAAAAGAAAAAAAAAAGTCTGATTTTTCCGTTTAAATTTAAAGACTTTAATATTGTATTTTTTTTGTTTATATATCAGCTAAAAAAATGTTCCACCGAGTTCCACAAATATATATATTTTTTCCGGTTAATTAACATTTCTACTTTAGGAATGTAAAATGATTACTGCGGTCTCCTGCGGTATTGGAAGTTATTAAAGAAAAACAAATGTTGATGATTTTATTAAAACCTTGTTTTCCGCCATTTTGCTAAGAACTTTATTATATCAAAACAAATAAAATTGGCAGGAAACTTAAAGTTAAGTTTCTTGCTTGTAGAACTTGTTCTAATATAGTTTTTAAATCATAAATATTAAATATAGTTTTAAAAAACGTGCTTTTGTCATTATATACTATTTAAAAGTTTGTTAAAACATTTATTGACAATTTTAAAGAACGATTTATTATTCGATAAGTACAACATGTTTGAAAAATCTTAATTGGACAACTATGGTATTTCCCGTTTCAAGAAATACCAAATTATTACAACATGTAATAACACATATTACTTAGTTAACTTTATATTACATTTAATATAAAGTTAACTAAGTAATATGTATTATTATCGGATGTAACAATGTGAAAATTGTTAAAAGTCATAACAAGATAAAATTTGAAACAGTGTAAAGTAAAAAAATATGTAATGTAATTTAAGATGTGTCTAATATACTAGTTTTATTATATTGATGGTTCTTAAAAACGATAACAATGAAATAATTAGATCTTATCCCAAATACTCGTGAATTAGGAGTTAATAAATTAAAATTATGGAAGGGTTTACTTAATGAAATAAAAAATACTGAAAAAATTCGCAAAGAAAACTTAAATAAAGTTAAGCTTGCTTTAGTTATATTTATTTCAAAGGTGAAGAAAAAACTAAAACAATGTGGACGAAACTATGATACATTTATACAAAAAAAAAATCGTTGGCTTTAAAGAAATCTTATGAACAATAAAAATAGCCATTTTGGTTCTGGAAGGTCCCATAAACAATGGAGTGTTCTTGGAGAGAGAAGCAAAAGAAAAAAAAAATTAAAAGAACTAGCCACTGAACATCATGAAGCTCTATTTTTAGCTTCTGCAAAAAGTGCAAATGCTGCTGCAGAAAAAAAAAAAGCCTCTGTTTTAAAAAACAATATATCTAATGTTTTAGAGATAGAAAAAGTTGATAAAACTTTGGATTAAACCTTTCCCATTAACATGAGTATAGAGGATGCTCTTGAATTAAAAATGAATACTGATCTCAGCGATAAACAATATCAAATGATCAGAAGCTCAGTTCTTGTACACAACGTACATATTTATCCTACCTTGCACGATATTTTCGTGGAAAAATTGAAACGCTATTCTGAGAATGTACATTTTTCTGAAATTTCTGCAAAGTGTACTCTTCAAAGCATGTTAGATCACACTGTGAGTAGAAACAGAAATGATTGATATGCCTAGTTTTGGTCAAAGTGATGAAATATTTGGAGTTTTATAAGGAAAGATTGGTTTTGATAAAGCATCAAGCCAAAGTATTTATAAACAGAAAAACGATACAAGCAACGCAAGTATAGAACTTAAGCATGAAGAAAATCTTTTCAGTACAACTTTTGTGCTTTTATTGCTCAAAGTAGAAGATGGCAAAATTTGAAAAAATGAAAATCCTTCAAGCTGTCACTTTTGTAGACCTCTTCATCTACAATTTAAAAAAGAGAGTCCAATTTTATCCAGAGAAGAAGAATCAGATCTAAAAAATCAAATAAATACCTTAAAGACGTTTTGCAAAGTTTTTAATATTGCAGGAAGAATTTTGACATTTAAAGTCAGCTATAGGATTGATCTTACGATGTTTAATAATAAAGTAGTTAGCGCACTTACACAGACAAAATCCACTCAATCCTGCAATGTGTGCAATGCTAAACCCAAGGAAATGAACAATGTTGATTTATTAAAAGCAAAAACTGAGAATGACTTGGCCTTGGGGCTCGAAATTTCAGCTTTGCATGGCTAGATAAAATGCTTGGAGTTCATTCTTCATTTGAGTTATAAAATTGAAATTAAAAAGTATAAGCCAAAAACAATTGAGGAGAAACTATCTGCAGACTTAAAAAAAAAAGAGATTTACGTACTCTTCAGAGAACGGTTGAGCCTATACGTTGATATGCCTAAAACTGGGTCTGGAAACACGAATGACTGCAACACTGCCAGAAGAGCATTTAAAAATAGTGAAGTTTTTTCTGAAATTACTAAAGTTGATTGTGATATAATTAAAAGATTGCATAATATTCTCATAACCATATCTTGTGGATATCCTATTAATATCAATGAATTAGATTTATACTGCACTGAAACAGCTAAACGTATAGTGAGTTTATACAACTGGAACGTTATGCCTTCTACTGTACATAAACTGCCTCGGCATAGTTCTTCTATATCAAATAAATTACCTTTGCCAATCGGGGTATATTCGGAAGATGCACTTGAGAGTTTAAATAAACAGATAAGAAATTCTAGACTAAAGCACACGGCAAAAATATCAAGGTTAAACACAATGGTGAATCAGACACACTACCTTCTAGTAAGATCAGATCCAAAAATATCAAGCATATCTTTTAGAAAACATAAGAGCTATCGAGGAAAACCGTTACCAGATGAAGTTTTTAAATTAATTGTAATGTAAATAATAAATTTAATGTGAAAAAATACAGTATTTTTTCTCTATGTATCAATATCCTTTAAAAACCATTTTTATAAAAAATATCAAGTAGAGTAATATATCAAAATTATGTGTTTGTCTTGAAGATTCTAAAAACTAAAAAAAAAAATTTGTACGCGTATAGTCACCTTTAACATGCGTAAGCGCGCATTTTACGCGTCGAAGCTGCGCGTAAAAATTTTTTATTAACAAATATGAAATCCTTGACTTGAAAATTATTATTTTAATATATAACATTATTTATTTTTATTTAATTTTTGTTTAATTTTTGCCGGTTTTTGATTGTCCTGAGTTACTGTGCGCCGGTGCTTGTTATGGACTATTGTAAATGCCACTGGAGTTTTTCGGTTAGGCAAACACTAGCCTCTCATGGTATAGCAATTAAGTGTCTGCCAGCAGACACGCCACATCTTAATCAAATAGAAGAATTTTTTTCTTCTTTAAAACATACTTAAAAACAGGTAGAAAGGCTCCGAAATACGGATGAGGTAATCAGGAAACTTAAAAATATTATGGATATTAAAGAGTTTAATATAGTTCCATTTTACAACCGTATGCGTAGTTACATAAATCGAGCGATGGCTCGGCAACCATTTCTTAAACAAATAACAATGAAAACAACCTAGTTTATATTTTAAATATATCTATATAAAAAGTTAAAAGCGTATTTATTGTTTATATTAAATTGAATTAGGGATTTTATGGGTGGTTGACGCATATATAAACGCCCATATAAGAATGTATAAAGACGCATATTAGAATGAATAAATGCGCATATAAAAATGAATACATGCGCATATAAGAATGAATAAATGCGCATATAAAAATGAATTAATGCGCATAAAAGAATGAATAAAGGCGCATATAAAAATGAATAAATGCGCTTATAAAAATGAATAGACGCGCATATAAGAATGAATAACCCTGTAAGCTCAAGGAAAACAAAAAGTTGACAATTGAGATTACTATAGAATGTTGTTACTAAAGGAAACATTTCTTTAGACTTCTTTTGTGACGCCTAAATTATTAAGAAAAACTTACTTCTTCCACGTTGACAACTACGTTTATACATGTCAACGCTCCTACCAAAATGTAGTCGAACCTTTATTTCAACTTTTTGTTTTCCTTGAGCTTAACAATGAAAGTTTTTTGTTATCATACGAAAAGCATCTACACAAACAAAAACATGATACATTGATACTTTGACAATTGATACTTCCTGTGTATTATTAGATCTAAATTTATCAAAATAGTTACTCATAGCAACAATATGCAATTAAATTTATTTTGTATACAAAAACTTTGCTATGATACCATAACAGCACTAATGATGATTTTTTGAAAGGCCTCTAGTGCTTAAAGTTTATTTAATCAATTATATAAAAATATTTTGTATTAGTGTATTTTTTGGAAAAATAAAAAAAATATTTTTAGTAATAAATATTTGGAGGAAAAAAGATTTACTTTTGTTTACTGGCTTGACTATCTTTTGCTTTATATTGGTTAAAAATCATATTTCAAGTATATATATATATATATATATATATATATATATATATATATATATATATATATATATATATATATATATATATATATATATATATATATATATATATATATATATATATATATATATGTATATATATGTATATATATATATATATATATATATATATATATATATATATATATATATATATATATAAATATATATATATTTATTTATTTATTTATTAGAGCGGGTCATAAAATTTATTTTTTTAAGTTGCTAACCTGTTTATGGTCTAGAAAGTTGTTTATTTATTTACTAAATTAGGTAAGTATTTACTTTCCTGGATTGACCAATGTTTTTCACCCGCAACTTTAATTACAAAAATTAGCAGGCCCTATTATTATTCAAAAAAAAAATTTTTTCAAAATTATGTGATGTAGGTACTCAAATAAATAAAAATTTTATAAAAGTTTTAAAAATAATAATTTTTTTATATAAAAATTATTATTTTAGATTTTATTGCATAATAACTATAGTTTTAATCTTGTTAATTTTTGAAAATATTGACTAAAGGAGTGTTACTAAAACTTTTATAACTTTTGAAATATAAGAGGTAATTTTGTTTTGTAAAAACAATTAAGACATCAATAAAATGTTTTATCTTATGACATTTAATGCATTAGTAGAAAAACTTCTTTTAGTTTAGAATAAATATGACATATATTGAATTCGGCTAAATTTTTGTAATTTGATGTTACTTTTTATCAAAAAAAAATTAGAAAAATATATTCCTAATAGTTATTATCAAATACACTTATTGTTTGACAATAATGAAAACAAAAAAACCTTACTTAATTATTTAAGGTTAACTAAAACAGCCTTAATCAAATTGTGAAAGCAAACCACATTTTTCGCAAAATTATGAAAAACGTCGTAATAAGGGGGGATTAGTTGTTAAATGAGTACTTTTTTTAATATAGAAGTTCTTGATTTAGAAAATTATTTTGGAACGCTGATAAAATTATTACATTACAAAATAAAGTTCTAATAATATGGTGTTAGGTAGTTAATAAATAAAAACTCATCAATTCTAATAAAATAATTCATGACCAAAATTGAGTTAAAGGTTTTGAATTAACCTAGCTTTTGGTAGTAGAATTATTTTATGGTACTTGTATCAATAATCTCTTCTTACAAAAAATAAAGTGTTTAAATATACACAAATAGCTGATTTAAATCTTTTGATAATTCGTTTTTATTTTCATTAAAAACTGTTTTATAATTAGTTGGTCCATTGATAAGTTCTTCAAGCAGTAAACTATCTTTGAACACCCAGTTGATACTAGACTCATACATAATTCATTTAAAACCAGAAGAACATTTGGTCAACTTGGCAATTGTGATAATAAAGTTTACAACTTCTTAATTTATCAAGCTAAATTTTTACACCAACTTGATAAATGAGACTTATATTCCATTCTTTAACCAGAGAGGAGGTATGTAGAGCAGAGGTCCTGCGAAGGTAGAACTAACTTTTGATGATAAAAATTGAACGGAGATCTAATATATATAAAAAATGTTACAAATTACATAACAAAGGATAAAACGTTTTTTGAATTAACTACATAAACATACAAAATCATATCCAACAAACATACCAGTTGCTCTGATCACAAATTAAAATAGTTAGCTATACATTTGATGATAGACTTTTATTCCATTCTTTAACCTGAGCAAAGGCATTGCATAGATATAATAAACTTTTGAAAATAGGAACAGAATGGGCATCTACCTAATATATAAAATCATTGTAATAAAAAATTATTATTATTTTGAACAAACATTACAGGCATTAAAACAGAATAGAATTCTCTTATTTGTAAATTAAGGATCTTATATAATTTATCTTAGATGTAAAAAGTTTAATTTTTTTTTAACTTTTCAAACATTTAAACTAAATTTGATGACTACAAACAAGACAAAGACCTTGTCTATAAAATGAATTTTCACCACGCTCTGAACACACAACACTTTCTCACCTTAGAGGCTTGAAGCTTCCTATCAGCTTTGCTGTGCAATTCAAAGCGTTTTAAAACAAGATGCAGCTTTTGCTCCTGATTTCTAACTGAATGCAACTGCCTTAATTCCTTATTTACGCTATTATGCAAACACTCTCCCTCCTCTTCACTCAGCAACCCAATAGTTTTATGCAATTTTACAAATAGTGGCACATTGAAAATGAGTTCATGCATTTTTCGCGTGATACTTTTTGGAAAGCAAGCATGAAACTCAATAGCAAATAAATTTATATATTGATGAAGCTCAGAAATTTTGGCATCAGAAAGAAATTTTCGCTTAAAAAGAATAGGTTGCAAGTTATTAAAAACACTAAACACACGTACAAATCTATTTTTAATTGCTTCATCATCAATAACACTACAAAGTTTATAGTGGTTTCTTAATACTATTTTACAATGATTACCTACAAATACATTACCATGGTATGCTTGTCGCTCAACTTTCATATCTTCAAGGGCCTTATAAAGAGACCTCTCATGAGTCCCCATGCTACTTATAGATATTTTTTGTAGGTCTTCCCACTCTATCTGCAATCGAATATACTCAACGTCTAAAACTTAGCGCTGTGCGCGTATAAAAGAAGTTTTTTCAGAAATATAAAGGTCAAGACATTCTAAATCTTCACCCTGACATGCTAAACACTCATACTTCTCTATATCACACAATACATTCTTTTCCGAACCACCAATAATTTCACAAAATTGATGGAACAATTTTTGGCACGTACCACACTGCACCCAATCAATGTTACAATCATATTTAGTAATTAAACACCTGATACTAGCACACTTTTCTTGCTGTTTACAGGTTGTTTTTTTATTGGAGGAGTTTAGAGATATGCATTCCAATTCAGAAATATTTTTATCAAAAGCTAACCAACGAGTCTGTAGATTTGCAACGTCTACAAATTGATTTCTTAATAAACGTAAAGAGTCTGCTGTTTTAGAACATTCAAAGCTTTTAGCAGCCCACAATTCATTCGTTCTCACATTCTCATTATGCGACAAAGACAGAACAGCTTGACAATCCAAAGTCTTACACTCCTTCAACAATAACTTATAAAGTTTTAACACAACTCCTAACATAATATGCAAAACAGGTGGCACTACATTATCTAAAGTTATTATGGGAAAAATCACAGGAGCAATAATTGAATTATGAAACTTACCTAGAGCTCTTAGGTTTCCACCTTGTCTATCTTCACACAAGTTCTCATTGTAAGCACTTTCCAGAAATTGTATTGTCCTCTTTAAGATGTTACAATTAGCAGGTGTGTGAGGCATAGAAGCATGGTTTCTTAGAGAATTCAACTTAACTAGGTCTGTAGAACTAGGAAAGCTAGCAGCAGAACCCTGGTGTCCCAGAACATCATCGATAAAATGAAAATCTCCACCTAAGAACAACCTGACTATTTTGCCTTTTAGCTTAAAATCTGACGACTGAATTCTTTTAATGTCGTTGGCATAATGCCCGAGAACTAAGGCAATATTCTCACGACAGTCTGAACCCTGATACATACAAAATAAATTAACATCATATACAGACCCTGATGATTTAGAATTGACAACTTCAAAATGGAATTTCATATACTTCCCACCCTTATCCCCAGCAAAAAGGAGCCATACCTCTTCGCAAAAACTGACATCAGAATTGAAGTGGTCACGAACGTGCAGACTATTGAAAACCTCTTCAATATAAGTTATCAAATTCTTGACCATCAATACAGGTACTAAACAAGGTGCTTCATTCGCAGATGGATAAAGCAACATGGACTTTACAGTAACATGTTCTTTACTTACATGCATTGTCCGCATTTCTTGTTCTTGTCTTATCTTGGGCTCAGATGGGAGAATCCTTGCACCAAGATTACACAGAATACGTCTTAGCCTACGGAATTCAGCCGTGGGCATCCTTAATTGGCTCTGCAGCTCTACAGCATCAGAAACACTTAACTGCCTAACTAAACCCAGCTTATTTGCAACACAATGAAACATAGACTTTTCACAAGACACAGAATCACAAAACAACATAGACAAATCACTTTCCAAACAAGCTAATAACCTAAGGAATATAAAAGCAAGTTTAGATCGTCTAGCTGCAGCATGCCTACCTAACTTAGAATAAGATTTACCATCCTAACTTAATGTAAGTATATTTCTTACCAACTATTGGCTTTTTAACTGATATAGTCTGTGGATTACTTAATTTAAACCCACAGAATAATTCAGAGGAACCAATGTTGTCATAGTCTAAATAAGACTAATCATTTTTTTTTTCAAATTTAAATTTTTTTAGCAATCTTACATTTTTGGCACGAGCAGATGCAAATTTACGGTGTGCTGTTTTTAATTTTTTTTAAAGTTGGAACTGCTCCTCCTGTTTTAGCCTAATACTCATAGTCTCTAATTGAGAACTTAATGAGTTACAATGTGCGTTGAGAGCCTTGTTTTTAGAATTTAAATATATAACTTCAGTTTCCAACTTTGATACCTGTATACCTAAATTATCTATTTGCTCCACATTATTTTTTTCTTTAGAAATTAATTGTTCAACTTGACTACTTAGTTCCTTATTCCTATTTAAAATATAAAAACTATCTGCATCTGCTGATTTTTTTTGTTTTTTTGTTTGTGGAGCTGGAGACAGTTGCATTTTAAAAAATGCTTCGTTTCTTGAAGCTTCAAAATACTTTTTAGAATCTTTTTTTCTTTGTTTTATTTTTCGGCACATTTTATTTAACACATCAATATTAGGCATATTAAACTCAATTGGCAAAAGAAAACTTAAAAAAGTAAACAACGCTTTTGGATGAAAAACTGTTAATAAAATTGAAATCACATTGTTAGTGATCTTACTAGTGTATATTACTCGCTTTACAAAATTAAAGTTATACTTATTTTCCCAACCATCTTCCCAACCGATGTACAGTTTCAAAATTTCCCTCTCAGTTGCATACATCACATAAATAATGATAATGATATTATAATAATAATATAATAAAAGAAATTAAATAAAATAATATTTACAAATAAATACACTAAAAATAAAAGAATTAAGCAACTTATCTGAGATTAGTCGAATATCCACGAGGAAATAATCCACAAAACTTTGCTTTATAATCTTTATTGATATAGTAATAAAATTATAATACAAACAACTTAAATAAAATAATATTGACAAATAGATGCACTAGATAAAATCGGATTAATCAACTTATCTGAAATTAGTCAAATATCCAAGAGAAATTAATCCGCGAAACTTTGTTATTTATTCTATAAAATGTTTCTCGTTTGTTTTGTTTGTTTTCTTAAAATGCATCCGATAATCGTTGGGGACGTAACGATCAGAGTTTGCGTCACCGCTTTAAAATGTAAACAAGAATTTATGCAAAAAAAACTAAAAAAAAATGTCGCTAAACATGCCAAGTTTGAAAACATATTTGATAACATAGCTAGTGGTACAGAAAATAATTTTTTGATTTTCTTATTCATATAAGGTTGAAGTATTACTAAATCCACAGACTTTTCAAAAATGTTATGTTTTTTATTCAAAACGAATAAAAACAAAAATATAAATGCATTAAAAACTAACTTTCTATATAAAAACTTGCAAAGTCTGTGGAAATCTAGATAGAACAGACATTCATTAATAACTGTTCTAAATTTCAACCATCGACCATGTAGCTATGTTATCAAATCTTAGTTGGCCTAAGACAGGTTTTGCGTAAAAATCGCAAAAATCAGAAAAGTGATGCCAAATTATTAACAATATTTTTACAGCTTTCATTTTTATTCCGTTTAATGTAAATGTTTATTTAACAAGGAAAGATAGATCTTTTATATTTTTTTTATTTGAAGATGAAAGCATTTATAGAAAAAAAATACTATTATTTTAAAGTTAATGAATTTTTATACTTTTTATGCGGAAATACTTTTTTTTTTGATAAACTCGTGACGTCAGGCTCGCTTTTATATTGAGTGAAACAGCCGTGTTTAACTAAAAGTGAAAAAGGTGCATTATTACATGTTTTTATTTAACAATTTTTTTCAGCAATATGATTTTTATAAAACAATTAATAATATCGATTTGTTTCTAAAATTTCGCTCCTTTTGAGTACCAGGTTGACCTACTTTTAAAAAACTTTTTTTCTCCAAAATTTTAGGGTACTGGTAATTTTCCCAATAAAGTTGCGCCTTTTAAATCTATCACAATCATTCTCATATTTGATAGTATCAATATTAATAACTATTAGCAGCGTTTAGAGCCTGTAACAAGAAAAAAAAAATTTATGACCCACCATAATATATATATATATATATATTATATATATTATATATATATTATATATATTATATATATTATATATATATTATATATATTATATATATATATATATATATTATATATATATATCACCATAATATATATATATATATATATATATATATATATATATATATATATATATATATATATATATATATATATATATATATATATATACATATATATATATATATATATATATATATATATATATATATATATATATATATATATATATATATATATATATATATATATATATAAATATATATATATATATATATATTTATATATATATATATATATATATATATATATATACATATATATATATATATATATATATATATATATATATATATATATATATATATATATATATATATATATATATATATATGTATATATATATATATATATATATATATATATATATATATATATATATATATATAAACATATATATATAAACATATATATACATATACATATATATATATATATATATATATATAAATATATATATATATATATATTTATATATATATATATTTATAGGTATCAAAATTAATTAGTTTGCAAGTATATTTGCCCCGACGGGCATTTGTTTTTAAAAGTTACGTTCTAAATGTATTTTAAACGTCTTTTAAACATGTTTGTTTAAATGTTTAAAAGACGTTTAAAAGATATTTAAAATACATTTAGATCATTTAGATCGGGGCAGTTATAAAATTATTAAATATATTCCCGACGGGCATACGAACATTTAATCAACGTTAAAGTAATGTTCGTTCTAAATGTTTAGATTTAATTTAGTTTTGATTTAGAACGTAGGTCAATCGAATGTTCCATTTAAAGCGAATCTAAATGGTTCGTTTTAAATGCTATTTAAACTCCATCTAAATCTTTCGTTTTAAACGTCGTCTAAATTTTATAAATTTACGTTTCTTTAATTTATATGCTTCTTTAAATAAGCGCCGTAAAGAAAAGTCAAACGTTGAACGCGTAACTAAATACTCATAAACGAATCAAACATACAGATATTTTTTTTCATACATGCAAGTCTTAAACATATTTACACTAATTTTAATTATTATAATATGAATTATCGTATTTATCATTATCATGATCGCTTTCATGACAATAAGCATCATCTTTGCTTGAATCGTTCAAGCCAGCCTCTCCATCTTGAGAATTGGAAAAATGGGCGCCACCTTTCCCAGTGCCACCTAAACGAAACGGAGCCATTCTAAGATGAGAACCAATGCACGAATGTATTTCGGACAAAGAAGACGTAGAGTATCGTTTCAATACACACTCTAAAAATAATTTAAAAAAATCAATAAACATCTTCATTCAATTCATATAAATTATTTATTCGACAATTTTATAAATTCGTAGTGTGTACCGAGTAGATTTGAATTATAACCTGAGTTTGAATTTAATTTCAATTACAAAAAATATAAAAATAATATTTTACCAACAACAAGTTGACACAGAGCAGAGTCTCTAAACGGAAGCTTTTTAAGAGAACCTTTACCATCCATACTCAAATGAGACATAACAAAATTTGTAAAAAGTCTTTTCAATAGATTCTTAGAAGTATCTTTAATGGATGACCCTCCGATTCGTGAAAGAAGGCGAAGCTACAAAGAAATTATTTATAAGTGCTACTTTTCATTACACATGGGATTCTAATTAATACAAAAACAAAAGTCTTGCCACCTCAATGAAAGCAAAACATATTTTCTGACATCAAAACAAACATTATATAGACGTTAAAAACCTTTCTGGGAAAGAGGATAAAAACAATTAGCTATACACTTACTAAAATTGTTCGATTAGCAAGAACTCTACATTGCTCCTCTAATTTTCTGTATCCATTCAAGGTCCCAATAGCTCCAGCTATAACTTCTAGATGGACCTCAGCAACAGTCTCTAAACTTGGTACGGCCATCATTTCCACTGCTATTCGTAAATCTTTAATTTCGTTAGCCATATTTGATAACTGATAAAGAACTTTTCTCTGAAACTCTGTAAAATATATAACATTTATATAAAAACCTCATTAAAAAAACTACACAAATTTCGTTATAACTGTTCACAGTGATAGGTTAATAATAGATAGCACAATTGCAAAGCAACTGCCTTATCTACAGTAAAAAAAAACAAACAGTCGAATTAAAAAATATATTATTAAATAATATATAAATAAGGTTTGATAACTTACTCCCATTATCGATTTCATTTTCTTGAGGAGCAGTTGGCTCACTCAGTATCATGTTTGCTTGAAACTTTCTATTTAATGCTGATAGTTTCACTACAATATAAATAATTATACAATTACATTGGGCGTTGTAAATCAAAACTTATTTAGAAACGTCATTAAATTTTTCCAGTATATATGTAAATCAGACCCCATATACTATACAACATTATACTATAAATAAACAATAACTAATATCATTATTACAGTTAATTCTAGATATCTCTAATATTTACCAAATCCCTTAGATATTACACTTAAGTTAAAAATTAAGTATTACTTGATCGATCTATTACATTGTCTTTTGATGTGGCAGCTCTCTGTCTGAATATTGGTATTTTAGAATCAAATTTTCGGGGTAACAGAAAAGGAGAAAGTGCTGATTGGTTAGCTATAATGTAAATAACTATATAGTTACATTATTTATGCAAAGTTGTTTTCAATGAAAATTTACTAAATTTTCCTAAATTTGATTTAAAAAAGTTTATCCTTAAAAGGATAAAGGACTAAATATGTTCATAAGTCGTAAAAGTTTGTAGGTCTAAATCTGAAGATTATTTAAAAGTGAAGGTGGTCTATATCAAAGATATAAATTTAGACATCTTACTTGATTGATTCATTTTATTTTCTTTTGGTATAGTCACCATGCTTGATTTGAATGAAGGTATCTTAGAATAACAGCTTGAAAGACCAGGTGACTGTGGAATTGGTGATAGTTTAGCTACAATGTAAATCTCAGGGTATACTTTTGAGATATAACCATTACAATTATTATTAGTATTCAAAGATATAAAGTACAACAACTTACTTGCATGATCACTTTTATATCCTTGTGGTACCACATCCACAACCTTTTTATATAGTGAAATATTTGATGGTAACACTTTGCCTAATTTAGCAGGTGGCTGTGGAAATGTAGATAGTTTTACTATTTTAAAAATAAAATACAATTACAGCAAGTGTAAAAAATTATTTTTAATAACTGTTTTATTACAAAATACATACACATAACACTATTATTACTATTATTATGTAGGCTATTATTAGCTCCTGCTCTACTCTTCATAAAATTACTAATTAATGAACTTGTTTCTTCACGCAGCAGCCTTGTTCGTCAAGGCTTGTGTTTCAGAGTTATGAAGTTGAGAGAGGCTTGAAACTACAAGTAGCCTCTTCGATTGTAGTGGTCATCTCAGCCTTTAGGGAGGTGAATTAACATAAAAAATATATATTCTTACTTTCTGTATTAATATCAACATCAACTTCTTCCTCGCCTGAAAAAAACAAAGTGTTTTACTAGAGCTGTATTAAAGTAGTGGTATTATATCCGAATAAATAACTTCAATTTTGATTAAAATAATGCAAAATTATAGATTGATAATAAGTTTTAAATATTATATTTTATATATTATTTGTCAGTTTTTGTATATTTCACATATGTTATTATTTTCAGTTTATATATTCTATTCACTATTTATATGAGTATTAACAAATTAAAGTAAAACCTTCAAAAAAAGTTGTACAAGCAGTACGCTTTCAGTTTTTTTGAAACTTGCTGATTATCTTCTTCAGTTTCTGTAGTTAAATCATAATTATTACAATCCTCGTAGCAATCTGTAAAAGAAATAAGAAAACATTTAATTTATCCAAAGAAGTTAATGACAAATAAATTCTTTTAACAAGTAATGACTAAATTCTTTAACATTTTGAGAATGTAAATTATGAAGCTGTTGTCAAAAAATAAACACAAAACCTGAAGTAATTTTTATTTTTATTAGTTGAAAAAGTCGCCAATTTTCATTAGGTTCTACTCCTTCTTTCATTAATTTAAACGCATTCATTTTGGATGGGGGCCACATAACTACTTTTCCCCGCACCCATGCGGATGGCAAGACTCCTTCTTCCTCACGATTTTCTTCCAACCAAACAGCCCGGTGATATGACATTTTACTAAAATGTTAATACTCTTTTTATTGTAGTTACATCAACACATAACATAAACTTGTAACTAAACTTGTTTAAAAGTGTTTAATATAAGTTTAGTCGTTTACTAATACATAAATATTATTTTACTAATACATATAAATAGTAGTTTAATTATTGTTATTATCACTTGTTTCAGCTAAACAAGACACCAATAGAAGTTATTACTCTTTAAAATTTTAAGATTAATATCTAAAATTATTTAGATTTACATTAAAAGTAAACAAAATCGAAACAAAAAATAAAAAAAAATTAAAAAGTTAAAACATAGGAAAATAAAATCACAACTTAATATACCTAAAATAAGTTTACAATAACTTACACCAAATGAAAATATTAACAAAAAAAGAAGCTATAATAACTCTTTGATTAACTACGAAGGCTAAAAAATATATAGCTTTTTTCACTAATAGTGCTAACCTAGTATACTATGAAATATCTTCCTTAAATTAAAAATCACATTAGGCATATTAGCATATTTAAACATATTAAACATATAGACATAAAAACATATTTAAAACTATATTAGAGGGAGATAAATATAAAAAGAAATGTTTTTGAATATTTTTCAGAAAAGATCTTGCTGGAGCATCACAAATAACTGAGTGCAAAATAACTGAATAATTTTTACCATTATGAGTGACACCATTACATTTTAAAAATTTATATTCATCAATAAAATCCTTTAAGAATTCTTTAACACAGTTTGGCTTACTATCTCCTTGATATAAGGCAACAATTGTGGGTGAACTATGATTAACAGCAGAAAGAATCGGCCAAAATTGTCTTTTCGATGATCTAAATAATGATATACCGTCAACATTTATTTGCAGATTGAGTATATTGCTGCAAGTGCCTTGATTTATTGAATTCTGTAAACATTTGGTAAGGCCAAAATAAATGTATTTTCCACCACATTTTTCCTGAACTTGTATAGCTTGAGGTGTTTGTAAAAGAGTACGGCTATCTTTAGGCAGCTCGCACCCATGTTTTCTCAACAAGGCTAGCAAACCATTACATGATAAACGTGTGAGTTTTGCATTAACAACCCATTGAGCTAGATCGTATTGAAAAGATCTATTGCCAACAACTTCTATATCACAATAATGTTCATCGTCTGAGCTGCTATTAGGTGGTACTATGTCAATGTCAATATCATCTATATCACAATTTTCTTCATCGGAACTACTGTGAGGTGGTACTATGTCAATGTCAAGTCTATAGGTATCACTATTAAATAAATTATCAGTTATATTATTTGCAATAGAAGATAAAGCGAATAAATTTTCTGCATTAGTTGAAGAATTTGATAACACAGGAGGTTCACATTCAAAGCAATTATTTGCACCTTTAACAACTTTTCTATATTTTCGCATATACTCTGCTTTTGCACTCATACGAATGATCTAAAAAATCAATTAAATAAAATATTAGGTAATGTTATTTTTTATTTACAAACTTATTTTTTTTTATATAATTTATATGAATATTATTATAGATAAGATAATAAGAATTTAAGATATTATAACTAAATAATAAACTTAATAACATCGTATAATTAGATTATTTGTAACAATAATAATAGTTATTATTATTAATATTTTATTAATCACCCTCTGTAAAATAAATTTACAAGGTAAAAACACAAACTAAGAAATAGAGATAAAAAAAAGTATTATTTAGGAATGTTTTCTTCAAGTGTTTTTTCAAAAATTGTTCGCTGTTCTTTTACATTCCAACATTGAACCGCGTGTACCAAAATATGAAGAGTAGCTTCAGGAATTACTTCCTCAAAGACTTTAAGTTTTACTTTTTTTTTAACCAGCATTAAGGTGTTCATATTCAGTTTATGATTATCACATAATTCTTTTATATCATCTAAAAAAGAAAATTTAGCTGAACAGTAGTTAAGTTAGGAGTTACTGATTTCAAAGGTTACTTTATTGTTTAAAAGGCGGATAAATAGATTTTTTTTTTTTTTAATGTATATAACTTGACATCTCCTTAATTTTAAATAGAGAGTGTATATAGTTAATTTTAAGTAGAGAGTGTATATAGTATAGAGAGTGTATATAGTACTTTAAATAGAGAGTGTATATACTTGGAGACATTAAAAATTAATTTAACTGCGTTCCTTCTAAATGAGTAGAGTCTTTTCATTGTTGCATCTTTATTTTCACAGATTTATTATTATTATTATTATGGAGATTATTATTACGAAGATTAAGATTAAATAATTACGCTAATAAAGTAAATAAAACAAATTAGAAACAAAAACAGTAGTTTAAAAAATGTAAAAGGTAAAAACTATACTTTTTTTTTAATGAGTTATAAAATTATTTTTTTATACACAAGTTAAAGATAAGGAAATCAAACATATTGACAACAGAGTTTGTCAAGGTTTGTGTTTCTGTGTTAAAGAGTTTCACCGCTGCCCAAATTTTTTCTCAGAATAGGCCCTGTATATATATATATATATATATATATATATATATATATATATATATATATATATATATATATATATATATATATATATATATATATATATATATATATATATATATATATATATATATATATATAAACATCAGTGGTAAGATTCAAATAATTTCACAACGAGTTCTGTATGTCCAAGAAAAAGAAGTAGTAAAATTTTTTAAATACGAAAACTAGTATTGTTTCATACGTAGATAAAGCGTTACATAAAGAATTATTAAAATGAAAATATTTGTATGTATGTATGTATGCATATATATATATATATATATATATATATATATATATATATATATATATATATATATATATATATATCTTTTATTCCCTCTCGACGATTCCAGGTCAAGCCTCACTCTTCTCCTTGGTTTTCCTCACATTGCGCTGCAGCAATTTCTAATCGAAACCGTTACTTCCATATCTATCAGCAAAACAATTCTCCAGAAAACAGACATCTGTTCACTATCGCCAGAAACCATTGTAAAAAGGTTTTGTCTGACGCCAAAGCTCGCTATTCCCAGGTCATTAAATCTCGTATCTCATCACAAAAATTAGGCTCTCGAGACTTCTGGAGAATCTTTAACAGTATCAATAATAAGGGCAAATCTGTTATTCCTTCTCTCTTGTATGGTTCAGACTTTGTCACCTCACCTAAAGACAAAGCTGAATTGTTTGCTAAGAACTTTTCATCAATATCATCTCTTGATTCCACTAGTTGCGTTTTACCTGACATAGCCGTCAAACAGGTTGATCCCTTGCTTGACATTCGCATCACTTCAGCTTCTGTATCTAAAGTAATTTCCTGCTTAGACTCTTCAACAGCTTGTGGTCCTGACAACATTCCTGTTGTAGTTTTGCAGAGGTGTTCTCCGGAGCTTTCATCCATACTTTCTAAACTATTTAACAAGTGCTTATCAGAGTCTTGTTTTCCATCATGCTGGAAAGCAGCATCTGTTATCCCTATTTTCAAAAATTCCGGAGAGCGATCTGATTCATCTAACTACCGTCCCATTAGTCTTCTTCCTGTCATAAGCAAGGTTTTTGAATCTTTAATCAACAAACACTTAATCTCTCATCTTGAATCAAATAACTTACTTTCTGATCATCAATATGGATTTCGGTCTTCTCGTTCTACAGCTGATGTGCTAACAGTAATAACCGATAGGTTTTATCGTGCATTAGATAGAGGTGGAGAGGTTAAGGCTATCGCATTTGACATTTCTAAAGCTTTTGATAAAGTTTGGCATGCTGGTCTTCTCCATAAGCTTTCTTCTTATGGTGTAGCTGGTAACGTCTTTAAGATTATTGAGTCCTTTCTTTCCAATCGTAGTATAAAAGTTGTCCTCGATGGACAACACTCTTCTTCACATCCTGTAACTTCAGGGGTTCCTCAAGGTTCAATCCTTGGCCCTATACTCTTTTTAATTTACATTAACGATCTTCCAGATATTCTCACATCTAAGGTGGCATTATTCGCTGACGACACTACCATTTACTCTTGTCATGATAAGAAGCCTACACTCTCTGATTGCTTGGAGGGGGTATCTGAGCTTGAAAAGGATCTCACTTCTGCTACAGCATGGGGCTCACAGTGGCTGGTGAACTTTAATTCAGATAAAACTCAATTTTATTCGGCCAATCGTTATCGTAATAATTTAGATCTTCCTATATTTATGAATGGTAATGTACTAGATGAGTCATCTACCATTCATCTTCTAGGATTAACTCTTACTTCTGATCTTTCTTTTAAACCGTATATCAAATCCATTGCAAAATTAGCATCTGCTAAGGTTGCATCTCTTTATCGAGCTCGACACTTTCTTACTCCAGATTCTATTCTCTATCTCTATAAATCTCAAATCCGTCCCTGTATGGAATACTGTTGCCACATCTGGGGCGGATCTTCTAATGATGCTCTTTCTCTTTTAGACAAGGTGCAAAAACGAATTGTAAACATAGTTGGACCTGCTCTGGCAGCCAATCTCCAACCTTTGTCACATCGTCGTAATGTTGCTTCTCTTTCTCTTTTCTACAAATACTATAATGGGCACTGCTCTAAAGAGCTAGCGTCCCTTGTGCCATCTACTAAAATTCATTCTCGTGTTACTCGCCATTCAATTAAGTCTCATCCTTTTTCTGTGACTGTTCCTAAGTGCTTCAAAAACTCTTATTCTTCTAGTTTTTTTCCTCGAACATCAGTTCTTTGGAATTCGCTTCCTTCATCTTGCTTTCCTGATTCATATAATTTGCAATCTTTTAAGTCATCAGTCAATCGTTATCTTGCTCTACAGATTTAGTCTTTTCTCTTCCAGTAACTTCCAACTCTTATAGTGGTTGCTTGCAGCCTTGTTGGAAGTGAAGATGTTAAAAAAAAAAAAAAAAAAAAAAAAATATATATATATATATATATTTATATATATATATGTATATATATATATATATATATATATATATATATATATATATATATATATATATATATATATATATATACATATATATATCTGTGTGTGTAGTTATATCAGGATGTATATGCATGTATGTGTGTATGTGTGTAGATCACAGTGTAATTTATACTTTATTACATTTCTTTTACTTAAAAATTGAAAGACTTATAATGATTTGTTTTAACTTTTAACAAGTCACTTCTATTTTAAAAGTCTTTTTCTTTTTAAAAAAAAGGACGAATGTAAAATAAAATAAATACAATAAAAAAATATAAATATAGATTGAATCAAAATCAAAAAAGATTACAAAATCCTAATTCTAAAAAAAATGCATTTATAGCCCTTATTCTCTCAAGTAGTTGAGATTCACACTTAATATTTATTTGCACTACATTGACAATGTCTCAAGTACTTGAGAGAATAAGGGCTATAAATGCATTTTTTTTAGAATTAGGATTTTGTAATTTTTTTTGATTTTGATTTAATCTATATTTATATTTTTATATTCATGTAGCCTACAAGTCAAGTACCTATTATGTGAATAACATTCTATAAGAATTATAATAAGAAACTTATTATTTATCTGTATTTTACCTCTTATGCAATCTTTTAACTATTTCTTGGTTTGATACAAATTATTTCAAATCTTGTAAAACCACTTTTTCTGTAATACAAACTGCTTCAATTTAATTAAATAATACCAATCTTAATAACTTTCATAACTAAACCTTTTTTCAAATTTTTGTGATATTTATGCGAATTATTATAGACTAATAGTTATTATAGACTAATATTTTAATAACAGTCTAAGTATAGTTTTTTATGCCATTATAAAATCAGACTAAATAACGATTTTAAATATGGTAACAAGCATGTTTTAATATACAAACAAGCATGTCTAAAGGTCATTATCAAAAAGTTAATCCTCCTAAAACATCTGTTCAACTCAATTTTTGTTTACTCAAATTTCTTTTAAGTTTTCTAAACTACTATCTACATAATTTAATATTCATATGAAATTCAAATTTTTAAACAATAATGAAAGATCCAAAATGTCCGTTTCATTTTGTGCAAAATCCCTTCTGGGCTAATCGAAGTAACGGATTTAGCGCTTAAACGCTAACTAAATATTCAGAACTCATTTAGAATTGATTAGAATCGTTTAGAACGACGTAAATGTCATCTAAACGCAAATTAAATATTCAGAACACGTTTAGAATAGATTCCTAAACGTTTAGATCGACGTAAATGCCATCTAAACGTGATCTAAACCAATTTTAAACCATCAAATGCCCGTTGGGTAGTAATATTAACTCTGAAGAAATTGAAAAAAAAAAAATAATTTAGTATAGAATAATGCACAATTATGGATTAATTTTATGTTATTATTTTCAATTTATATATTATTAGTTTCTATATAAACATTAACAAATTAAAATGAAACCTTTAAAAGAGTTGTAAAATCAGTACTTTTGCGCTTTTTTGATATCTGCTGATTATGAATGCTTTCTTCAGTTTCTGATATTTAAAAGTTTTGCAATCCTCATTACAATCTGTAAAAGAAATAACAAAACATCTTATCCTATCTATTAAAGCAATGACAAATAAATTTAAAAAGTAAATTATTTAACATTTTGTGAATAAAAATTATCATATCACAAACTAAAATAACAATTCAATAAAATATCAAGCTTCTGGTTCTTCAAACAGACTGGCGATATGACATTTTGCTAAAATGTTAACACTAATTTGGTTGAAGGTACATCAACACATAACATTAACTTGTTAAAAGCGTTTTAAATAAGTTTAGTCATCTAGTTTTTTAGCTTTTTTTGCAGACTTTAGTTTTCCTAATTCCGAGGGATGATATACTTATACATACTATATATTTCAACCCGTTAAAACTTCAAGCTTGGTAGGTTTTTCATAACATAATAAAATTAAAAAAAAATAATGCTATAAATATTTCAATAGCTTTTAGATATAGAGCATAAGATAAAAACTAAACAATTTGAACTCTCTTTTAACTAATTTAAACTTTAAAGACTCGAACCAATCATCAATGTACCTTTTAAATATAACAGGAATTACCTTTAATCTTACATTAATTTTTAAGCGTTGAATTTTTATTATAGCTTTTCAGAAGCTTGAGCAATTAGATTATGATTTAAAAGGTAAATATCTGACAGATGTTCAACTATTAGAATCAAAGTACAGAGTTAGCACTTTATCTTGTGATTACTAAAAGAATAACTATTAGTTTTAAAAATCACTGCAGTTTTTATTTACAGAATCTTTACAGAAATAGCCATTAACTTATTTATTATTTTAGGAAAATCTAAATTTTAAAGGAGTAAAAAAGTCACAAAAACTTACCACTTGCATGTGTACTTGGCTGTTTCCTGCTGCTTTAATTGTTGTTGCAACTGACTGGACTGTATATAAAATATTAAATGAAATTAAACACACAAAACTTAACAATAAAAAATATATTTATGCGGATTTCATAAAATTATGTAATATAGCTATATATATTATTGTTCAAAATATGTTAACTTTTCTACTAAAGAGAAAATAAATGATACAATATAATAATCATATCAGAGATAAGTAAATTTATTTTCTCTTTAGTGGTTATCATATAGGAGTATGAATACTACTTAAATTTTTAAAAATATTTTTTAGTTTACATTAAAAGCCTTCACTAAAACTGAAGATCCATTATATAAATATTTCAACCTCACAATTTTTAATTGGCACTGACTGCACTAAAAGTATAAATATAACATTGCTATTCGATCAATATAACATCTATCATAAACAAATAGATGTTAGGTCTTAAAATAAACAAAAAATAATAATTTTATTTAGTTATTTAAAAAGTAGCTACGACTTAAAATGCATAATTTTCCTCTAAAACTTTTAGAGAAAATTTATGCATTTTAAGTAATATTTTAGCGTTGTTAAAAACCAAACAGAAAAAACAATTTAAGAAATAGTTTAAAAAGATGCTGAAATTGCTACTTTTCTGAAACTACTGCTACTTTTTTGAAACTGCTATTTTAGTAGCAATAACTAAAAAAAAGAATTATCAAAATATATTGATACTGTACTTAAAATTACTTTTAATCGCTCATACAATATCATCGAAGAACTTACAGGACTTTTTAACTCCTTCATTAGCCACAATATAATACTAAAAACAAATTTCTTTTATTTTTTCTAAACCTTTATTACATAATTTAAGATTAATAAGAAACTCTAATTTTTAATCATAATGAAAGATTCAAAATGTCCGACACATTTTGTAAGAAACTAATTTAATTTAGTTAGTTCCGTACGGAAATTGTTTGATTTAGCTTTTCAACGCAAATTAAATATTCAGAACACGTTTAGATTAGATTCCTAAACGTTTAGATCGACGTAAACGCCATCTAAACGTGATCTAAACCAATTTTAAACCAACAAATGCCCGTTGGGTTATGAAATAACAAAATAAATTTTTTAACCAAAAAGCATTTTTAAAAGTAAATGTTTTAACAATTAATTTTATTTTTAAATTAGTTTTAACTATAAATAAGTAGTTATGTAAAATGAGTATGTAAACTATTCAAATAAAAAAATAAAATTTGTTTATTAATAGATTAAGTTTTTTTTATAATACAGTTAAATTTGCAGTTTCCTTTTTTTTTTTTTTAAATAATCATGTTCCATATTGTGTTTTACTAAATAAAAATCAAAAAAATTTAATTGCTTTAGAAAGCATAATATATAACCATATCATTATAAAGTTAAAAAGCATTTAGGATAGCTATAGAGATACATCACTAAAATGATAAAGTGTTTTTTTTTATGTGAAGTTGTATATCTTAGGAAGTTCACACTGGGTAAAAATTTCTCAAAAAACACAAAAAAACACAAATCTGCACCCTATATCTCCAAAATTTTTGAAACTTGGTACAAATGCTTATAGACATATGTTAGGAAAGATTGTAATTTTTTTTCATACAATTCCTTACCGTTTATAATTTACAGCAATTTGAAGTTTCCTTGATTTTGACTCAAAACTGAGGGAGGAAAAGTGCCAAAAATCATTCCGTTTACTTTCACCTTAAAATGGTGCTTGTAGTGATGCCACAATTCTGAAACTTTGTACCAAAAGAGTTTAAAACTTGTTAAATCCGAAAAATATAGAGTTTTATATGTCGTAACTTGCAAATGTAGCTTAGTTTAAGATCCGTAAAATACACTTTATAACGCCGAGATAAAAGGGCATTGACAATTATAGCTATAAAAAAATATGACTGATATAAAAAAAATTTAATTTCGGTTTTCTTGTTACTTAATATACCTTTTTCTAATGTTAACTTACGTGCAGTTCGAGCTACATAGTTTGTTATATGCTATGTTTCAGATTTTATTGACCAGTCTGTTGGAGCAAGTGTCGCAAGTTGTACTTTTTTTGATGTTGATGTAGACTCTGCAATTTTGTTAGTTAACAATACCATCATGTTATAAAACAAGTTTGCTTTTTCCAAATAATCATTATTAAAACATGACTGTTCTTCAAAACTTTCTTCTGATATATTAGGAGAAATGGTTACCTTTTTTTAAAGGAGGTTGTTAATGCTGTCAATTTTCATTTACCTTCTCTGATTTTACCTGACTTGTGCAATCCTTTGACCTTAGTTGGATATACTCCGGCAAATGCAAAGTGTGTATCTACACTTTCTTTTTTATTTTGATTGGATCATTCATTAACAGTATCAAAATCTTCATCATTTTTATTTTCACTTATACTTTTTGATAAACATGTCATAACTTTGCTTCGACAGGTTGGACAGAGTTTTTTTTTCAGGTATAAGATTTAAACATATAGTTTCTGTTTCTAACACAGTATGCATTGTAATCACACGTAGAGATGCTTAAAAAGAAAGTAATTAAATTACTTAAATAACATTAATTATATATATTATGTAATTTTATTACTCTACAATTTGTTATATTAATAACTATGAAACATTAAACAAATCTTCTTACCAAAAAAACTTATATGACTTATTAATAATGATATTACCTAATGAAATATAAATATATAAATTTTTACCTCTACTCTCCTTTTGGTGACTCAGAAATGGATTACAGCTACTTTTCTGATTACCTTTATATCTTACAACTAACAAATCATGATGGTTTGTGCATATGTTAGTAATTTGTTCTTGTTTCAGACTTGTTCGTTTTTCAAGTAGCTTACGGTCATTGCTGTCAATATCTTTAATTAGATTTCTTTCTTGAGTATATGATTGTTTATAACAAGCTCCATAGTTATTTACAAAGCAGCAACTAATTGTGTTATCCATTTGAAAATATAATGAGGAATCTCTGTCCAAACACTTAATACAAAAAATCTTAAATAATCTTAATGTCCCTAACAAAAAAAGTACACTTGAACACAAACAATATCATATCAATATGTATTTATAAAGAACATATTGCTTGAACAAGTACCTATTAGTTTAATAGACATATTTTAAATGCCTAACTATCTACTAATTATTGTAAATTCTCCATTACTTACGTACAAATAGTAGTGTAAAAGTAAAAGATAACTAAATATAATTTTATTTAGTTATGTAATTTAACATGGTTATGTTAATTAGACATTATTATATCATTTTATTTCTTTTTTAATTGATAATATTAAATGTTTTATTACAACAAAATAATCCACAACAAAAGTTACATAATATTGTTAAATTTAACGACATGATATTGAGTAATGAAAATGACATAATTATTATGTAATGAAAGTAAAAAAAAACAAATTTATAAAATGTTCAACTATGTTTTGTAATAACTATGCAAAGTTAATAAAAAGCTATTACAAAACAAAAATAATTGTATTTGTATTCAAAATATATTTGCAATTATTTTTTTGCAAAATATCTGTAGAAAAATTGAAAAACTAAAACATCAATAACTCCTTGATAAAACATAAGGCCAAATAAAAATTGGTTTGCAAAGTAGATATATGTTTAATATTTAAAATAACGAAAACCAAAACTTTCTTTCATCTGTCAGATTTTTTCTAGAACTATAGTTGTCAATGGCTTTTTTTATTGTAATTAACAAGTGCGTTTTGTGGATCTAAAAATATACTATATTTTACTGTTTTGAGAGATATAAGTTTATGATTTTCAGATTTAGCAGGTTTTAAACTCCTTTGGTACGAAGGTTTAGCTTTGCAACATTTCTACAAGTTTGTTAAAGCGATAATGGTAAATTGACATATTTCTGGCTTTATCCCCCCTCTTTTTCAGTCAAAAAATAACTAACTTCAAGTTGCTGTAAATCTCAAAGGGTTGAGAATTTTTTGAAAAAATTTTACAGTCTTTCCTAACTTATATCTTTGAACATTTGTGCCAAATAACAGCAAATTTGGTGATGCCGGGTGCAACCCCTTGATTTTTGAGAAATTTTTACCCCACTATTACAAATGATTCTACAAAAGCTGATGTTTAAACTTTGAAATCCAACTATGTTTGTAATAAATAATAACAAAAAATAGGTTTATAACTAATAATTTGACATAATTATTATGTCTTGTATTTCATTTTTTAAAGATCTAATTATCATTTTCTAATAAATCTTTTATTAATTCAATTTGTAGATTCACGCTGTTACTTCTACTCCTGGTAATGTGCCCAGATTCAAAAATGAATATTTTTATCAGTCAATATCACTTCCTGAAGTTAAATGTAAGATGTTTAATAAAAACTGTTGATTTTTTGAGTTTTTGATTTTTTTTTTTTTTTTTTTTTTTATTAAGATTATTGAAAAAAATTTAACTAAAATAAATCTCAACAAGCTAAAATGCTTACTTTATTTAAATTATGTTTGGAATATTTTTTTTATCTTTAATCATTTTTATATGATATTATAGAATATTTATATATATATTTATATAATATTATAGAATAGAATTTTTATATAATATAATAGAAACCCTTAAAATACAAAAAAACAAAATGCTTTTAATAGTTATTTAAAAAATACTCACACTTTATTTATATTAGAGTTTTTTTTTTTTTTACTTTAGTAAAAACATCAGTTTCTATGTAAATATAAACAAGTAAATAATTTTTTTTAAACAACTTCGCTTCCAACAAGGCTGCAAGCAGCCACTAGTTAGAGTAGGAAGTTGCTCGAAGAGAAAAGTAGAAGATTGTAGAGCAAGATAACGATTGGCAGACGACTTAAAAGGTTGAAAATAATATGAACCAGTAAAGCAAAATGAAGGAAACGAATTCCAAAGAATGATGTTTGAGGAAAAAAACTAAACGATTAAGTGCTTTTAAAGCACTTAGGAACTGTCACAAAAAAGCATTATACTTAATTGAATGACAAGTAAAACAAAAACAAATTTTAGTAGATGGCACAAAAAACGCTAGCTCTTTAAAGCAGCGCCCATTATAGTATTTGTAGAAAAGAGAAAAAAAAGCAACATTAAGACAATGTGATAATAGTTGAAGGTTCGCTGCAAGGACAGATCTAACTATGTTTAGAATGCGTTTTTGCACCTTGTCTAAAGAAAAAGAGCATCATTAGAAGATCAGCCCAAGATATCGCAATAGTATTCAATACAAGGCCAGATTTGAGATTTACAAAGATAGAATAGAATTCGCAGTAAAAAAGTGTCGAGCTTGATAAAGAGATGCAACTTAAGCAGATGCTAATTTTGCAATGGATTTGATATATGATTTCCCAGAAAGATAAGAACTATAACTTAATCCTAGAAGATGAAAGGTAAATTACTCATTAAGTACATTACCAGTCATAAATATAGGAAGGTCTAAACTATTGCGATAACAATTGGCTGGAAAGAATTAAGCTTAATCTGAATTAAAGTTTTTTTTTTATGCCACTTTAGGTGTGAGAATATCTGGAAGATCGTTTATGTAAGTTAAAAAAAATATAGGGCCAAGGATTGAACCTTGTCGAACTCCTGAGGTTACAGCATAAAAATTAGAGTGTTGTATGTGAAGGAATACATTTTATGATGATTTGAAAGGAAGGATTAAATAATCTTAAAGATGTTACCAAATACACAATAAGAAGAAAACTAATAGAGAAGACCAACATGCCAAACTTTATCAAAGGCTTTAGAAATGTCAAGAGCGATAGCCTTAACCTCTCAATCTTTATCTAATGCACAATAAAACCTATCAGTTGTTACTGTTAGCAAATCAGCTTTAAAACAAGAGACTCGAAATTCATATTGATGATCTTAAAGTAAGTTATTAAATTCAAGATGAGAGATTAAGTGTTTGTTCATTAAAGATTCAAAATTCTTGCTTATAATAAAAAGAAGAATAATGGGACGGTAGTTAGACGAATTAGATCGCTCTCCAGAATTTTTGAAAATAGGGGTAACAGATGCTGCTTTTACCAAGCTAGAAAACATGACTTTGATGAGAACTAGTTGAATTGTTTTGAAATTATAGACGACAGCCTAATTTTTGTGATGAAATACATATGAAATACATAAGAAATATGAAATTGTGATTTTATGACCGGAAAATAGGGGGCTTTGACGTTAGACAAAACCTTTTTACAATGGTTTCTAGTAGTAAAAAAGAGACGTTTGTTTTAAGGAGAATTTTTTTGGTGACAGATATAGAAGTATCGGTTTTGATTGGCGATTGCAGCAGCACAATGAGAGGAAAACCATAGAAAAGAGTGAGGCCTGACCTAGTATTATCGAGAGGAAATAAAAGATTCCATGCGAGCCTGAATCAACGAAGTTATTTAAGAAGCAAATTTGTCAACAGGAAGACGAAAAAGAGCCAGTCAGCTTCAAGGCAGTTGAAAGAGGTATGATGATAGGGGGATTCAGATGATGAAGAAGAACAAGATTATTATTTTAGAGAGATCAAACTGTGATCAGAAGTACTTAAGGGTCAATTTGGAGAAACTGAGCACTGAATAGGTTCAAAAACAAGACATAAGTAAAGTAGAAAAAGTAAATGATTCTGGTTATATGGAAAGCAAGTTGGAAAATTGACTATTTAAGTTAGAGCTTGACAAAAGCAAAAGTTGTGGGCCTAAACGCATGCAAAGTCATGATTGAATCCAACAGATTCTATCTGTTGGCCTTGGCCGGTCAACAGATAAAACCTATTTACCTCTTAACTCTTTGCCTGGGTGGCCTTCTACGAGACAATAGCCGGATGCATTTAACATCTGCCCAAGATGAGTGTTTTTATCGAGACACTATCTTTAGCTTTTACTCAACCAAGAGCCCAAAGTTAAGTAATGTTTAAAGTCGGAGTTGGCATCTCCTAGCCATTGCCTAAAAAGACGTATCCTGCATGGCAGCAGGAGATAAAGCAGATTGTTCTGGGTTAATTACGCATTAAAAAACCTTTTCATTCTTTGTTTTAACATTTGTACTTTTTTTTTTTTAATTTGTTTTAAAATATAAACAATTATTATAAAAAATACATATTTTTACAAATAAAATAAAAAACTTATTTTATACTAATTATAATTACTCAATGTGCTTCGTTACTTCATTACTTACTTTATTAAAAAGCGTTTCAATAATATAGAAGCATTATTGATCAAATTTATTTTACTGTTACGGCTTTCAAAAACATTTGCGTTTTATTTTCAGCAAAATTTTTTTGATCTTTTCAAATGTGCTAACTTCGATATATCTTATATTACAAATCGTTAAAGAGATTTTCGTTTTAAAAAGTCATTATTTATAATGGCAGCTCAACTAGATATGCTTAATTGTGTAGCTAATGAGAAAAAAGATAGAATGAAGCGTTACAAAAATCTTATAGTCTTTGGCATTCCAGCATTGACTAAAAAAGAACCTAACGAGAAGCAAGTAGACGATGAGAACAAAATAAAAGAGCTTCTAACCAACGTTAAAATTAGTTCAGACAATATAATAAAAAGTTTTCGCTTACGGTCAAAATATCCAAATATACCTCCACTTATTATAGTTGAGACGACAGACACTGTCACCAGGAACAATATTGTTAAAGCAGCCCGGCGTAAATTTGAAGGCATCTATGTTAATCGAGATCTGACAGAAGCACAAAGAAGACAAGATAGACAATTACGAGACGAGTTAAAAAAAAACAAAACAAGTCCTTAATTTAAAAAACAACTGGGCAAAGGCAAGTTATTACTACGTTATTTGTAATAATGCTGTAGTTAAAGAGACAAATAGCAATCAACAGTAAGTAATTTAAAACCATATTATGACAATTTAAATACAAACTAAATTTCTTTAGAGCGTCATTTTCAACTATTAGTCTACCACAATAGTCAGCTTTCTATAAAATACCAGGGCGTTATACCAATGCTTCATCTCTTAACAATAAAATGCTAGAGTTTTTAGTATCAATTGAGACATAAAAACCTATAATAATCTTTGTTACAGAAACTTGGTGACATGAATCATCGATAACTAATAATGAAAACTATATGTTATTCAGAAAAGATTGCGTATCCAGTAGAAGAGGTAGGGTGGCTATTTATGTCGACACTTCATTAAAACCTAATAAAGTAAGCGAAATTGTTTTTTTAGACTCCCTGAACAAATTTATTGCGAAATATTGTACGGTTCCAAATACATCCTTCTGGATTGCATATACAGGCCACACATGCTAGACCCATTTGAGAATATTGAAGCGTCCATTATTAAGCAAATGAACCACTGTCTAATATATACAGCGACTTATTAATTTGTGGAGACTTTAATTTGCCAGGATTAACTGGGGTTCAAGCAGTATCCCAACTTTCACCAAAACAGATTCCCTTTCAAGTAATTTTATTGACATCCTCGCCTAGTCTTTTTTGATACAATTTGTTACTAAACCCACTTTTCAACTTGATGAAATTACATCGAAAAACACTCTTGATCTAATTATAGACGAAAATAAAAATCGGGTCCTCGATATACACCATGCACCTTTAACGTCTCTAAAGAAATCACACCACGTCCTTCAATGGGATTACGTTGTTAAAAGCGCTACAGTTGTAGGAAAACACATTGAAAAACGCATTTATCACAAAAGTATCTTTGTAAAGATATCCGAATATTTAAACAATATCAACTGGCAGATGGAATTCAATGGACGCAATAATGATGACAGTTATAACATTTTCCTGAACCACCAAGAAAAACTAGAGGACATCATCTAAAAACGACTAAAAAATATGTTCAAAATTGCAAGCAAAGGCACCAGTTTTTTACTAATCGAATA
The DNA here is from genome assembly GCF_022113875.1 of Hydra vulgaris. Lineage (NCBI taxonomy): Eukaryota > Metazoa > Cnidaria > Hydrozoa > Anthoathecata > Hydridae > Hydra > Hydra vulgaris. The sequence continues at coordinate 50,581,014 of NC_061160.1, read as the reverse complement.
GTGAATCATTTGAATCCATTTCCATCAGAAAATGTATGCGCTTCCTCAGTTAAGTGTCGAGATTATAATTTGTAAAAGATTGTAAAAAAAAAAAAAAAAAAAAAATATATATAATAATAATAATAATAATAATAATAAAGTACAAACTTATACTTCATACTATATGTCTTATTGTAAATTTTTATAGATTAATATGAATAAAACTAGTGTATGAAGTAGATAAGGCTGCAAAAACCTGTAGGTTATACAGGCAAACCTGTTGCAGCCATTTTTTTACTACTACTACTACTACTACTACTACTACTACTACTACTACTACTACTACTACTACTACTACTACTACTACTACTACTACTACTACTACTACTACTACTACTACTACTACTACTACTACTACTACTACTACTACTACTACTACTACTACTACTACTACTATTTATAAAAACAATTATTTTTTTCATTTTTTAATAACTTTTATAATAAAAAGTGCATACTTAAATAACTTATATAAATATAAATTGAAAAAATTATATATAACTGATACAATGATTTTAAAAATTATTATCCAAAAATTGATACTTTATTTAACAGCATTTTGACTATTTAAAAAGTTTGTTGAGAAGTTTCAATGAAATTTATTTCACCCTAAGGTATAATTTAAAAATTTTTTAGTCAGCATATTTTTAAAATGGTTTTTGAAATTGCTGCGATCAATTTGTTATCATATAATAATGTGCGGTTACACATCTTCCTGTGAAACACTGCAATTGTTAAATTCGAAAATATTCATATAGAATTATAATAACTTAAATGAGTGTTTAGGCCATTTTTACTTAATTAAAATTTTAATAAAAAAGAGGGAGACCAATGTAAAATTAATATAACAAAATTAATAATAACTGTAGTAGCAAAATAGCAATAACAAGGAAGATACAGTTAGACGAATAAAAATAGAGTTGCTATTATCCTTTTTTTCCCGTAGGAGAGCACGACGCTAACCTAAATGAAATTAAATTTTACTATGCATTCTTCTAAAAATAAAAGATCACAGTGACAACCCTAAATTAAGCTGTACACAAATTTAGAAGAAGACTATAATAAAAACAAAGCAAATAACACAAAAGTATATCAAATTAAAATTTTGTATATATAAGTATAAGTTTTTGCAAGAAAAAGGTAAAATTGTTTGAAGATTTAGAGAAAAGAATTGCTTAGGGTACATGAACTATTAATTTTGTACTCAAATTGAACTATTATTATTGGAGAATTTTTTATACTTACAATATGTTGTTTAAAAATTTAAGTAGTTTTAAATGGGTTTGTACAAAGTATATATATTTTTAATGTTAGTGCAGAACTTAATTAACTTAAATATAATTTTACTTTTTAAAGGTTACATTTTTAGATTTGATTTACTGCTTTTTTGCATATATATTACAGCATTTTATTCAAAAATTGAATAATTTTTGCAAGGTTTTTACACTCCACTCCACTTTTTGAACAACTAACAAATTTCCTCGTTTATAAAACTTTTCAGTAACTGCTCAACTTCGTAACTTTTGCCTATCTTACATTCTTCATTAGAATAAAAGTGACACTTAATAAGAGTTAAATATTTATCGCTAAATGATGATATAATTATGTTTTTATGATCACTTTGTTAAAAAATGTTATTATAGAACTAAAAAATAAAGTTCTAAAATTTTTCTAGAACACAAAATCAACTTAAAGTTTGTTTTTTTCACTGACACTTTTAAAGGGTTCAACAATAAAACTGCATTTTAATGATAAAATTTAACATAACATTTTAATGATAAATTTAACAATATATTGTTAAATCAGATACATAATAACTGTCCACTTTAAAACAATTTTTTATTTCAAAATCTTTTTTCTTGAGCTCTTTAATATTTAAATGAAGGACATGATTAGCAGTTTGCTTTTTCATTAAGATCTATATATATCTATACATATATATATATATATATATATATATATATATATATATATATATATATATATATATATATATATATACATATATATATATATATATATATATATATATATATATATATATATATATATATATATATATATATATATATATATATATATATATATATACATATATATAAATATATATATATATATATATATATATATATATATATATATATATATATATATATATATATATATATATATATATATATATATATATATATATATATATATATATATATATATATATATATATATATATATATATATATATATATATATATATATATATATATATATATATATATATATATATATATATATATAATTTTATCGGCATAATTTTATCTAAAAATTATTAGCAGGAGCTGAAATTGAATTCTCAATTTTATATTCAAATCAGCAGACCTATATTTAGTTTAATTACGTTTTACTTTTTTTATGAAAACTTTATACATAAATGTAAACAAGAATTTACCAACTAAAAAAACTTTACTTTGTTATTTAAAATATTTTATTCACTTTTCATTCGTTTATTTTTTTGTTTTTTTTTTTGCATTTTTTTTTTTGCATTTTTTTTTTATTTGCTTTTTATTCAAAGTTAACACACGACTACCTCTACACATCTATAGTAGTTAATAGCTCTCTTTAAATAACTTGTGCATAAAGTTGTAGAATGCTTCTGTTTAAAACCAAACTGGTAATTATCTAAATTGTCTGGTATAATTATTATTTGTAACAAAATATTTTCAAACATTTTTGACATAGCTGGGGGTAGTGCAACTGCCATGCAATTGCTCACATCAGTAAGTTTGGCCATTTTGGACTGCGCCAAAGGACTAAGTAAGTATTTACAAAACTTGGATGAAAAATACCCATGCCTTAAACAGAGGTTGAAAAATGTACTAATTAGAAGATGTAATCTTTTTTACCATATATAGAAGCTTTTATACATAAACCATCAAAAACAGCTGCTTTTCCTGATTTTTGATTTTCAATTGCTGCAAAAACCTCCTTGACACTGATGTTAATCTGCATAATGATGTTAATCTATATATCTGCATTACCTTGTTTAGATAGCACCATTTTTTCAGCAAAGTGGACTTTGTATTCTGTTTTATTTATTGACTTATACATTGCTTGAAATTGATCTTTTCTCATTTGAGCTATATCATTGTCACCAGTGGCTCCTCCCACACTAGCAATGTGGCTCACAACTTTTTTGTTACTGATACCTCTTACAGTATCTTATAGCTAATTTAAATGTTATTAGTTTATGATCTGATGCTATAACATCTATTAGAACTGAATTATTTATCATCAGATTATCAATTATTGGGCTGCACAGAATGTGGTTTAACCAAAAGACAAGATTTCTATCATCACTAACATGTAAAAGTGCTATTTATACAATTTAAGTTGGATTTAATCAGATTAATTTCTATTGCAAGATTTGAGAACTCATCAGAAAATCAAGATCTATTTGTGCAATTGAAGTCGCCAGCAATAATTATATGAATAACATCTGCATAAGCTATAATATACTTTATTTTAAACATAAACCGATGTAGTAATGGAGACTGTGCTCATCATTATAATTTATCAGCATATATACATTTTTCAACAGTATAGGACCAAATTTAAGACAATTTTTAAACAAAAGATTCTAGATTCGTGAGATTTAATAACTTGAAAAATTTTAGCAAGATTTTTATAATATAGTTGTACCACCATATGGTCTTCCAATCATTAATCAGATGAAGAACTCACAGAGGTGCGCGAATGTTTAAAATGTCGCAAAAAAAAGGCGTTTTTTGCCATATGTTATTAAAAAATATGCAGTTGACCAGAAGAAATAAAACGTTTTATTCGATGAAAGCTTTTGCAATATGGGATGCAGCTATGTTTTTTCCAAAGATTATCTCGATTTTATTTCGTTTTATGGACTTGTAATTCTTTATAATCATTTGTATTTCAGATATGACTGAAAATTGAATAGAATTGATTTTTCTCAATGAAAATGCCTCGCAAAGCAGACCCATTCAAGAAGCTTTTTCTAAAAACTTTAGGTAAAACAGCCAACTCATACAGTTGCAAATATTGTGGAAAATGCTATTCAAAGAATACACGTATTTTACTTGTTCATGCTTAGCGCGGTAAAATACCAGAAGAGTTAAGAAATGCTGTTGTGAAAGAAAGAAATAGCAGGAGAGAAAAACACAAATAATAACTTTGGGCAAGGCCATCGAAAAAAAGATTGTGAGTTTTTCAAAATTGTTTTTATTATTACTTTATTAATAATAAAAACAATTTTGTTTATTGTACAGAAATTACGAGATCAAATAGTGAAGGCATAGATGCAACAATAGTTGATATAAGAATTATATAAATCATCTTCTGTTCGATCTGTTTCTTGTTCAAAAAAATCAAAAAGTTGATTAATGTTTATTGCATTGGAACGGAAAGAAGTATGTTTGGTTATATTAGCTACACTCTACTAAATAAAATATGGTTTTTTTATAAATTTTTTTTATAAAAAACAAATTATATGAGAAAAATGCTTTTTTGTTAAAAATTGTAAGGTATAATACTTTTTTTGACATTTTCAAAAATATAATTCTATTTCTTATAAATTAAAGAAGCAAACATGCGAGATTGTTGCATTGTAATTTTTGGTCACTATAAACCAAAATTATATTGTGGTGTAAAATTTGCTCAAGTCAATAAAATATATTAATATTTCTTTTTAATTTTATTCGATAATTTTCACTTTAGGCTTGATTTTTTTGAAGTATTATCAAGTCGCATAGTGTAAATTATATTGCCTTATATTTTAATTGCCTTATATGTATTTAACTTTTATTGTATACTTAAATTTTTTTTCTTACAGGGTGCATTCAAATATGGCTTTTCTTGAGCTATTTTGCATTAGGTACCCTCTAAACGTGATTGAATTTACAATTTGGAAGGAGTTTTTTTCAAAGTACCTGTTTGCAATGAATTTGCCCAATTAAAAATCTTCTTCATAAAATTTAATTAATGAAAATAGCTATGTTGAGTAACTCTCTAGAAGTCAGGGTTCTATAACATATCGGCTAGCTCTAAAAATCTAGTACAATTGCTGATTCACCTATTAAAATTTTATTTATGCTATCTTTTTCAGCTGCTACTGAAAGAACCTTTACTGGAGGCTTAATTCACAGGAAGTTGCAAATTCTAATGAAAGACTAATATTATATCTCATAATATCATAAGAATATAACTAGTAATATACTAATTAACTATAGAGCTAGTAGGTTTACTTACATAAAACAAAACGACACACTGATGAGTTTAAACCTAAAAGGCCATCTGCAAGATTTCAAAAGTTCATTTAACAAACCAAAAAAAAATAATAAGTTTGTCCTCGCTAATCTAATCATGCATTAAAAAAGCAAATAAGTTACTTGATTCTACAATATCTCATGCAGAGTTTTAAAATTATGATGGTTTCTCTCAAAGTATTAATCACAGTGATTACAAGGATATAACACAATCAGAAATCAAGTATAGTGAATTTACGGAAGATATAGATTTTATAGGTTTGTATCAGATTCCTCTATGAGGTAAAACTAAAAAGTATTTAATTTATTTCTTTTAGTGTGCTTTGAGTTAATTAATTAAACGTGTTAATTTAAACTTAATTTGTTTAAATCTGATCTGCCTTATTGATTAGAACGAAATTTCATATATTAATCATAGAATATTTGTTTACATAATTTTTACATATAGTTATGAACTGTAGAAGTTATCATGTTTAACATATGTATTAAATTTTTTTCTGATAGAACAACATTGAAAGATGAATTAAACTAAAGAGACTCGTATTGAGTCACATAATAGATAAGGGTTTTAGCATTCTAAAGCCTTCCGTTTAAGACCCAATCATGATTTAAATGTTACAAAATTGGCTACAAAATTAGAAAAACGGAATGGCAAAATAATATGTACCGTTGCAATCGGAAAAGTATATTTAACTCAATCAAGTTTTAGATATATAAAATGCTTGCTATACAAAGTTGAAATCAAATTCCGAAATAAATAAAAAAATTATAGACATAAATATAAACAATATTATATCTCACATAAGGTATCTGTGCATAAATTAGTTTTCTACATAAATCTATATTAGTTTGGTTAAACTATTATCGACTAAAACTAAAAATAAAAGAACAGTGTAAAAGTCTTCGAACACCTCTCACATATAAATGTAACAGCTTAAATTTTCATTGCACTATGTGGCTCATTAAAAAGTCTTCCGTTTTAGCTATATGGTTGTGCAAATCTTAATGTGAGCTTGGATCAACTTCAGAGACCCTTGCGCTTATTAAAATAAAAAAACAAATATATATATATATATATATTTAATTTTAATTCTTTTCCTCAAGGCCATGAAGATCACTGCAGTCAAGCATGCTACTTTAGTTGTGGTTACAACCCTGTCTTAACTTTAATACTCCGAAACACAAACCTTGACAAACAAGCCGCTGCACAAAGAAGTAAGTTGAACGCTGTACTACCAGGGAGGTCGTAAGGATTGAACTAAGAACTCGCTTATGAGGCAATCACTCTACCACTACACCACTATGGCAGATATCTCTCATCTTTTCTCTACACACAACTCAGAAGACAGCCACAATAATTAATGTTCTAGTTGTTGATTTAATAATTGAAATGCAAAAAACACGTTTATCGCACATATACTTGTCTTTTGAATGAAATGAAATGTAAGTTTAAAAAACATGTTTTTTACCCACCACTACTCACAGCAGACAAACCAGTACCATAATGATCATTATGAACATTGTTTAACAAATCAAGCTCATAAGGCAATAAACAATGCTCTTGGAGCATATTAAAGTCATAATTGTTACACATATTATGATTGCAAAAACACTATTTTTTAAAAAAAGACACCTGAAGGAACAAAATGATAAGCTATTATTTTAGCCGTTTTTTGGCTTAAAATATCTTCTAACAAGTAGGCCAATTGGAAAAGCTTCATTTAAGATTAAACAATCTGTTTTATTTTTTAACTGAGAATGGTCAACAGATACAGATATATAATACAAAGAGTATCCAGGATATTTAGACTTTTACTTCTCATATTTTACAGAGTAATTATTTTCAACTCGCAAATGATAATAGTTATAATCAATATTTATATACATCTTTCTATAAATTTCTTTCATCTTTTATCTTCTTTCATCATCATCATCAATATCTTTCTAAGTACATAGGAGTCTTGAAACAAAAGTATCCATATTTTTTTGGGTAGGTTGTTCAGTGTAGATTCAAGTCTCGTTTGGGATCAAAAGAACCTAAAATAAAACTATTTGTTTTAAATTTAAATTGATTATCATCTCTAACAACATTTTAGGATAATTGATGCACTGATGTTTTTACTTGTTTTTTTTCAGACTGTTCCTTTGTTAGGTAAGGATAGTCAGCATTATTTAGAGTATGACTGCTGTTAACATTTTTATGAGCATGTTAAATTTGATTTTTATTTAACACACGGTGGTTTAATGTATTCATCATCTGTATATTTTTTTAGCCTGTTAAATTTGGTTTTTATTTAACACATGGTGGTTCATTGTATTAATCATAATTTACATTTCATTTTGAAAACTCAAAAATTGTTTTTTCTCAAATCGAAGTAGTCGTTTTTTCTCAAATCGAAGTAACGCTCTAAAGCAAAGCACTTATATCAATGCGTTTTGTTCCAACAGGGGGCTAACTTAATAAATTCACTGCATAAAAACTGGGCAACTTAATATTAGGGTCTAGAAGCACTTTTAGTATATCTTCCACAGTTTTCTTATATTTATCACTTCCGTGTCTTTTGCAATACGTTTTTTAGAAAGACGTTGACACATTTTTTTTGACATGTATTTTGAACGTTTTACTTATACAATCATCATTCAAGCCACCATTAAACATTTAAAAAATGTTTGAAAAACGTACTTGTACCCACTGTGTTTTAAATACAAGATTTTTTTAATACTTTTACTTTTTAGGTCCAACATCAAATGAAAAAGTTTACATTAGTCGTAAGTTTTTGCATTTTAAATGTAACATTGATTTTTTTTTTATATCTATTTCAATTGAAATTGTGTTAATAAAAATCAAATAATGAATGACAAAACATCGTGCAAGAATGAATGAAGTTTATTAGAATCTCACAATTGTTTTAATTAATCATAACAGAGATTTTTGTAGCATTTGTTCTGAAATAAATAAATAAACATTTTTTATTAAGAATTCCTATAATCAGTTCTGTTTTCAGGTTCCTTTAATAAAAATTAGCTTTGATCAAAAAAAAGCTCATTTTAAGTTCAACCTAAATGTAAAAACTTTAAACCTATAAAAAAAACTACATATTTAAAAATAAAAAACAAATTTTTATTTAAAAAGATTTTTTGTTTGTTTAGAAAGCTTGCCAAATACCTTTTTTGCAATTATATTTCCTGTTTTAATTGTTCTTATCATTTTTGTGGTTGTTGTTTTATCAATAATTCGTCGCAAGAAACAAAGAATAACATCTGCAAAGTGTACTTTTGATCTTTACACTTTAACAATGTAAGTATTGACACCTCTAAAGTGCAGTTTTGATCTTTACACTTATACCACGTAAGTGTTAGTAAGATTTAAATACTTAAAGTGTTAGTAAGTCTTAACACTTCAAAAGATAATAGTATTTTGATTGATGCTTTAATCATGTTAATAAAAATATGAACAAAATTATGCAAAATATAAAGTTTTAAAAATCGCACAAAAGAAAAAAAGTTTTAAAATAGTTTCAGCTATAAACTTGACATTATAATTACTTTAAAGTTTTTATTATTATTTTTTTAAATTCTGATTCACTTCCAACAAGATTGCAAGCAATAATTATTATGTTGAAAGTTACTAGAAATCAAAAAATAGAGGTTGGAGAGAGTTCGAAGGGTTGCAGTGCGGAGCGAAAAAAACTAGACAAATAATAGTTTTTAGAGTTTGCTTGGATAGATACCGTAAAAGGATGAGAATTTACTGAATAACAAGTCAAGCAAGAATGAGTTTTGTATGATGGAATTTAAAATAATAGCTCCTTATAACAGTACCGTGATAGCATTTTTAGAAAAGAAGAAGAGATGCAACTTTATTTCAATAGAAGAAAGATTCAAATTTGGCAAATAGAGCAGGTCCAACTAGGGTTATAATGTGAGTTTGGTCTTTGTTTAGTATGACAACAAGAAAGAGTATTAAATATGACAACGGTATTACATACAGGAACAAAGAATTAAAATTTTGATTTGTTGAGGTAGAAAATGGAATCAGGAGTAAGAGAATGCTAAGCATAATAAAGAGTAGCAACCTTCGAAATCAATTGTATATATGGTTTCAATAAGAGGTCAGTAAGGAACAAAATTCAAAAAAATTTAAAGGAGGACTCGGTAAGAGGATTTCCATTCATCAAAATAAAAAAATCAGCAGTATTAAAGTTATTTTTTTTAAAAATAACAGTTTTTTGTTTGCAGGAGTAAATGAGTGTACGAGTTATGAATAGCTTGTCCAAAATGGACTTGGTGAGCTACAAAGACCGCTGGTAATTTCACCAATATCTAATTTGATTTGAAAATTATGACCGTTAGTGCTTAAGTTAATATGTGAAGTTTATATTTTCAGTAGAGATATGATAGGCCTAACAACTTTTTTAAATTGCTATATACAAGAAGTTAATAAATATCACAGGCCCAGAAAATTTAAACTTCTTGCTTTTTTTTTGCATACAATATGTTTTTTTATAATATTTCTCATTCTGATTTACAAATATGTAATCCTTTTTCTTCTATCAGACCAAGTTTTAAAGATAATAGGCTTTGAATTCTAAATATTTAGAGTAAAATTCTTAGCATTGTCAAAAAAAAAAAAACTTTTTTTGAAGATTATCAACTTGGGTATCAGAAGAAGTGTTTTTTTACAGAGATTTTAAAAAGACATAAACATAAACTTATAAGCATAAGAAAATATGAAAAAACGCTACAGAGTATTAAAACAATTTTAGAAAAAATATTTTTTACCAAAAAAACTATATATATATATATATATATATATATATATATATATATATATATATATATATATATATATATATATATATATATATATATATATATATATATATATATATATATATATATATGAGGAATACTTTAAGAAAAACATATTTTATGCAAAAAAAAAAAAAAAAACTTTTGTATTTTATACTTATTTCATTTAGATTGAATACTTTAGGAATACTTTAAGAAAATACATTTAAAGGAATACTTTAAGAAAAACTTATTGTATCCAAAAAAAAAAATAAAGCTGTGTATTTTATACTTATTTCATTTAGATTGAAACTTTTATTTAATGACAATAGTAATAAAATAAATATGAAACATAAACTGAACCAAAATTTGTTGTTTTAAAGGTGGTTTAAAAATATTTGTTTGCAGTAGTATTTAGTCTAACAGTTTGCAACAACTTAAATATTTGTAATTAACTGCTAATATTTTTTCAATTTATGACAACTTATTTTAAATAAAAAATCCTTTTAGTTGGTTAAGTTTCTGTTTTTGTTTGCTTATTTTTATTTTTATTTTAACCTTTATAAACTTTTATAATAATTTATATTTTTAGAACGTTTTGTATTATTATATTATATGTACAAACCAATATGTCTTTTTTTTTTAACTAGGTCATAAACAAATAAATCAACTTATTAAATATTTAAACAAATTTTTCTGGGCTTATGAGATACCAAATAAAAATATATAAACTTTATAATGTAAATATAAATAGAATAAAATATAAATGGAGTGAATTGACTTTGTATTTAATTTATTCCATTATAATTCTAAATCTATTTATTTAAAATTTCAAATTTGGAAAACTTCTTATTTTTATTGTAATCACCATGTTGAAATAATAAAAAGTATATTATATTAAGGTAATATAATTGTTTTATTTTTTTAAATATTTGTCGTAGTAAAATATAGCAAAAAATTTTTACTGTATGTTGTTCCTAACAAATATGCTTTTGTTTAAATTTTTAGAAAAGCAGATGAATGGGAAATCAGCCCTGAATGTATTGTTTTAGATAAGAAAATTGGTGAAGGGGCTTTCGGGACTGTCTTTGTTGCAAAAATCAATGTAAATGTTCTTGCTAAAACAAAAAGTGTTCGTCAAAAACCTGATTCTTCGTTTCGTGAAAGTAAACATCTTAATGTTGCTGTTAAACTTTTAAGAGGTTAATTACTGTGTTATATTTTTAAATTCAGTTGCAGCGTTTATATTATGCATAATAATATTATGCACACTATTATGCATACATTACTACATATCATACCTATATATAATGTATATAACATTACTATTTATCATACCTACATATAATGTAGGTAGCTATATATACTAAGTTTAATTATATTTTAAAAACTTTTTAACTTCTGTTTTAAGGCTTTTGCTGATTTCAATTTAAATGTGCAGATGTAATTTTATATATAAAATTACCTCTGCACATTTATTTATGTAATTTTATAATAAAAATTTTAACCTAATTTTTACTTTTACTTTTATTAATATTAAAAATTTTTGTTAACAAAGCTGGCACATCTATAATTAAAATTAAGATTTGTTTTAAGGAAGCTGGCACATCTAAATACTTTCTGATAACTTACTAGCTAAGAAATGGGTGAAGACTTTCAGAGGAAACTGTTAACCAGCCTTGTATTTCTTAATTATTTTATAAGCTAACATGGTTATAAACCGTTTTTTACATTGTTTTCTGATTATGATGATGAGTGTTTGATCATCTTGACTCAACACAGTCACATGAGCCCATTGTTACTATTCTGTTTATCACGAATGAAACAACTGCACAGTTCAGTGCTAAGGGTGCCATTTGCTATCATTATTTAAGTGGGTTTTTTCAAAAAAATTTAGTTATGAAAATAATCTAATTATATTAAACAAAAAAATCATCATTACCGTCAAACCGTTTCAATCTCTCCTTCCACAAGCTAATTCATTTCATCTGATTTTGAAACATTTTGAGTTATTTTACCTAGCAGCCACTTTAACTTTTTACATTATTTCAAACAAAGTTTATTTCCAGTTTAGAATTTTTTATCTGTCATTTTTTTCAGCAGGTTTTTTCTAATTCTTTGACATCAATTTAATATCTTTTTTATATCACAGTCTCATCAATTTTGTAAAATAAAACAAATAAACAACTTCCAACTTTTTTGAATGCTTTGATATTATTTTAATTACACAGTAATTAATCTACTTCCCACATATCAAAAAAACTTCTCAGTTTCTTTTAACACTGATAGTCATTTTTTTCAATTTTTTCGGAAACACTTAGTTTCTGCTTTAGTCAATAAATTCAAGTCAGTTAATAGTTCAACCTGTACATCATATAGGTGCTGAATCTAAAAAAGCAAATTCCGAAAAATTGATGTTCAAAGAAAAAACTAGACAAAAAGAATTTATTTGAGCTTATAGGAATAGTTTGCAGTAAAAGAATGAGACTTAAGTGAATGCTGAGTAACACGAGATTGAATTTTATTAGATGGCACAAGAGACACACACTCTTTAGAGCAACAACTATTATAGTATTTATAGAAAAGAAAAAGCAAAATTACAAAAATGTGACAATGGTTGATAATTGGCTGCAAGAGCAGGTCCAAATATGTTTATAACGTGTTTTTGTACCTTTTCTAAAAGAGAAAAAATAACTGTATTCCATACAAGATATAGAATAAAATCCAGAGTAAAAAAATGGCAAACACAATAAAAAGATGCAAACTTAGCGGATACTTATTTTGCGATGCATTTAATATTTCATGAAAAATCACAAGAGTTAATCCCAGAGGACGGAGGGTAGATAGCTACTCAATTATATTACTATTTATAAATAAAGGAAAATCTAGATTATTGCAAAGTTTTATCAGAGCTAAGGGTCACTAAGCACTGAAAGCCACATGCTGTAGCAGAATTAAGATATTTTACAAGCTCTTATGCCCCCTCCAAGTGATCAGAGTGTATAGGCTTCTTTTCAAGATAAGAATAAATTGTAGTATCATCAGAAAACAATGCCACTTTATATCTTATATTATACTATTATGAGAATTTCTGTGGGATTGGTAATGTAGAGTTCTGTCCATTAAAGATAACTATTATGCTATGATTGGTTAGGAAAGATTCAATATTCTTAAAGATGTTACCTGATACACCGTACGAAAAAAGCTTATGTAGAAGACTAGCATGCCGAGCTTCATCATAGACTTTACAACTGTTAAGAGCGATTGCTTTAAACTCTCCACATCTAATGTAAAATAAAACCTATCAGTTAGAAGCATTATTAAATACTAGAAAAAAAAGAATGTAATCAAGATGATAGATTCAGTGTTTGTTAGTTAAAGACTCAAAAACATTGCTAATGGTACTTAAGAAGACTTATGGGATGGTAGTTAGAAGAGTCACATTGCTCTCCAAAATATTTAAATATAGGGTTAACAAGTGTGGTTTTCCAGAAGGCTGGAAAACCAGACTCTTAGAAGCTCTTGTTAAGCAGTTTTGAAAGTATAGATGACAGCTCGGGCAATAACATTTTTACAATTTCGCAAGATTATATAAGGTATGTTTCCAAGCCAAGGTTTAGAAGAGTCTAATTAGGAAATCATTTTAAATTCAGAAGCTGGAGTGATGCCAATATCAAACAATTGATCAAACTGTTTGTTGGCTATGTCAGATAAGATGTGACTAATGTAATCAAAATATTAGATTGATGAAAAGTCTTTAAGGTGGAATAACAGACTTTTCTTTATTATAGACACTGTTAAAGATACTCCGATGATATCTCTGGAGCCTTATTTTTTAGATGGAGTACAAGGTTTTGTGAGCTAAGAAATTTTACAACTTGCAATAATTTCTAGCTATAGTAAGCAGACATTTTTTCTGGATATTTTTTTTGATAAAGATAAGGAAGTAATGGTTACGATTGGAAATTGTATCAGCACAAGGTGAAGAAAGCCATGGAGTGAGGCTTGAATTGGAATTTTCAAGAGGGAAAAAAAGATTCCATGCCTGTCTTAATTCCAGAAATTATATAAGAAGCACATTTGTCAGCAGGAAGACAAAAATAAAATTTTTACCCAAAGGCGAGCACAAATAAAACCACGGTAAGAGTCCCAGTCAGGTTTAAGGTAGTTGTAAGAGGTACAATGATCAGGGGGGTCCGATGATGAAGAAGAATGAGATAATAGTCTTAGAGAGATCAAACCTTGATCAGTATTATCTAAGGGTGAAGGTGGAGAAACTGAGTTTTAACTAGGATCAGAAACAAGACGTAAGTTGAGTAGAGAAGGTAAATAACTTGAATTGTCGGAAAACGAGTTTGAAAGTTGATTATTTATGTTTCAGATTAAAAAAGGAAAAATGTGGGGGTTTAACGCCTGCAAAGTCACTGACAGTTTGTTTTTTGAATATTATAACACCTCTTGAGATATTTTTTAATTTTTTTATAAGTTTTCTAATCTACAGAAATTTTAGTGTAAGTATTAATGTGTCATTATTTAATAAATTTGAATCTTTTTTTAATTTAGAGGGTGCAAACCAATCAGAAATAAACGATTTTCGTGAAGAAATAAATCTTATGAAAAGAATTGGCTATCATAAGAATATTGTAAATATAATAGGTTGCTCTACAATAAAAAAACCTTTATGTTTGATTGTTGAGTTTATGGAGAATGGAGATTTGTTACATTATTTAAGAAATAAGCGCAGCAAAGTAAGATTGTTTTTTCTTATAAGTACTTATAAATTATTATTACTGAATTGTTTATCTTGTTAGTGTACAATTTTTTAGGTTTGCTTGCCTAAAGTTGATTCAGGATTATCTGTTGGCGAAAGAGATTATAGAGAATCAGCATTAGGCTTTCCAAATTATGGAAAATCTTTTGAGGTTATTTTTCTAAATATATTATTCTAGACTTTCTAGACTTATTTTTTAAAATCCTTAACTATAATTATTTTTATTATATATTGTTTTTGGCTTCATAAAAATAATGTTTTTTTTTTGTTTTTTTTATTATAAAATTTATGTTATTTTATGTGTTCCAACGTTGTTAATGTCTCCTTTAAGTGTATAATCATTTTACAAATTCGCTTTAGGCAACGTTAATAAATGAAAGTATTAAATCTGAATTAATAAAATCTAAATCTGATTTAACGATAAATGATGATTATTTAAATGAATCGAAAATGATTACACAAGAAGATTTACTTAGTTTTGCATGGCAAGTGGCTTCAGGAATGGTATAAATCTGTTTAATTTTGCCTTTTTTTTTACCTTTTTTAGTTCTTTAATAATTTTATTATTATTATTTAAACTTGTTATTCAGGAATATCTTTCTACTTTAAAATTGGTACATCGAGATCTCGCTGCTAGAAATATATTGATTGGCACTAATAATAATGTTAAAATATCCGATTTTGGTCTGACAAGGAATGTAAGTGATGACTTAATATATATGAGCAAAAAAACTCGTCGTTTGCCGGTCAAATGGATGTCAATCGAAGCTTTATCTAATCAAGTGTTTACTACATATAGTGACGTGTAACTATTTTGCTCTTTTTTTTAGTTGTTTTTTCTTCTTTATAAATTTTTTTGTTTATAAACGGTTTTAAATTATAATTATAAATGTCAAATAGTTTTATTATTAGTATGTTTTAGATGGTCTTATGGCATTGTTTTGTTTGAAATTGTTACACTTGGTAAGTGTCTGATAACTTTTTCTTACTCTTAAAATTTCATTATCTTGTTTATTTCTAAACGGTTTGTAGGAGGCACACCTTACCCTACCATAAGTAATCGTGAACTTATGGATCTTTTGAAATCTGGATACAGAATGGAGAAACCACAAAACTGCTCTGAAACTATGTAAATAGTTTGTTCAATTTTTACTTTTTGTATTTTTTTTTTTATATATTTAATTTGTCTTTTTATAGTGATGTTCTCATTCCCCTTATCTTTTTTTCTGTTTTTTGACTTTTCAAATAAAACATGCAGAACATAAACATGTATATATAATTTTAGGTACGATATTATGTTGCACTGTTGGAATGAAGATCCATTGCAGCGACCTAATTTTACAGAGTTACGTGAGCATCTTGAAAATATTATATCTCAAGAAGACTACTACTTTAGCTTTGAAATCAACGAAGAAAGCGCTTATTATAATATTTCTTCCTTCAAAAGTCTTTCACCGGAAACAAGTGACGACTTTATGCCACAAGAATTTTTTAAGGATGAAATTCGTGGATGACTTAAATAAAAATTTCACTTACATTATAAACATTTATTTATCTTACGGATGAAGATGTAAACTAATAAGTTTATAAATATGTAAGTTATAAATTTAAAAAATTATATCTTTTCACACCAGATGGTCTTGCTTGTTACACATTGAAATAAAAAAACTGATAGAATTATGTTGATAAACTTGTGCATATATGTATATATATATATATATATATATATATATATATATATATATATATATATATATATATATATATATATATATATATATATATATATATATATATATATATATATATATATATATATATATATATATATATATATATATATATATATATATATATTATATATATACATATATATATATATATATATATATATATATATATATATATATATATATATATATATATATATATATATATATATATATATATATATATATATATATATATATATATATTTTTTTTTTTTTTTTTTCGAAATTGCAATTAATTCAAGCTGAAGTACCTTCTTTAGACTATAAAAAAATTATGGGCAAATTATAAAAGCGTCAGGTATTTCCAATTCTTATTTGGACTTATATTTATCAAATATTATCATTAAAAAGCAAAATCTTTGAGAGGTAGCATAATGAATATTTAAAACGTTAACGCACAAAAACTTTTATGAATTCCTTGTTTATAAGGATAGGTTGTTTAAATAATTTTATGGTTTAAATAATTTAATGGTTAATTTAATGGTTGTTTTTAGGGTATTGAACGAATAATTATTATAACTTAAACAATAAGGGGTTTTCTATATTCATAAGCCATTAACTGAAAAACGGATTTAAATTTAAACAACAATGTTATGTTGATACTGCACTTTTTATTAGGATTTATTCTAATATACAGAAGGAAAAAAAGAAAACTATTTTTACGGGTGGCGACTAGATGGCGGGGTAAGTGTTAACAAGTCCCCCCTCCTTCCCCTTCCCCCATTCCTTACTCACCCAAAAAAACAAGATTCTGTTATACTACTTTTGATTTTGTAGATATTTTATTCAGCAAGTGAACTACTACTAAATATACTATACTTTTACTGCTGAACCAAATTAATATTAATAATAAACATATTACAAAATAAATTATTTTAAAGAAATGATAACAAATTACAACGTATTTTCTTTCTTTGTTCTAAAATATTTTTGCTTTTTTTGACTTTGGCATTTAGATAAAATAAAAGCATTTTTTTTCTTGAGGTTAATAACTTTTCCGATAGCATCAGAAGTCATTTTCACTGGTCTTTCAACCGTTTGCAATTGACACGGAAAGTGAGAAGTCTTTCCCTGATTCAGAATCATACTCAAAAGCTCCTCATTGACATATCTTCCACACAAGGGGGCTCAAAAGAGTCTATATCATGCAAATTTATTAATTCTGACCAGTTTTTACATTTACAATCAATAACTGGAATAACATTAACCCTAATTCCGTCTTTTAATCCATTTTTACGATCCTTAATTAGGGTTTTTCTTGTTTACAAAATCTTAACAACAGCAATTGTTCTATTAACCTGTTCTATAGAATAAAGTAGAGCAGCAGTTAAATTCTGAGGTTGGAGATAAAAAGAGTTTCTATAAATTATGGGCAATGTAATATTTTGAACTTCAGTATCCAACCTCAAAGTCCGCTAAATAAATTGGAAAATGAGTTAAGGATCCTTTGTGAAATTCCTAGACTTTTTGATATTAAACCACAAAGGAGTATATATTTTGTTTGAATATATTCAACAAATATTTTGAGCTCTCTACTGGGATTGATTGTTCTTCTGTATAGTGCCAAATCCGTACTGCTGGTGTCGGCCACCTTGCTTGACTAATAGGAACTAAAAATATAATCTTTTATATATAAAAATTATTTAATTACATAAATTAATAGCAAATTATATATTAATAAATGTATATTTTTACAAACTTCAAACAAGCAAAATTAAAGGAAAAATATTAAGAACAAATGATTTACAAAACAACACACCTATTTTTTTTCTCAGGTTTCTTATTGTCTGAAAGCCCTCTAAAAATTCCAATACTGTATTCAAGTAGCATTCTCTGGTTAGCAAAGAGGTCTATCATGACACACGGAGGAGGATATTCAACGTCTGTCACAACTTGTATGAAGTCAACAGTTAAATTTAAATGAACTGGATTTGGCAAAGATTTTCCAACTGGCCTTTTAAAATATTATTATTATTATTATTATTATTATTATTATTATTATTATTTAATCAAGTATATTAATATTATTAGTTATAACTTTTTACTTAAAATAATAATTTATATTTGTGCTTATCAGAATAAAGTAAAGCAGCAATAAAACTCCTATGTTAAAAATAGAATTTCTATAAATTTTAATAATGTTGCTAAATAATAATTAGGTAATCTAAATAATAATATTATTATCACCAAGAATGTAAAATAATATTGTTATTTAGACTACCCAAATATTTATTTGAGCTATTAAAAGAACCATCAAGTTTAGAAATTAAATGACGCAATGGTAACTCGTTAACATATAGAAGACAGCCAATTGAATTGAATTGAATAATGAATTCTTCTCTTCAATATTCTTTCAAGACAAGCAACTAAACCATTATCTTTACCTAAAATGATATTGTAATGCAAAAATAAATTATTCAAATAAAGATTAAATCTTTTTTTATTTTTCAGACAGGTATTTTTGAAGAAAAAACATATTTAGAGATGTGACGCGTTTTTTGGTTCTTGTTTTTTTGTTTTTTTTGGTCGTTTTTTTGGAAAAAAACCGCAGGGGTCCGTTTTTTTGTTTTTTTTGGGAAATATTCAAAATACTAAAACTTACTGAATTTATTTTTGTTTTGGTATGCTTAAAGGTTAATACGGTTGAAGCAGTCCTGCATAAAAACTTCTTTCATAATTTTAATCTTCTTCAATTTTATCTTTATTGGTATCAGTGTATATTGACACAATAAACATTGTTTATTTACATTTATTATACTTAATAAAATTTAAAAACTAATGAATGAGACTTAGCATACTAGAGAGTCAAGTGAGAATGAGTTTTTGTTAATGGAACTAGAGATAGTGACTCTTTTGAGCAGCGACCATGATAGAAATTGTAGAAAAAAGAAAGAGATGCAACCTTATCGAGGCTCAAGCTTAGCAGATAGGGCTTGTTTAGAAGAAAAAGAGCATCATAAGAAGAACCAGCCCAAATATGACAACAACATTGCTTACGGGACAAAAATATATTTGTAAAGGTAGAGAATGGAATCAAGAGTAACAATATGACAAAGGAATGCCAGCTTAGCAATAAATTGTATGTTTTGTTTACATGAAAGGTCAGTAATAAATAATAATTTAAGAAGATGTAAAAAAGAGAACTCAGTGAGAAGGTTGGTAATTGTTTGCAGTAAATAGCTGAGTTTTCTTGGAGTTAAAATTTATAAGCCAAAATAAGTGAGCCCCAATCTGTTACATAAGTAAGATCAGAATCATAATTGGCTGCCTGTTCTAAGCAATCGAAAAGAGAAGACGTTTTGTCAAGACAGGGGTAAAAACATGTGTCATCCTGCAAAAAGAGCTACTATAGATGTAGGATTGTCGGGAAGATCAATAATGTAGATAAGAAACAAAAGAATAGAACCTTGAGATACCCCAGAAGTTACTGAAAATAGATAAGTAGGCTTTTGACAATGATTTTAACAATTTATATATATATATATATATATATATATATATATATATATATATATATATATATATATATATATATATATATATATATATATATATATATATATATATATATATATATATATATATATATATATATATATATATATATTTATATATATTTGGTTTAAATTCAATAAATACGGCTGCGTATAAACTTTTTTTAAATATATATATATTTATATATATATATATATATATATATATATATATATATATATATATATATATATATATATATATATATATATATATATATATATATATATATATATATATATATATATATATATATATATATATATATATATATATATATATATATATATATATATATATATATATATATATATATATATATATATATATATATATATATGTATATATATATATATATATATTTGGTTAGAATTCAATAAATACGGCTGCGTATAAACTTTTTTTAAATATATATATATATATATATATATATATATATATATATATATATATATATATATATTTTTAATATATAATTATATCGATATTTCGCTGATCTATTGTGATCAGCGTCATCAGGTATAATAAATTATTAAATCAAAAAGATGCATCTCTCAAATTAGAAGAACAAATAAAAAATAGAAAAATTATTGATTATGATCCAACATCCACATTGACTTCTAAATTTCAAAGACAGTTGTGCAAATTGTCTTTGAAATTTAGTAGTCAATGAAGGTAAACTAGACACAAATACATACTTTTAAATGTATCCATCAGATTGTAACCCACCAAAGATTTACGGAATGATTAAAGCTCACAAACAAGAAAAAGATTACCCAATGCGCCCTGTTGTATCAACAATTAACACACCACCTTACGGAACATCTGATTATCTTGTTAAAATTGTTCAACCGACTCTGAACAAAAATAAAAGTAGACTTATGAATTCTAATAGTTTCGTAGATGAAGCTAAGCAATAGTTAATAGATCCTAACGAAGTTCAAGTTTCATTTAATATAGTCAATTTATATCCATCCATACCCATTGACGAAGCAATTCCGGTTATTATTGATAAATTGAACGCTGACATTGATGACTTAATAACTTAAACTAAACTTACTCTTGCAGACATACATCAATTAATTGAACTTTCATTAAGTATATGTTATCTTTTATATAAAAACAATATCCGAATAATACCTAATTCAGGTCCTATAGGTTTATCTTTAATGGTTGTTATGGCGGAAGCGTTTTTACAAAATATAGAAAGGAAAGCCCTTAACATAGCAATTATTCATACATCCGAAAAAAAAACTTACAAGAGATATGTAGATGATTGTCATGCTCACTTTGCTTCAATAAAAAAACAGCAAATGTTCCTAAACATCCTTAATGAACAACATCCTGCCATAAAATACACAGTGGAACTTAAAACCAACCTCAAACAATTCAATTTCCTAGATATTAACATTTCAAACACAGGCTCTGGAACTTATGAATTTCAAATAAATAGAAAAAAAGCTATTACAAATATTCAACTTAAACCTAACTCGAATATTAATTATAACATTATTATTGGCGTTTTTCAAAGGACTTTTATGTCGTGCTAAAAGAATATGCTCTCTAAAACACCTTCAAAAAGAAATTGATTTTCTAATAGACATCTTTGTTGAAAATGGCCACGACAAGAACATTCTAAATAATATTACTATAGACTATTTAAAAAACGGTTCAAAAAATACCACATCACAACAAATAGATATCCAACTCTTTATAAAACTACCTTGGATACCAATTGTTGGTCCAAAACTTCGTAAAGAATTTCGAAAGCAAAACATAAAGGTTATTTTCACATCAACTACCAGTTTAAAAAATATTTTCTGCAACAATAAAACTAAACTACCACTAAACACAGATCCTGGCGTATACCAGCTAAAATGTTCATGTATATATATGTATATATATATATATACATATATATATTTATATATATATATATATGTATGTATATATATATATATATATATATATACACTTTTTTTGTTCTTCTTGTTGGTTATCAACAAGAAGAACAAAAAGAACTATGATTAGGCTCTCAATACAGGCGGCAGAAATAAAACTCAAGTCACCCATTTATTTAAACCTGTGAACCAAAATAGTAAAATAGATAAAGATAAACTACTTGTTTGCCAATGTCTAAAAATTGAATTTAAAAAACAAAGCACATTAAAAAATTTTGATGAAAAATGATGCTATATGAAATATGAAATATGATGCTATATGAAATATGAAATATAATGCTATATAATGAAATATGATGCTTTAAAGAAATATGATGCTACATTAGCATATTAAAAATTTTTGCAAGTGTTCTGATAGTGCTAAATGAAACTATTTAGATAAATAAATAATGTCATTAGAAAAAAAAATTCTGTTAAAAAATAAATTACAGATAAATAAAATATGAATCATCAGGTGAATGGAGCCTGGGAAACTCCGTATATAATAATAATTTAAAAATTTTTCAATTTTCCTTGAAATTAATTTCAGTATAGGTTGTTTTTTTTTAATGAAGGCATACTAGCAATATATATTTTTTTGATAGAACAAACAAACAATGTAAGACTTAATTTCTAAATAGTATTCAAATCCTTAATTAAGTAAACGATCTTGATAGATTGCTTGTTTTGTTGAGCATTTAAAGTCTGATATTAATTTTGCATGGTATCATATGTTAATATATTTCCATCAAAAAATTACAATGGTAATTTTTTAATAGGATAAGAATAGTTTCTATCTATATTGAGAGTATCAGAGTTGTTAGTACAACAAAATACAAAAAATAAACATTTCCATACAGTATGCATAGATATATAACTAACTTAAAGCTAATTTATGTTTTTTATAAAAAATTTATGTTAAATTGGTGTTAATACATCTAGTTGTACTTTTAATGGCCAAATACTAAAATTATACTAGAATAAAGGAAAACTATTCTTAAATTTATGCTAAAAAAAAACTAAAAAAATGTTAAAAAAAGCAATACAAGACCAAAAAAAAAACGCCAAAAAACCCAAATAAACACGTTTTTTAGACCCAAAAAACCCCTAAAGGAAAAAAAAAGCATTTTTTTGCAACTCTAGCTGCATTAACACTTGTATTGTCCAAAATTATTGCCTGGATACTTTTATCACTCTTAAAATCCTTGAAAACATCACAGGTAAATTCAGCAAGATCTTTTCCTTTACCTTTTTCTTTAGACACACCTATGTGCTTTAGATATTGACCTTGCAACTCGCCTTAGTTAAATTAAAACATTTTTATTAGTGAAAAATAAAAAATAAAAAAAAAAATACCAAGACAAAAGAGATAACATTGGCCTTTTCCTGATTCAGTTGCGAATGTCAAGTCCTCAACAGTGCTGGTAGATTTACAAAAGTTTTATTTCACCATCAATACCTCTCTGTTCATAAACCAATGAGTTTTTATCCAATACAATTGCTATCCAAACCAATTGCCTTTATATTTGAAACTTTAGATTGCTCAAAACTAGCATTAAAACATACTCGTTCTTTCTCTCTCTTCATTTTACTTGGATCGATTACATCATTTAGATAAGTAATATCTTTAAGTAGAGCATTAGCTACGGCGGCAGCTGCTTTATATGATATTCCATATCTAATTACCTCTAAATCAAATTGAGGATAGTGGGTAGTGTTATAGTACTTTAATCTAATCTGATATAATGATGAAATTAAAGTTTCACTCTGTAATTATAGAAAAAAAAATACAACAAAACTTAAAGTTTAAAATTATAGCAGTGAAAATTTTACACTTAATTGTATTAATATTTAAGATATTCGAATTAACTCAAAGAATTAAGAAACTTAAGAATATATAAATTTTTTATCATACAATTAAAGTTTACATGTCACAGTTTATTACCTGATCTGAATCCATGATTGTGTCAAACTCTTTAATATAAATTTCTTCATCAGAAGCTTTTGTTTGCTTTGTTTTTCTTGAGATCTTGTTTTTTTTCTTAATAAAACAGAGTTATCAATATCTCCTATTTGAACCTTTCCTTTAGTACCGATTTTCTTCTTTTAGTCTTTTATATAGGAGCGCTCTTACGAAGGAACCTAAATAATTACTTATGGTTTTAATTATTATTCTTAATTAATTTGTGTAAAACGTGTTATTATCTAAAATTTAAAAAACATTAATATAATACAAAAAAGTCTATCAAATAAAAATTAAATAAGTTATTTAAAGTTTAATTTAAAATAAATTACTTTAAATTTGTATACCTTACATTTTTACTACCAACACAACTACAGTCAAGATGCACATTTGAACAACTTGAGCATTTAATACTCCTGTCATCACAAGGAAGACCTTCAAGCTAGCAGATCAAAAAGTTTATTTTTATTTTTTTCCAACAATTTTTTGGTCAAAGGTTTAATTTTATATCCATTCCAAGAAATAAAACTATTATAAAATTTAGGCCTTGGTCTTTATAATAAAAAACAAAAAATTAAAGAAATGTTTTCACTTAAAAAAAGTTTTTACTCTTTTTTTTATGTAATTAATTTGGCAATTAATCATTCTTTATTTTGTAAAATTGTGTTGATATAAATATAGAAAATCTACACACATTTTAAATTATACAATCTATACACATAGAAACACATATTATACAATCAATACACATAGAAAATCTATACACACAAAAAAATAAGGAAAATTGCATAAATAAACTTTTTTTAAAAAATGACTTTAAATATTAAATAATTAAAAGAATTATTCACTAACTCAAATTCTTATAACAAAAATTTATTTAGACACAAATAAACATTTTAACATAAAACTCTTTTGATCCTTTCTTTTTAAAATTTTATCCACAATAAGCTTTGATGTGCTTCCATACCATAGACAGTATGAGAAACTTTAAAAACATTTTGTGAATTAAAAGAAAAATCTTTGATGGACTTTGTTATCTGACTTTATCAAAAATATTTGAGCTAATACCATATTTGAACATCAAAGGTAAGTTCTAAAACTTCAATAGTTCTGTTTATAGTTTGACCACTTGCTTTACTATATCGAATTTCAAATAAACTACGCATAAATTTTAAATGGAAAAATTTCATTTGCCTGTCCGTTTTGAGTTTGTTTAAAACTAAAGTTGATCTGATTTTTGGACCAATAAATAGTCCTAATAAATCTAGCATTAGTGCATTTTTTTAATTAACTCAATAACAAACGTTGGAAACACTTTAAATTCTTTTTCAAGCAATTTAAAGTTTTAATATATATGTATATGTATATATATATATATATATATATATATATATATATATATATATATATATATATATATATATATATATATATATATATATATATATATATATATATATATATATATATATATATATATATATATATGTACATATATATATACATATATATATATATATATAT
>NC_061160.1:50512892-50552892 GCF_022113875.1 Hydra vulgaris | reverse complement strand
AAAAGTTAAAATTCTTTATATCGTCATGAGTTTTAGCATGAGTAATCAAAGACCTCCACGATTGAAACAGCTGTCTGGAGCTGCTGGGAGAAAAAGAGCGATGATTCGGAAAAAAAACGAAAGCAAAAACAAACGAACGCTTTTAGATTGCGTTCGTTGGACAAAAATCGAAGATAAATGCAAGCAGGTAGTTAAACTATTTTTTAATCTTGTGACGTTCATGAAAAAATAATTAGAATAATTCTGTTTAATACTTTTTTATAGTTCAATGATATTGAGATCGGTATCAATGACTCTAATGAGTTGCCAGACCATAATTCCGACAAACATTGTCATCGATGACATCGATGACTCCCAAAAAACATCATCACATTTAAAAAAGGATCAGTTGGATTTTGTACTTGATTGTCACAATGACCAACAAATTTATAAAAGTGATCTTTCTATACCAATCTCTAACAATCCTGCACTATGGAAATCAATATCAGACACTGATCGAACGAATATAATTCTGATGGGACCTTCTTCAAATCCTAGCAATTTTCTAAGAGATCAAAAAGAATGCAAATTCCCTACTTATATCTTTTTAGAGGAACAAAGAAACGGAGAAGAAGTTAAAAGAGATTGGCTCGTTTGAAGTAAGGCTGTGGCATTACTCTTTTGTTTCCCTTGCTCCCTTTTTGGATCACCTAACTTAACCAGACCCGGTGTTCAATCCAGTTTGTTGTCTTGGAATGGAGGTATACATGAAAATTGGAGAAAACTTTCAGATCGCGTTAAAAGTCATCAACAAAGCGATTTTCACCGTACCTGTTATCTCCAATGGAAAACAGCTACGATTCGCTTGAAAAGTCAAAAGTCCATTGAGCATCAGTTAGAAAAACAAATTGGAGATGAAACAAAGCAATGGAAAGTAATTTTACAATGCATTCTTGACGTCACAATTTTTCTAGCTTCAAGAAACTTTAGCTTTTACGGGTAAGAATATTGTTTTTAAATTTTAAATAATATTTTGCATTATTTTATTTGTAATTTAAAAATTAAAATTACAAGTTTTAATTGGATATAAATATTAATTACTATTTTGATTATTTTTTGTTTGTAACTAGGATCCAATCAAAAGTTGGTCAAAAATGGGAATGGAAACTTCCTTGGAGCACTCGAAATAATTGCTCACCACAACAAAACATTACAAGATCATATGCATCTTATTGCTAAGCACCAAGAAGAAGAAAAACGCATGCAAGCTCATTATTTATCTTGGAAATCACAAAATGAATTTATCAAGGAATGCGGCAAATTAGTGGTTTGAGAAGTTATTCGAGAAATTAAAAAATCAATATATTTCATTATCATCACGGACAGCACTCCCGATTCGTCCCACAGCGAGCAAATAACTTTTGTTTTTCGTTTTTTGCATTTCAATGATAATCAGCTGTGGGAGGTCAAATAAAGATTCCTTAAGCTAGAAGAACTTAAAAAGAAGAAAGGATCTGATATAACAAAGTTGATATTGAATGTGTTGGAAGAGAATGAGCTCGATATAAAAAATTGTCGTCGTCAAGGCTAAGACAACGGCGCTAATATGGCAGGTATTTACAATGGAGTTCAAGCTTTGATAAGACAGAATAATCCACAAGCAATTTTAATTCCTTGCTCTGCTCACAGTTTGAACTTATGTGCAGTACACGCTATTGAATCATCGGCTCCTACAAAATCCTATTTTGGAAATATTCAAAAGCTATACAATCTGTTCAGCAGCAGCCCAGTTCGTTGGAAAATTTAGGAGAAGACAGGCCAATCATTACATAAACTTTCTGTTACACGATGGAGTTCAAGGATTGAATCAGTTAAGCCACTAGCAAAAAAGCCAAGAGAGATCTTGAAATCATTACACCGTCTAAAAGAGTTAGACCTTCCAGGCAAAAGTAGTAATGAAGTGCATTATCTCATTAAATGGATGAATTCTTTTGAATTTCTTGTTTTCACTACTTTTTGGTTTAAATGTTTGATGGCATTTAACAACGTGAGTCTTCTGCTTTAATCCACTCAACTCACTCTCGATGACGAAGTAAAGATTCTAAATGGCCTTTTGATGGATCTGGATCAAATCCGTCTGTCTTGGGACCTGATTTTGATAGAGGCAACAGAAGTTGCAAAGAACTTGAAATTTGATAAAATAATGTTTACTGTGAAGAGAACGCGAAAAAAGATCATCTCAGATGAAACTGCTGGTTACAACCACAAAGAAGCATCAAAAAACTTTGAGTGTAATGTCTTCAATGTTGCACTCGACAATCTGACTAGTCAAATGAGATCAAGATTTAAAGTAATAGAAGAGAAATGTAGCAAGTTTTCCTTCCTTTTGTCTTTACAGAAATTTTAAACAGACCAAGAACTAGGTTTAAAAGCTGAGAATCTGGCTAAACTTTACCCAGAAGATTTATGTAAAAACGAACTTTCTGATGAAGTTCGGCATTTTTTTTCCGTAAGAAGAAATATTCTAGCCAGCGAAAAGCCTGTCAAACTTCTAAATGAAGTTTATGCAAAGGGGCTGCATTCAATATTTCCGCAAGTGTGTGTTTCTCCTAGAATCTTTCTAACATTGCCCGTTTCAACATCTGAAGGAGAAAGATCTTTCAGCAAGATAGCTATCATCAAAGATTATCTTCGTTCCACAATGGGCCAGGAGCGATTGTGCTACTTGATGATCCTTTCAATCGAATCAGATTTAGCCATTAACGTTAATTATGAAGAAGTTATTTCAAATTTTGCTGCTGAGAAGGCCCGGAAGATATGTTTGTCGATTAAGAATTGATTTTATCATAGTTTGTTCTTGCAAATCAAAACTAAATGTGATTTTTGGTTTTTTATGAAATTAAACAATATTAATTTATTTGCTCTTTTAAGACCTGAAGTATGATAGGGTATCCATTAAACTTTTGGACCCGGGCATCACAAAAGCTCTGGTCCGGCCTGTATGTATATATATATATATATATATATATATATATATATATATATATATATATATATATATATATAGAGAGAGAGAGAGAGAGAGAGAGAGAGAGAAAGAGAAAGAGAACGTATATCAAAATAGTATATATATATACATGTTTTACGTATATTATAGAATATATATATATATATATATATATATATATATATATATATATATATATATATATATATATATATATATATATATATATATATTATATATATATATATATATATATATATATATATATATATATATATATATATATATATATATATATATATATATATATATATATATATATATATATGTATATATTAGGATGGGTCAAAAAATTTTTTTTAGAGTTGCTAACCTGGCTATGGTCTAGATTTGTTTTTTTATGTACTAATTTAGGAAAGTATTTACTTTTATGGATTGAAAAATGTCTTCTACCCGCAACTATAACTACAAAAATTAGTAGGCCCTATTATTATTTAAAAAAACAGTTTTTCAAAATTATGTGATGTAGGTACTCAAATAAAGCGAAATTTTATAAAAATTTTAAAAATAATAATTTTTTCATATAAAAATTATTATTTTAGATTTTATTGCATAATAGCTGTAGTTTTTTAACTAAAAGTGAAAAAGGTGCATTTTTACATTTTTTTAAATAAACGTGTATATGCGTATATTATAATAGTATACTAATAATCTATTGAATACACAATAGATTACAATAGATTAATAGTTGTTATATAGTAACTACTAATAGATTAGATATACAATAGATTAGTAGTTATTTTATAATAACTAGTAATCTATTTAATACACAAAGTAACTAAATGATGTTGTTGGGTGACGCCATTTCACTGAAATTTCGAGCATCTAAAATAGCAAAAGAAATACAAAAGTTATACATAAAGGTTTTGATAGTGGCAAATAATAATTTAAAAACATTTTAATAAATTTATATTGAAACAACTTATTCATAAAAACATTCCTTAATAAATAGACTTAATAAAAGACAACGTTTAAACTTCAAATTAGATATGTTTTATAATTAATTTGGTTCATACCTAATTCATATTATGAATATAATATAAAATACTATGTGAAACCTTTATTTTCTTTCTCTATTTTATTTTAAAATGAAATATAAAATCCAAGTCTTATTTTATCATTTATTAAAAATCGTTTTAATTAAACAATTTCTTTTAAATTTAAATATTTTTTAACAATATTTTAAATTTAAAATATCTATATTTATAATATCAATTTATGACATAAGTCAAATATTGCTTTTATGAATATAAAAAAAAATATATGTTAATGTAATCAATGCAACTTTCTGTCTCCCGCGCCAACATCAGGGAGAATGTAAACTAGGTGATAAAAGTTCAGCAAGAAATAGTGTAACTGCTACAAAATATTTTTCAACTAAATTTGACAGGTGCATTGATAAATGAATAACTTAAACAAAAAAATTGGATAGAAAAAAAAAAGACTATATTCTAGGCATTAATTTCACCACAGAAATATGACCAAAATTTTGACATCAATAACTAAGTTAAACTCGTTAAAAAATTAAATGAATATAATTAAAACCAAATTGAACTAATGCTTCAACTATTCTTTTTTTCTAAAAATAATCTATGTTGATAACAAATACTAAAAAGGTATTCCACAAAGCCTTTCTCAAGCACGCTAACTTTGAAGAAAATACAAAAAAACATAGCACAAAATTTTAGCACAAATTTTGGTTTTGTAAAACGCGATAGTCGCGTACCTAGTTTTAAATAAATACTCAAAGAAACATATAACATATAACACACATAACTTGTTTTATTTATATGATTTTTTCTAATTATTGGTTTTTTTAATCTTTTTTACTGTATCATTTTTAACATATTAGTTAACTATTTTAAATTAAAAATTAAAATATAAGCCATTTGAGTAGATCTATATTAATATTTTAACCAATTTAAAAACAGCAAAACTATATCCTAATTATTTAATCTTCTTTTTGGTGATACTAATGGTTCAATTTGTAATCTATATTAGTTTAAATTTAAAAATACTTCTAGTTTAAAAGTAACTTTAATATTATATACTAATCTGTAAACATTAATTTCAATTTTGTTTTTAGTTCAAATATTTTACTTTAAAAAACCTAGTTATGACGTATGCTGTTATAGAATTTTGTGAAACAACTTAAGTAGAAATTATTTTTGCAATTTAGCTTTTTTCTGACAAAAAAGAGTTTTGTTTGTGGCCCCCAAAAAAATTATCGGCAAAAGTACAAAAGATGGCAAAAGGTAGAGTGGCACCTGATGCTCAATTGGATGAGTTACAAATTGTCGTGTCTTGAGAAAAGCTAATATAGGACATTGTTATTGTTTTGGGATTGTTTCCTTTGTTGTTTATAAAAGTTTTTGATTTATTGAATTATCTTGAAGCCCCAATACTAGATCAGTTATTGCCATGGCCAGGCCAAAAATTATTACTTACTACGTATTAATCATTATAGTAACTTATTTAGCAACTTACACAAGAGCAAGAGAAAAGTTAAAATATGCATAAGATTATTTTGGTTTAAATTTTACGGAACAGGAGGGTGAAAGTAAAGATGTACCTATTTTACGGAACAAGAGGGTGAAAATAAAGATGTACCTATTTTACGGAACAGGAGGATGAAAAAAAAAGATGTACCTATTAGGCTAAAAAGTTATTAATACTGTCCGTTCAATAATTGTATTAGTGTTAAGTATATTAGTGTTTAATTTTATAATTTTTAATTAAATATTTTCAAATGTTTTTAAACTATTTTAAAAGAAATTTGGTGATAATTACATTTATTGTTAAGGATTGCAAGTAGAAAATTTTTTTTAGATTTTAAATTTGAAATTGAATTTGAATATGACAGAAATTACTTCCCACTTAAGAAAAAAAAATTAGCTGGGAAAACTCAGCCAAACGCCACAACTCAAATTCTTCCCTTTTTTTTTTTCTGTGCTATTGTCTGTTACGACACTATGTTCACCAACATTGATATCAACTTTAACAATTATGCAAATATCTTCTGAAACATTATGTTATTTGTCAAGTACGGTAACAACAACATCACTAATTCCAAATACCGGTGATTTATATAGTTTCAAAAACAAATGCATACTTTACATAATTTTTAATGTATTGATCTCAAGCTGAATTAGCTATTAGTAATTTGATTTTCATTATTTATGATATAAGGTATTATAGTAAAGTTAACACTATTCTAGATGTTATAACAGTATAAAACATTAAAAATGCATTATCTTGCATTATTATATCTAGTAAGTGATAATTGATTATTGATTATTTGTTTTTTTTTCAAAAAAAATAAATGACTATATATATGATAATATAAGTAAATGTTTACACTTTACGAAGATCAAACAACGCGTGGATTGATAGTACTGTCGCTGAAAGTGTGTGTGGATATTTGCGAACTCGGGCTATCCATACCAATATGCAAAACGCTATTGTTACTTGCGTCAATGTAATGGTGCATGCTTCACGGTTACCAGATGGGGTAATATTTCTCTGCAATTTTTTAGCTATTAAGTACAAATTAACACATTGTGTAAATTTTGTTAGGTCAATAATAAAATTGTGCACTCTATTGTTATGTTTAGTAAGAACCCTTATGGTTCAGATTTTTAAAGCTGATAATAAGATTGAGTATTTAAGATTCATTAGCTATTGGGAATATATAGAACCCTTAAAGTTTAACAACCTGACGTCGACATATAAGATGAAAGATTTTGAATTGCTTTTTGTAAAATGGCTTATTGGAGCTCGTGATTGAGATGAATTATAAGGCAAAATCTTGAGGAAGTATAATAAGTATAATAATAATGTATAATAAAGAATTTGCTCAAAGGTGTCCAAAAGAACACAATATCAACTTGGTTTAAAAATAAAAAAAATTATTAACCTCGCTGGAAAAAATTGGCACAAAATCTAATCGGAAAAAAATTCATTGTGATAACTTCGAAATTGTAGACAAGGCTATATGGTAAATCTGCAGTTAAGCCGCCTAAAATATTTTTATATTTTCGCTTGTTGCGTTCTGACTTGCTCAAAGTGGTGGCTTTTTAACACAAACATAATTAATAATTATTGGCTTCTGTAAATGCATCGACTGACTAATAGTCTACTGCTACAAAGGAGTGCTGCTACATCTACTATCTTATAGCCTGCTGTTACAAGAGATTTTTGCTACATCAACTACTTTATAGGCTGCTGCTACAAGAAATGCTGCTGCATTGACTGAGAGTATGGCATGGGGCAGCGATCTTTTTTCTTTTATTGTGTCTCCTAATATTACAAATGTTAAAATCTCTCTGAGAGATTCTCCTCCTATGACAAGAGCGCAACAAGCACAAAAAAAAATTATTTGAGGCCGTATAAATAACAGCTAAAAAGTTGGATGACCGGCGACATTTTAACAGAATGGGTAAAGAAGCTTGACTCATCTTTTCGTGATCAGGACAGGAAAGTAACACTCCTGGTGGATAAATGTTGTGCCGTTCCACACATTAAACCACACATTAAATGTCAAACAAAGTATCTTCTCCCTAACAGCACATCTGTACTTCAGCCTATTGATTGAGGCGTAATACAAAGTATTAAAGCTCACGCTCACTGTCATCAAAAATGTGTGAGTTTGTTTATCAGGTTGTCTATAAAAGCAAACCCCTGCCAAAAGTTTCTATACTTCAAGCAATGAAAGATCTTGTTTCTTCATAGAATGCTGTGTCAGACTGTCATCGATTGCTTTAATAAAGCTTGTATCAGCAATACAAACAATAGTATTTCAGAAGCCAAAGATGATCATCCTTTTAAATCTTTGAGAGAAGAACTTGACGCTTTGCTAGAGTTAGATACGAGTGCCGTCCAAAAAGGTCTCTTTATGGAATCTTACGTTAGTTGAGATGCAGTAACAACCGGTTCATATGCTACTGATGCTGAAATTATTGCTCACTTTTAGACCCTAGTTTTGAAAAAGACAATAATAAAGTTACAGATAGCTTTGAAGAAAGGTATTGACGTTAAAGCGCCGTCACGCCTATCCGATGAAATACAATCTCTATCACTAAAAATTGATTATTCAAAGAAGATGAAAAGATGGATAATTTGAAGCAATAATAACAGATAATTTCCTAAAATTGTAGTTTTTTGTTGTTAAATGTTTTTGTAAGAAAAATAATTTGTTTCTTAATGGAAGTTAAACAGTTTTGATCAAGGCAGCTGTTAGTACTTTAAATAAAAGTCAAATATCTGTCATTACTTTTGATCAGCAAATTATATTCCTTGGCAAAATTGACACAGTGATATTAGAAGAAATACTACAGAGAGATTTTGCTATTAAGTGGGGCCAGCTCATCTTGTAATGGCGGCGCTCAAAGCAATTAGAGATGGATTGAAAAAAAATTTTAATAAAAATTTTAAAAAAGTTAATTCCATTGAAATTTTTAGGGCAAAATATATTGAACCTTTTTTTTTAAACCAGACTATAAGAGAGTGTAAAGAGTCTTTATTTAATTCAATAAAACAAAATAATCTACCACATTCCAATGATTTGCATAATGCACTTAAATATAAACCCATATTTTAATGTTTGATTATTAATTGAGCGATGGCAATGCAGGTGTTGAATTATACAGCAGTTGATAAATGCACTGAACCTATTTTCTTACTTTAGATATAGAATTTTTTCATAAGCAACAGTTTAGCAGAAGATTTATGGATATGGTTCGGTACTATACAATCTTTTAAAATTTCTCGGCCTACAACAGCAGTTTTTAACTCTATTTCACGCAATGACAGGTTGTTATCAAGTTTCATTTTTTGCTGGAAAAAAAAGCTTAACTTATAAACTTGGTAAAAATTTGTAGATCTCTTTATTGCATTGCAATTGATTTCTAATTAACCGCTAAAGGTTGATATCATAAGTTTCTTCCATTTATTTGAAATATTTTTTGTGCTATTATATGACCCTACAAGTTTTTATAGTATTATAAAGAAATGCAGGAAAAATATGTTTTTAAAAAGGATCTTTATCCGAGACTATAACCCCTACAAAAGTTATTATGCAACTGCATGTCTCCAGTGCTTTTTACCAGACATCGTATTACTGAGCACATTGACATTTTTTAAGAACCTATCGTGACCTTATACATGTGAGTCATATTAGATTTTGGAAGAAAATATGAACAACATTTGTAAACATTTTTGCATTTATTAATTTTGCATCATCAAATATCTATCGGTCAAAATAATATAATATATTATACTGGCCATTTTGACTTTTTTGAACAAAAAATACCATAATCTGCGGATACTTTAGAATAAGTTAAACATTTCTTCATTAGACTACACAGTATATGAAGCTATAAAGGTATCACCTCAAATGGTTGGAAAACAAACTGCAACATCAAAACACCCTTTTCATAACCTCATCTCCTAACTTTCAAAAAGGTGATCATTGTTCTTTAGAATCTTTCTGTAGATAATATGACCGATGGATATCTAATGGTGCAAAATTAAAAAATACAAAAATGTTCACAAATGCTGTTCAACCCTCTTTATTAACAGGGAAAAAAATAAAAAATAATAAAGCTTGCAAATATTCCTAGTCTACATATATATTTTAGGTTTTATAGACAAAATTTTAAATAAAATTGAAAACAACTTGTTTGAAAACAAGGAGTGTGAGTTATAGTTTGTCAACCGATATTTTTCTACAATAAATATCTAAAGAATATCCCAACAGCGTCTTTTAGGAGGTAATGCTTGCAATACGTTGCTTAAAAACATAGACAGCTTTGAGATTGACAGCTTTTTTCTGGAGTCCAGTCTTGGAGATCCCTTATCCAAATACATTAAGGTAGTTAGAGATTTGGAGAACGTAGTCCATGGCTGTTTTAGAAAATTATTAGGCTCAACTTATGTCAAATATTTAGAGTAGTTGTCTACGAGCTATAGAAATCAAGGGGCTACAATTCCTTTTCAAAGTACATATGGTCGAACAACATATTATGAAATTCATCGATATTAAAGCTGTCTTTAGTATGATAAATAAATTTTAAGTTTGACAAAAGAATAAATTTATATTATCTAATTATAATAAAAGTAATTAAATACTTATTATTACAATATTACAACAGTTTATGCATGTTTAAAATTGAATAAACTGTGACGATTATTCATTACATAGACTAAAATTTACTTTGTGCATTTTATATTCTGAACGCTTAGGTTACTGGACCGAACAAGCTCTGGAATTTATTTACCAAGATTTCAATTAGTTTATGCAAAGAGAAAAGTTAGATAACACAGCTCAAACTATATTGAAGTGCTAAAAAACGCAGTTGTTGCTTACAACTACAAACACTTTTAAACTAGCTTTCAATTTGCAGGTAGCTCGTAAATAATATAATATTAACCTCTTATGAACAATTATTTAACATAATATCCTTATATATGATATGATTATATATGACATGCAAAATATAATTAATAATTTAACCAAATAGACCTAACAAATTTTTTTTACGGCCATAAAGTAGTTGTAGTTAACCCTATTGGACCCCTAATACTACAACCCCAAGTGTATGGTTCCCTAAGAGAATTTTTCAATTTTTATTTTGTTATAATAAACTATATCAATATTCATCACAGATTTTAATTTTCATCAAAAATCTATTTCTAGTTTATAAGTTACGACCATTCGAAGTTATTTCAGCGGGTAAATTTATGGAATTTTGAACTTCTTATAGTCATATACCTTAAACGGAAAGATAGTTTTTGATCAAACTTGAAATCTATTGATAAGTTTTGGTCTAATTTATGATAAAACTTAAAAAAAATATTTAATAGCTGAGGAGTCGTTGTTCTAGGAAAGGATGATTCGGGGTCGGGACGGGGTTGGCTTAGCTTCAATTACCTCAACTTTTTGCAATTCATCCTCATTTGATACAATTATTAACATACTAAAAATTTGAGTATGTCACATAGCTCTTAGTTACCTTGAATAACAAAGTTACTAGGCACTCGTTTAAAATACGTGTTTTCTCCCTAGGCTCCACGTAAAAATAGTTGTTTTTTACAATATTGAAATAAGGATGCGTCTTCTAATAATAAACAAAAAAAAGTCCTGGGGATGTGTTGCGAGGTCTCAGAGCATCTTCATAAGCACCATGGGTACAAAAACATAACGTTTTTAGCCCTTAACTTTTCTGTTTTTAATGCCCTGCTACTCGTTAATAATTATTTTTAAAATATAGTGCTTTAATTTTTTTTGTTGTTCATTTGCTGAGTTTTTGATTAATGCATTAATATCTTTAAAAAAAAAGTTTTTGCTACGGACATAATTCAGTTACAATGAAGACATTTTAAAAGTTAGTTTGAGTCTTGAAATAAGTATTTCAATTCTATAAACGTGTAGACCTAATCTTATGCTTTTACCCAAAATACCACAAAAACATATAAATTTGTCACCAATTGACTGCACTAATAAGTGATTTTCTACTAATTTATTATTGCACTGTTCTTTTATAAACATTGAGCACCCTATTTTGTAGAATACATTTAAAAATATCCATATTTATGTATATACATTTATTAAAATTTAGCAGTTTTTAAAAAAAATTGTTTGTTTTTCTTAATATACTATAATATATAAGGCAAATCGTCTAATATTAAAATATGAATAAAGTTTAGTTTTGAGTAAAACATTAATCAAACTGGTTTTATTAATAGTCGTCAATTTTTTCTATTTGAGAGTGCACGCGTACATACGTCCTATTTGACGCTGCACACTAACAGGGTTTTTAAGACTTGAGTATATTAGACAAATAGTCAAAAATCTTAGACTTGTGGTCAAAAAATACGTGCTATAATATAAAATGATAAAAATTTTTTGTTGCATTAAAATGCATTTTAAGCAAATAATTAATATTCAAAAAACAAGTTGTAAAACAAAATATCGTTTTCTTGTTTTTATTAAAAAGTTGTTTTTTTTTTTGTTTTTTTTTTCTTCTAAAAAATTTGTCTTTTTAATCAAAGCAGTTTTAGACTTTTATTAAAAAATTTTAATCAAAAAA
Organism: Hydra vulgaris; assembly: GCF_022113875.1. NCBI lineage: Eukaryota > Metazoa > Cnidaria > Hydrozoa > Anthoathecata > Hydridae > Hydra > Hydra vulgaris. The sequence goes on along the minus strand of NC_061160.1, from coordinate 50,540,757 downwards.
TAAATGAAACTTTTCTTCAAAAAATTATTAAATATGAACAATGAAATGTAAACAAACGAAACTGTAATTAGAACTATATTTTTTCATTAAAAATTGCATTCAAACTGACGACTAAAGTGATGGTTTCCTAATAAAAATCGTTTCTTTATGCTTCTATGATAACATAAAAGATGAATATTTGGTGTTTTTTATTAATTATTTTGTATTTGTGCCAAATAGAGAAATCTTTATCCAACTTAGAAAGGTGTCCACTTATTTCTGGAAATTCTATAGAAAGTAGTAATTTAACAACAGATCTGCTTATATGGAGCCAATTACATTCGTATAACATTCATATTACAAATGTAAGTGAACTTTTTATAAAAAAAATCTTCTTATGAAATTTAACAGCTTTCAAAGATTTTGCTAAGTTTTATTCAATTTAGATCGATTTATTGAGTACAAGAGGTCGTTCTTCTTGTTGTGAAGAGGTATAAATGCTAGTTTGGTTTACAAACACACAAACATATATACATACAAACGTATCATTGTCAACTAAATTTGCTTATTTTATTTACGCTGTGGCTAGCGCAACGATACCGTTGCTCTAATTTTTATTAAGTCACTCTAGTAGAGTCCGATTGGTTCATTTAAAGTCACGACAGCTAGTATGAGTGCTTTATTTTAAAGTTTTTAGTCATCATAACTTTGAAACTGCCAGTTTAGTCTTGGAGTACTTAACGTAGTTTTGGCTCTTTTTGAAAATTTGCCACCAGTCGGATGATAGTTTAAATATTCAAGATGTTTCAATAAAAATCTGGTCTGCAAAATAAGATTGTTCAAAGGGAAAATACAAAAAGTATTAGAGTAGATTACAAGAATTCTTTTGAAATTATTTAAAATGTTATATGCCAATCAAGATATTATACTTGATATAATTTGATATAACCTAATTGCGGTATATTATGGAATTCTAGCTTTAGCTTCCATATCCAGACCTTTAATGTTCTTTTGTGCTATTTTCAAGTGAGGACTTTGCTATTAATTTAACAATTGTAAAGTCATTTAAACAATAAAAAATTCCTCAAGGAAATAGAAGAAAAAGAGCAACAACTACCAACAATTCATTTTTTTGTTTTCTTTAACTTATTAAGTGAAGAACATTTCAACTTTAAGTGAAAAAAAACAACATGATTTTTATAAAATTTATGAATTTAAACACTTTGTAAAACCACTAACTTCTTTTAATCGCATAAATTAAGGACGTTTTTTAATTTTGTTTAAAACTTTTCTCAAGTTTTGAGTCTTTTCTCAAGTCTCAAAAAGAGACTTTATAAAAGTCTTAAATTCTGTATTTAAAGAAAAAACCTTAAAGAAATTTTTTCAAAATACAAGAAAAAGTAGTTGTATCAAACAAAAATATATATTTTTTTAAACATTTTCAATTTAAGTTTTTTATTTCGCCTTAACTATGTCGAGTAACGCTCCAGAATGTCACGGCAGAAAAAAGAGATCAAAAATTGCACATACATAAATTAAAGGTTTTAGTTTGGGTGGGCATTCTTTAACAAAAAAAATCAACCATTCCCTAATCAGAAATCACTACCTTTTTTTCTAAAAGTACACTATGGCTTTAAATAAAAAATTAGTTAAAAAAATGCTTTCCTTACGAATTTTTTTTCGAGGCGTTTTTTCAAGAAACATTCAAAGATATATATATTTTTCTTTTCTTGTTTTATTTTTCTATAATTTTTAACTGTTTAAACACCGTGCTTATTCGATATTGATCTCAAAAGATCGCAAATGAAAGAATCTGTGTTCAGTATTTTAAATAAAGTTTACTAACGACAGCTATCAATATAAGGAACATAAATTCACAATAATTTAGCTATACCAATGTTTAACAGTTTAAAGGTTAATACAAAAATAACATTTAATATTTTTCATTTGTTATTTATAATAATTAAGCAGAGATACTTAACCAGATACTCAAACAACACTTATATTCAGCCTAATAGTTTTTTTTTGGCCGCAACTGAGTTTCCTATATCTATTAAAGGACCAAAAATATGAATAAAATTTTAACTAATAAACTTACAGCATTTAAAACTCTTAACGAATTCAAAGCAAAATTGAAGCAAGTGCTTCTGGTTAGTGACGGAGTGTATGGCTTCTTCTGAAATTATCTGGGTGGTACAGATAAACTTTTTCAATTTATTTTAAATTTTATCTTTGCCAAGTGTCGCTTTGATTGAATTATGATAAAATATATATTTTTTTATTTGGAGACCTTTAGGTTATTATCAATTTTGTTTTTGACCAATAATTTTAATTAGTATTTAATCTTAATTAAGATCTTTTTTAGAAGAGTTTAACCGACATTTTGTTTTTTATTTTTTTCTATTTTTAACTTAATAATTAACTATTTTCTAATTAATAATTAACTGTTTTCTATTATTAACTTTTTTTTTATTTTTCCGAAAAAATTTTAAAAAGCATAAATCTTATTAAAATTATATGTTGAGCAAATTATTTTTTTAATTGTATGCATTTACATATTTATTTATTTTTTTCCTACAAATTCGTTATTTCACGTATTTTTACAAAATACTTTTTTATTTTAAATCAATTTTATTAAATATTGTTTGCTATATTTAAAAATCGCTCAATTAAATAAAAGTGTTTAATGTTTTTGAAAGATTGTTATAGTCTTAAAATTAATTTCTTTTTCTTTTTTCTCTTTCTAAATTTCTTTATAATTTTTTAACTTTATTCCTTTTATTATAAGTTCTAGCTTATCTTTTTGTTTTATCTTTTTAATAAGAAAATCTTATTTCATGTATATTGGTAACAAACATATATGCTGTATAAACATATATGTTGTACAAACATCTCGGGGCTAGGCGATATGACGAATTGTGTTTTTTTCTTGCCCTGGCCGCCTGTATTTATTTTGAAAAGTAATAAAAAAAATTAAATAAATAAATAAAATTTATCAAATTACTGCTATTGTCTTTCGTATAGCAATTATTTCAATTGTTATTGATAGTTTGCACTCAAAATATTTATAATAAATAAAATAATAGTTTGGTTTGTTTCAAAGCTAGTATTTAGTCTTTTTTTTTTTTGAATAATTTTAATACACTCAAATTAAATTTTGCGCTTACATTTCCACATCAAAGGTTTTACCCTGCATATAAATATTAGTATGAGCATATTCAAATACTTCTTTGATAAAGGATAGTTCAAGTTTTGAAATCAAATGTATGTAGGGGAGAGTGGAACACCATGATACACTTTTGATTTTTGCTTCGTAACAATTTTTTCAATACATCTTTTTTTAGTCGATTAATTTAGTTAAATTTATTAATAAACAAAATTAATATGTTCAACTTGTGAGACTATTTAAAGTAAAAATAAAAAATTGTATCAAGGTACCCCACCCATGGAAAACCTTGACACAAACTATGAATATCATTAAAAAAGTAAATATAAAGTAAAAAACGTAGAGAAAAGGCAGATTTTTACTTGAAAGACTATAACCCAAATAATGCATACAATGGTCCAAATTACATTTGAAGAATTTAGATAATGTTATAATCAATATATTGTTTTGAATGTCATTTTTAATTTTCAATTAAATATATAATGACTTTATATTAAAATTAGATCTACTAGAATTATATTTATATAAATCTTTTAAATATTGAATACAAATATTTTTAAAAATGGTTTTTAATTTTGTTTACAATATTTCATGGTTTCCTACTCTCCCCTACTAGTGTAGCACAGATATTTAACAAAAAACATTTTTCTTAATATTATTGCTATCAAAGCATTTATTTTGAGCAGAAAATTTCTTAGTAATATAAAATCAATTTAACAAAAACTTTTTTATTTAAAATTTATTTTATAAGTTAGGATCAATTTTTATTTAGATAGATTGCTACAAACATGTTGTAAGAAGTGAAGGTCTGGTCTGTAAAGTAAGTTAATATAAATATTATACGATTTATATAAGCATATTATTACTAGTAATGACTTACAATATCATAATGTATCTAAGCACAGTGGATTAGAATAAAATACTTGACATACTGTTACTTTCGCACCCCCCCTCCCCCAACGCCTGGTGGCATCATTAGTGGCACTGCTTTTAGTTCAATATCTAATTCAATATTAAATGTTTTACCAAATGTTTCAATTTCAACGTTAACCTTAGTTCATATTATACACTTAGTATGATATTTGTGTTGTTTAAAATTATTCAAACAGTTTGTTGCAATCTACAATTAACTCGTTCCCAAAACTTCAACCTGTGAACTAGTTTTTTTTTATTTTAATTTTGGAACTAAATTAGTTTTATATTGAGAATTTTATTGGCTAAAATAATGACTTTATAGTATCAAAAAAGTTTCCATTCTGTAAAAGGTAACAACTTTTATGTATTTTATAATAATTTTATTTTTAAATGTGCATGAAAATAAAGTATATATAAATTTTTATAATTTTTTTTTCTGTATGATGTAAATAGCTCATATAAATTCAACTTTAAGCGAGATTTAAGTGGTTTGTAAACCTTTTATGTTCAATTAAGTAGCTAGTTAATTTGCTATTTAGCGTGTGCAAATAGACTTCAAAATTTCATCGTAATAAACAAGATAACCAATCAAGAATGATGTCTAAAAGATTATAATTTCAAATTTCCAAAAAATGGGCACAAAAAACATAAAAAAACTTGTGAATGGTCTATCTAGGTGTACAATCTCCCAATTACGATACATTTCATAACAAAGTAAAATATATTCAAAAGTTAGCAACTTTTTTGTGTTTTTTAAACTGTTCTGCTATTATAGTCTTTTGAAAAATTTGATGGACTTCCACGAAAAGTCCTGGAAAAGTACAATCTCATTGCAAGTTAGAATTGTAAATTAAACACATAATAAATTCCCTCCACATAATAAACTCGCGAAAGTTTGATTGGTTTTGTTTTCCGTCGAATCAGTGAACACATTTCATTATTTTGGCATAACCTAAAATCAAAAGTAAATTAGAAAATTCTTTTTTTTATTTTTTAACAGCTAATAAAAACTTAATATAAAATAATTGAAAAAATCTTATCTTTGCTTTTGCTTCCCGCCACACTTTTTTAAATCCTCCTTCATTTTACATAAGACAATAGCTATGAATTCCCTAAAGTTTGATTAGTTTTGTTTTCCGTTCCATCGTGTAAAATATTAAGTCAATAATAATAAAACTTATTTAATAAGACAAAAATTTTTAAAGAAAAATACTAAATGAAAAATATATTTTCAACTCTGTACGCCTTTTGTTTTTAGAACAGCTTATATAGAAAATTATGAATGAAATTTTCTGTAAATTAAACTCTAAAGTACTAGTCTCCGGAATTACGAAAAATAAAATTTAGTATACGGATAAGAAACTTCCAAAAAATTATAAAAAACAGTAGTTACAAATTTTGCATTTGAAGTTGTAATTTTATAGACTTAACAATACTTTTCTTTTACTTTGTTTTTTAGTTCGCATTCCCGCTCAGCTGTTCGCCAATACCCCGCCATCCCTATTTGCCTTTCTATATACAAAAATATGGATTTTAAAAACTTGTTATTTTAAACATGGTTTACTGTTTATGGAGCTAAAAATTTAAAAATCAAAGAACTTTGATCACATGATGGTATGACAAAATAAAGTTGCGTTAATTGTTTTTCATTATAATGACATAAAGTTACTTAATTTTCTAAAATATTGCTTTGCTCACTTAAATTGTAATTAACAGTTGTTAAATGCTTAAGTAGTAAAGTTTCTTAAATTTTTCTAAGTACTATCTTGAACAAATGTTCAGCACATATTTCATATTGCCAATAATCTTTATAACTGAATAAATATTTTCTAGTAATAATAATGAGTTGCCAAAGGGAATATCAACATTGAAATTTTGATTTAAAAAAAAAACTTGATAAGCTTTGTTTTCTTACGTAAATGTTTAATGAAACAGCCAAATAACTAGTATGTATTGTTATTCGTTTTAATCATCAAACAAATATTTATAAAGGTTGCTGATAAAATACAATGTTAAAAATTATTATGTTTGTTAAAATAACTACTGTAATGTTGAGCAATAAGTTGTTTTTCTATTATTTTTTTTCTTATATAATTAAAAAATTTAAACTTTAGTGCGATTTAATTTTTTAATAACACCTAATTTTTAACAAAATTTTTTATTTGAAACACAATAGCTTAAATTAATTTTAATAGTTGCATGGAAATGCACATCAAAGTGTTTCTATGAATACTTAAAAAAAAAAAACTGTTTTTAATTTGTATTATATGCATGTGTATTTGCGTCCAGCAACGGAGGAGCCTGTTTCAAAGTTGGTAAAGGAACAAACCAGGATTTAAAATGAAGCTAATCATTGTTCCTTTTATCTTTTTTTAAATTTTGTGGGGTTAGCTGCATCCAATTCAAAGGTCCAATTAATCCAAGTTTAGTTTCACACATAATATTCAGATTTAATAACATTTATTTCCAATATTATTCCAAACACATTACTTGTTTATAGCCTAACTGTAAAAGTTGTTTTAAGCGTCACTCGTCATTGTAGACCGAATATAAGTTTTTAAAGGTCGAAGTACAGAAACACTTTTTGTACAATAGCATTTGACATATTTTTTAAACACCTTGTCAGCCGAGAACCAGGAGGCCATACGTCAAATTTTCCAAGAAAATTGAGTTTTAAATTTCAGTGTGTAAAGACTTTGTATCAAAAAGTTCTACTCAATATTTATATACTTCATAAATTTATTTTTATTTTTTGGATACCAGATTCAGTAAACACACTCTCGACTGGTTGAATAATATTTATTGATAATGGCTAATCATTATAAAAGTTTTCTGTTTTAAGTTTTTTCTGCTTATCACATTTTTGTTACAAGTTTATTAATGCATTTTATTACTGTTTATCATAAGGTATTCTCGTATATAATTACACCCTCGATAAATTTTGTTAAGTTTTCAAAGTTGTAAACAAAAAACTTGAATAAAAACAGAGTTAAAAATAAGTAAGCAAAGTCATCCTATTAACAAGCTAATTCGCAAGTATGAAATTTTCAATTATTTTCATCTATGATGAAAATATTTGAAAATTTTGATGGATCTGGAGATGCTTTAGTGTAGCTGAAAAAAGTTCAAATTGGAGCAACAAAAAAATGGGCGATCATTCCCTTATCATTCCGTTGTTTCTTGAAGTCAGTACGTTTGCATTAGCAACTGATGGGGCCTAAGAAGTGAAGAATTAGAACTGATGAAGCGAAGAAATGTTGTAAATAGCATTCGTAACTGGATTGCCAGGTGAAATTTCAAAGCACCTACATGCACAAAGGAAAATATTCGGGATCAATTAGCAGGATGCATTAAACCACGCAAGAGTACTTATTAGGGTCATAACAATTATTTTTTTTTAATTTTGAGAAGCAGCACTCTGTGGAGTTCATGAATTGGTGTAATAAATTATATAAACTATATAAAAAAACACCTCTAGGGTTAGTACCATACACCACATTTTTTGCATAACATAAAGTTTTTTAAAAATTTTCGTTTAAATCTCTTAACATTTCCATTACTTTCATGTAATACTAATATTTAAGTTTTTATTTAAAAAAATTTTTTTTTATAGTTTTAGTATATATTTTTACATTCTATATTAGTTTAAACAATATTATTTCTCTATAATAAAATTTATGTTAATTTGGAACAATTAGTACAAGTTACAGAAAATTATAATAATATTTTATTAAGTTCTTTTTATCCTCTATATTTGTTATGTATTTTATAGTACAAATATATGTATATTATTTCTTTGTTATTAAAAGTAGTATATAACTAATAAAAACAAACCATTATGGCAGCATTTTATACTCGTAATAATACTAACTTTTGGTTAACTTAAAATTTGGGCAAAGATCTTAATTTCTAACAGAAATGATGCCTGGGTAATGTAGGGTCAAGTTATGCTCATGAATGTTATTGATTAGTTACTAGAGATGTTGAAAATCTACGGCGTAACGTTAGTTTTCCAACAATAAAAAAACAGAAGGAATTTTCTCAAAAGTATGTAGATTAATGAAAAAAGGATCCAATTAAAATAAAATTTTTAGAAAAAATCATAGTATTTATGCCAAATTGACATCTTTTGACAAAATGTTTGATATATATTCGTGCAATATGATGGAGGAGTAGAAAAAGAGAAACGCAGATGTACTTTGAAAGTGCCATTGAAAGAATGGGATGCGTTTGCTGGACAAAATCAACGCAATAATCAACTTAAACCACTGGATCTTACTTAAACATCTACTTTAAAAAAAGCTAAAACACAAAAAAGTAGATTTACAACAAGGCAACAGCAGTTAAATAAACATAAAAATGTTAAGAAAGAAATGGATTGCATTACTGACGATAGTTTCTATGAATATGAGGAAAGTATCAAATTAGATGCTTTTATGATGAAAAAGACAAACTTTATGAATCATATATATGTAAATACTTAATGATTCATGTAATTTCTGATACATGTAATTTCTTAAACAAACGTAATCAAAAGAATATTTTTTTACGGTGAACTGGCTATTGTGGCAGATCGTTATCGTGTCAGTTGCAGAGCAATTGCTGCTAAATAGCTAAAGCTGCTTTAAAAGAAATCGGAATACTAAATGAATCAAGTAGGCTTGATAGGAAAAAAGTAGAACAAAAAATACTTTGGGGCCGACAAAAAGTGCATTTGGGAGAAAATGTGAAAATTTGAAATTGCAATGTATTGGTTTTGATGGAGAACAATGCAATAATACCAACAGGAACAAAAGAAAATGCAATAACAGCTACAGGAACAGTTAACAGTTAAAGAACCAAGTTAGAGAACCAAGCACCAGCTATATATATCATCTAACACCTGATAATAAAACTTTTCGCTGGATTGCTAATGAAATTCTCTATTTAATACTTGAAACTGGCAGTTTTTACCTTTTCGAAAAGATAAAAGGAACTTTTCATACCCTTTCTGATAACATCCTTAGAAAATTAAGCTCAGATTGAAATTAATTTTACAGTATCTATTTATTTATTTAATCAGAAGAGTTTTCAAACAAAATCGAAAAGTTCTCCTGAAAACATTCATCATGCTCGGTGGCTTACAAAAGCAAATCGTGTTCTACTTTTATATATTTCTACAGTAATGCCTAAAAAATAACTTGCTGCTTTGATTTCAATTAGTATGCAATCTTATGCATCAGGTTCCAGATTAAATAACATTGTTTGGCAATAGATGGCGTTTAAAATTTATGGTATCTGGCTCAATTATTAAGAAGTTTACTTATTGTTGTAAAATACAAGGAGATAATAGAGCAAGTTTTAAAACAAAACTTATATTTTGCCAACACTGAGAATATATTAATGGCAATGATAAATGATGAAATAAAAAGAAGTTAGAACTAAAGTTATACAAAGGATACTTAAGACACATTTTAGACTTCCCATAACACTAAATCTTGGAGCCAATTATTACGATGAATTGTTAATCTTGGGCATTGATAAAGTTTATTCAACACCATTACGTTATACCTTTTCAAATGAAGATATTTTTAAAACCAATGACAGTTCATTAAGTAGTGCAAAATATCGTTGTGATAGTCAAAATATGGATAGAATTGTTAAACTAGTCGCAAACACATCAGAAATTAGATACGTATATAAAAAGCGTCATAAATTTACAATAAACTTATAAGAATCAAAGAAAAAAATGCCAAAGTTCAATTGGAAATCACAATGGAAGTAAGGTATTTAAATAAAGATATGAACTAAAGTAGTTATATATGTATTTTTTTTTATATGGCATCAAAAGTTTTTTTGCTAATTTTATCCTTTTTGAAAACTCATGTTGGTGCTTATCTTAATAATGAAATCATTTTAGTGCTTATCTAAAAGGAAGCGTTTTTAAAATTATATTTCTTTTTTAAAACATTATATTGTTAGAGAATTTATATTGTGTAACTAAATTGCAAAAATTAAATCACAATAATTTAGATCTTCCTATAAACGGTATGTACTTGATAAATCATCTACCCTTCATCTTCTAGTGTTAACTCTTAATTCCGATGTTTTTTGGAAACCGTGTATCAAATCTATTGCAAAATTAGCATCTACTAAGGTTGCAACTCTTCATCGTGTTCGACACTTTTTTACGCCGGATTCTGTTCTTTATCTCTAAAAATATTAAATCCATCCTTGTATGGAATACTGTTCCCACATCTAATGCGGATTTTCTAATGATGCCCTTTCTATTTTAGACAAAGTGCAAAAACGCATTGTAAACATAGTAAGAAATGCTCTTGCAGCCAATTTCGAACCATTATCACATTGTCGTAATGTTGCTTCTCTTTCTCCTAAAATTGGCATCTACAAAAAATTCTCTTGTAAATCGTCTTTAAATTAAGTCTCATCCTTTTTTTGTGACTGTTTCTAAGTGCTTCAAAAACTCTTATTTGTCCAGTTTTTTTCCTCAAACATCAGTTCTTCGGAATTCGCTTCCTTCATCTTGCTTTCCTGATTCATATAATTTGAATCCTGTTAAGTTGTCTGTCAATCGTAGTCTTGCTCTACAAACTTCATCTTTCCTCTTTTAGTAACTTCCAACTCTAATAGTGGTTGTTTACAACTTTGTTGGAAGCAAAGATGTTAAATAAAAAAGATGAAAATTGCTTACCATAACCCTATTTTTCTCTTAAATGCTTTAAAACCTGATTCTGTGAGTGACACCTACGGACACTAGAACAGACCTCAAAATGGCTATACAACCTTTATATATATGTAGAAACATTAGACAATATGCTGCTTGATAAAAAAAAATTGACCCGCCCTGATACTTATGTTGGATGCAGAAAAAGAAGAATGTGTTTTAACAACAATCTCTGGATCCTATAAAAACGTTAAGAAATTATCAGCAACTAATTTTAACTACTACAATCGTGGCAAGCTTGGACATGTTGCCAAAATATTTTTTTCGAAGAAAAAAGTTGTTAACGATGAAACAAAATGTTTCCGATGGAGAAAAATTGTATTCATTGTGAAATTTATAATAACATTGTCTATTGAATGAAAAACACTAAAAACATTTGCAGCAATTCTAAAAAATGAGGTATTGATGCTGTTTTTGGTATGGATGTCATTAATTGCCGAGGAGGAGTGGATGTCATTGATTAACCTGGAGTACAATGGAAAAATTGAAATTGTTTTTTTTTTAATTAATTAAGATAAAAATTCTTTTATTATAAAGGACAATGATTTTAATGCTTAGTTTAATAGTACAAATTGAAAATAATAATGGAAACAAAGTGAATCACCACCTACAAATTCTGCCGCGCAATAAAAGATAAAAACCCAGTTGATACATTAATTTAACATAAAGATGGGCTTATGAATAGAAAATTAGTTGGTGGAAACCATGAAACAAAGTCAAAAAAAAAATTCAAAAGGAACTGTCCCGTTAATTGCAATCGAACAAAAAAAAAGGAAAGATGTAATCTATTTTTTGAATGTGAATCAGTATGTTAGTTCACATAATGCCTCTAGTGACGCTCTTTATGAAACTGTGATAAAGTAGAGAACTATTGGTGATAAATTTTCAACGCTTTATCTAAGCCGGAGCACTGTGAACACACACAAGTGTTGGTTTTGCAACTATTTAGAAATGAAGAAAAAGGAGCTTTTTTGGAAACTTGGAAACATCATTTCAAAGTGATAAGATCGTAAAATTAAAAAAATAACACGACTGAGACTTTTATCAATAAATGGAAACATTAAAATACCATTCTGTTAGAAATTGGCATTGGCTAAGAATTGCCTACAATTTTATAAAACGTCAAAGAAAAGGAGATGCTTAGGAGGATCTAATCGTAGATCAGGTTCAGTCATTGTTAGTCGAAATATTGCGCCAACTCAAAGCTAGTGGTTCTGTAAGAGGGAAATGCTGAAGGAAACAAAATTCAACTAACTCAAGGGGAAAAAAACATTAAAACTCTTGAAAGATCACAATGAGTTGCGGAAACTTATAGATTTTGAGAGTAAGTTTTCGCTCGCCCCAATGATGCAAAATGCACCCTACAGTAACCAACATGAATGTAGAGAAACAGTCTATAGTTTATTACCATCGATTATCCATCCTATTGAGAAATTACGAATAATTTGTTAACGTTTGAACGTATTAAATTGCGGTGGGACAGTTTATTTCTTAAAAGGGTTTTTAAGAAATATACTTTCCCACCGCAAATTTATAATTTTTTAAATTATTTTTTGCAAAGCTTTTTTTACTATTAATGAGTTTCACCTGAACAAAATTCTACTGGATGTAAATCAACTTGTTAACATATTTAATTCGTAGCTTTATTTGTTTAGTTGTTACGATTTGCCAATAAGGTCAAGCTTGTATTGCCAGTGAAGAAAATATATTCTTCATACTTTTACACCATTCTAATGTATTGAAGTCTATAATCTATTAATAGACATATAAGTCTCTCATTATATCTCAATATCGATCTTGTACTTAATATTGACAGCAAATTTAGTTGCAGCAGCAACAAGGTCGGAGCAAAATTTCATGAACTTATGGTCTTCGTCGACTTCATCGGTAACAGTTTGTGTTCAAACTTTATTTTGCTAGTCAATGTAAGATTAACGTGAGTTATTAATTTCATTCTTGACATCTTCAAACTCCGTTTAGGAATCAATCCATTCAAAGCATGCTCCTATTAAAAAAAAAGAAGAGTTGTTTAATAGTTTGATAGTATAGTTATTATCTGTTAAATGAATTATTTCAAGAACTGCAATGCACTTACCTTTAAAGTATGGTTAAAAGATTGAGCTAACAGCGATACTATTTCTAAAATTTCTTTGAATTGCAATAAAACAATCAAGATTAAATTAATCTTGATTGTTTTATTGCAATTCAATAAACAAGAACCATTTCTTTTGAAAATAGGGTACATTTTGCCACTTTGCAACATCTTTCCCTAAAAAATAAACGTTTGTTCATTAAGGTGTCATTATTTTAACGAGCATAAACATTACCTTGGACAGTTTTATTATAATAATATATAATAATTTTACTGACATGTTAATTATATTAGTTGGTTATTATAACATTTTAATGTACGTTTATCTGGTTTTAAACTGTTCAAACATATTAATTTTTTGGAAAAATAGATAGACTTTTAGCTGTTAAAGATTTTCAATTAAAGACTTTCAACCATCATAGTCACGGAATTTCAAACATGTAAGAACATATTTAATGAGCTTCGTATAAGTCACTTTGACAGCTTCAAATGACAAATTTTTGCCTTTTGTTTTAGTCTTTGATTGCATTTTGAACTGTGATAAACTTTTTCAGCAAGTTTTTTAAATGCATCCATAACTGCCTTTTTTACTTGGACAGTCTCTAATCCATTTTTCAAAATAAGCTGAAGGGAGTGGTCAAAGCAACACAGGTCAATCACGTATCGTGTCTGCCTTGAACTAGATTTTGCATAGACTGTATTGTCATAAACAATCACAATTCGTACTTCTATTTTAATTCCAGGTATATTATGGATATGTCTAAGAGACAAAAATGGTAGTCATGAAACAAATATTTTTATACATTGAAGGCTATGTTGGGCCTAATACTTTTGCACTGTTCAAATTTTAAATGGGTAAATATTGTAAAAAAGAAAATAGATAAAAAACTGGAACTACAGAAAAACTACAAATTTAAGTCAGTATTAAAAATGAATTTCTCAATTAAATACAATATTAATTAATAGTTTAATTAAATTTACTCTGACAACCTAATGGAGAAGCAATTGCTTCTCCAGTGTAACTGATATTGAAGTAAGTACGATAAACAATAAACTTCTTCAATTTGTCATCGTCAATGTTGTGAAGTGAGATGGTCATATAGAGGCCTAAGTTTTGTGATAGGCTTATATAGGGACTTTAGTTTCAAGATGTCCAGATATCTGTAGAAAATCCATATACAGGGTATGTTCACAACTCTTTTATAAACATCTCATAAACAGCTTGCTTAAGATTTGCGTAGAGAAGTGGCAAACGTTTTCTCAAAAACATTGTTTTGGAGTTAAAAGTCACCTAAAACATTTGAAACGTTGTTAACTTTTGTTTTTTATTGCCCTTAATTGTTAGTATTTTAAATTCAAAAACATTATTTTTAAAGCCAACATTTTACTTGAAAAATAATATATTGAATTTTACACGATATTTTGTAATATTTTACCTTGGTATTGAAATATTGGATCAATCGCTTAAACGAATTCGTTTCGACTAAATTAAAAGCACTATTGTCGAAAAGACTATTATTTCAATATTAGCCTTAAGCTGTGACAAGTTTGATTATTTGTATTTAATGTAGCTGGTAGTTGATTTTTTGCCACTTAGTTTCAGCTCTTTGATATTTCTGCTAAAACTTCAGGATTTTCTTCTCAAAACTCTTCTTCGTAGTTGCTCTTTGTATTATAATTCTTTTCAATATAAAGATAGCCGTTATCTCTTTTTCTTTTTTGCTCTACTTTGTTTTCTTTATATGCATATATCTCACCAGGTGTGCCACCTGAATGTGACGAGTTGTTCCACAAGTAGATTACTTTATTAGTAATCTTTTTACCTTCTTGCAGATAGTAAAAAAGACTGTTTCCAGCTTTCCTTTAACATCAGTAAACTGCCATAGCTTCTGGTTACGTAGGAGACCCATGATTTTATTTTAAAAATAACCTTAATATTAAACTAATTTTTTATTAAAATTATATTTCTTAACACAGTTTTTATTACACACACACGCTAGTATTATTTTGTATGTAATATTATAATATGTTTAACGATACGTATAATATAATAACAAATGTTATAATATAACATATACTTTTATAAAATAACAAATAAATACATAAGTCTAATATAATATATTTGTATAATATATATATATATATATATATATATATATGTATATATATATATATATATATATATATATATATATATATATATATATATATATATATATATATATATATATATATATATATATATATATATATATAAATAAATATATATATATATATATACATAATATAATACTAAATACTATATATGTAAACATATATATAGTATATTACATATTACATAAAATGTTACATATATTGTATATAGCGTAATGTAGCATAAAAATTATTATAATTTATTTATATAACTATTATATGTTATTTTATAATGTCTATGTCTTTATATGTACTATGATTTATATATATACATGTATATATATATATATATATATATATATATATATATATATATATATATATATATATATATATATATATATATATATTTATATATATATACATATATATATATATATATATATATATATATATATATATATATATATATATATATATATATATATATATATATATATATATATATATATATATATATATATATATTTAAATCAAACATTGGTATAAGTGCAAACTGGCATAATTGCGATTTGGCACTGGTACGAAACACCAATTTGCACTTAAGCCAATATTTGCAATTTTATTCGGCGCACTTATGCCAGTTCTCATTTGCGCCAGTTTTTGAAACTGCTTTGCATTTATACCATTTCGCACTTATGCCAATGTTTCTTAAACCTCTTGAAGCACTTTTGCCAATTCGCATTTTTGCCAGTTTTTGCAACGCTTTGCACTTATGCCAGAAAATAACAAAAATAACATTTAAGACTTTGTTTGATAAATAAGAAGATATGATTTTATATAAAAACATTTTATTGGTAGAGCATTTTATAGTTTAACTTATTTAATTATATTTATAATACTTTTCATTGCCAATTAAATAAAAGCAAATAAACAGTATAAAATAAAAATGTAAAAGAATATTAAATAACACAAAAATAAAAAATAAATTTTAAAAAGTTCTTTCTGAAATTAATGTTCAGAATGAATTTTTCGCGTAACAATTGTTACATTACATTATAATGTGAAATATAACTTATATTATATACTTAAATAAGTTTTATTAGGGGGAGTCCATAATCATCTTTTTTCAGATTTTTTATAGTTAAACCAATTTTTTTTAATTAATTTTTCTTGCTGAATCTGAAAATCATTATCATTTTTTTCCATTTTAATTATTTAGCCTTCTACTTCGATTTTAATAAAAGCTCATATATTGACAAAAAAAAGCCATTTTTAAAAATAGATGAAATTATTATTATCATTAAATATAAGAAAAGTAAAAATCTTTCTCTGTTAAATTTATCAATAATATACCTTACGATTTATAAGTAACAAAAAAATTAGGCAATATATATGAAAATAACTCATACAGTTTGTTATATACTATTGGAAATGGAAAATAGCTATAAAAGTCATCATATGTGATTGAGATTGCTGCAGGAACTTTCCATGTAGAACATCCAGGTTATGAGCGTGTTCTTTGGTAGACATATGATGGAGGTTTGTATTTTTATATCAACAATCATGTATTTAAACAGAATAGATCTCCGCGACAATGACCTACATTGTGTTCCTAAAACAAAGAACATCATATTTCGAACTTTTTTTTCATTTTAACATCTCTTTATCTACTTCAATAATGTCTAGTTTACAGCTAAATGGGCTGCCTTGTAACTTTAATCAAACGAAAATAGAACTCACCTTGCACACCTGATGTAACATTTGCTGCTCTTCCATTGTTATCCATTTGTTTTTGCAGCTGGTTTCAACTATATTTCATTGTTTCAACTTTTTGGACAAATAATTGGACAATAACTTTCCAAAATATTTTTAAACTACGTAAACCTTCATTTTTTATATGGTTTAAATAATTAAGTATACATCTACTGTTGAAATTAAATGCATTTTTTCCAAAGCTTTTCAACTGCAACAACAATCAGAAAGTTAATATTAATCATATTCCATCATCAACCAAACACATAATACTTTTCTCTTTTTTGAAGTCCTGAGGCTAACTTTTGCCAAAATACTCTAGCAAGAATGATACAATCATTCAACCACTTTGAGGTATACTTATTAACTGCTACTAGAATTTTTTTAACTAGCTATTCACTGCGTTTTAGAGTAAGACAGAAAATTTCAAAATTTGATCACCCAGTTTGTTTTTATAAAGCCTTTTAGGTAGCGGTATTCCTTTAGCCTGTTTATCTTTAAAGTTGTTAAGGTGGTAGGCCACTATTAAAATAAAATCTTTCAAAAATTATATTTTACAAATTTTTTTTTTATAAGTTAATTAAAATTTACATTTTATTCACAAATCTTTTTTTTTTTTTTTTTTTTTAATTAACCGGTTTGAGAAACTTGGTCCCGGAAACCCCGAAATAGAGTCATTTCGTTGCGGTAAATATCTCAAAAACTATTCATGGTATCAACTCGAAATTTTTCAGACATGCTTATAATACATTAAAGAAGATCCTGTACCAAAACAAAAAAAAAACATTGACCAGTTTTTTTTAAATAAGAAAAACACTTCAAAAACAAAAAAAAGGCATTTTTGACCATATTAGGACTTAAATATCTTTTTATCTAATTATCATAATGCAATAAAAGAGGTAGTGGACATCTATGATAACAATAGGAATAACTCCTGAAAATTTCATAGAAATTTGTTGAGAGAATAAAGAGATATTTACCGCAGAGTTGTGAATTTTAAAGAACTGAGAAAAACACATTTAAACAAAAAAAAAACATAAAATTTTTCAAATAAAAATAAAAAACACAGAAAAAAAGCTTACAAACATCTTATTATAAAAGTGTTGTGGAGTAAAACTAAAGCAAAATTAAAATAAAATTTTTTGAAAAAAGTGATAGTATTATAAAACAATACTATTATCCAAGTAATACTTCAATTTGAAAAAAAAAAACTCTTTTTATTTGCAATTTAGTTTCAATTTTTACTCTTATCAACTTAATGTAAATATCTGTTTGTAATAAATAAACAAATAGTAAATATATATTAAAGTTCTCCTGCACCATAACATAAACTCTCTTCTTCCTCATCTTTGTCCAAAAATCCTTTACGAATACTCCGTAACTGCTTTCGCCTGCTTTTTGTATTTTCGTTACATTTTTTTTCCATAACTTTAACTCTTTTCAAATCAAAAGATGCAAAAAAACTTGAAGAATAGTTTCCTGGTTTTAAATAAAGTTTTTCAAAAACTCTAATAATACCATTAAGCCCATCATTAAAATTAATGATTGCAGAACAGCAACCTAAGTTTAACACATCGATTCCAATATAAACATCTTTTGGACAACGTTTCCAAATTAAAGCAATTAAAGATTCATTGTTATTTTGTGTTGATTCATGGAGACATTTAGAAAGAAGATCTTCTGACATTAAATTACTAAATACTGGTTTTATAAATGTTTTTATAGCATTAGGTAAACTTGGTTTTTCTTTATAATCTTTATTTTGAAACTTTGATCTTTGGTACTTACACCATGAATCTTTGGTTTTTGGACAAATATGCCTTGCATCATATGAATCTGCCACACACGAGTGATGTAAAACTGCTAATATATTTTTACGCATCTGATAAAGATTATCAATGTTTTGGCGAATAGCAATACCGTAGTAATTTTGAATTTTGTTAATTTCCTTTTCAGTCAGCCTACCTTTGCCACCAAGCGACTTTTTATCTTTAAGATCATTTTTGTTAGTACATTTTCTTAAGTTGTGTAGTCTTGTGCCCATACGTTTCTGTACATGACCTACATATTCACCTTTTTCAACTGTCTGTCCTAGATAGGGATTTGCTGCAAGTATGGCTGGATAAGAGGAAGAATCGCCATCATCAATATACCGAACATATCTTAATTCTTGCCTCAATAGAGGACTGAAAACATTCACCAATTCCTTTTGCCTCCATTGATCCATCCGATCCTTTGTGATTAATCGAGCAAACATGAATGTCTTTAAACGTCATTTATTTTGGTGGATCTTGGTGTTCATTCCAATACTCACAAGATTTGCACTTCTTAGAAAGTATGCAATAATCTATACATTTTCCATTTGTTTTGCTTATTATAGTAATAAATCCATTTAGTGATGAGTATCCTCTCTTTTGCCAAGCTTCGTCCCTTGAAATGTCCTCATCAATTACTATACAATCATTATAATTTTTTTTCAAACTAATAATTCTTATTTCTTTAGCTACAGCACTCATGCTAGCTTTGGCAATGTAATTGTAAGAGTTGGCAACTTCTTCACTTAATGAGTTAAAAGAAGATTTGTTCATAAGATCAGGCATATTCATTAAACCGCAGAATTTTTTTATACTAGAGTATCCTTTACCTATTTCTCGAAAAGCTAATACAATTCTTAAATTAATTTCAAAAGGTTTTGGACTGGTTGTTACTGGTTTGCTTATAGTTTTACTTGAATAAAACTTTTGCTTCCATTAGCAAGATCCGCATGATATAAATATACAGTGTGATAAACCTTTTTTAAGTTTAGCATCATGGTTAAAAGTAACATTTGCAGAACATTTTGGACAGCAGCCAATGGTAGTTATTATTATTTCTAAAATGTTAGTGTTCATAAAAATATAGCAGTCATTGGACTGATCACCATCAGCAGAAAAATTATTTTCATTTACAAAATTATTATTTACAATATTTACAGAAGATTTACTACTAGAACTGGTTGACATTACGTTAATTTTTTTTGCTGAGCTACATTTGAATTGTAATTCTTGTAAATTAGATAGATTTTCTTCAACTACAATGTTTGATGTTTTATGTTGGTTTCCTCTGAAGAATCTACGTTTTTTGCTATACCTTATTTTATTTGTTTTATCTTTATTTCTCATGATTTTAATAATTATTTAACCAAGGTATGATCAAGGTAAGAACACAGAGAATAAGCCAAAGATTGATGTGGTTGTTGTTAAGTAATTAGACATATAGTGAAGAAATCCGTTAATAACTATGTAACATACAGCACCAAAAACATTAATTATTAAACAAAAAGTAGTTTTAGAGTAGCAATTGCCACACATGTAGTTTTTTTATTAATTTTTATGGTATTTTGAAAGATAACTTGCTTTTTAGCTACATAGCAACGGAATAAACAATCCGTTGCTATGGAAAAATTTTAAAAATACTCTAAACCGCATTATTAAAAGTTGATTTTTGATAGGGTTAGCTTTAATTTTATATAAAACTAATTCGAAATTTTTAATCTACAATAATTATATTACTTAAAAACTTTAAAACTGAAAAAACTATTTTTTTGATTTTTAATAGTGGTCTGCCACCTTAAACCTTTAGAATTTTACTGAACTTCTACTGGCAGTTTAAAAAATGGTTTATTCTTGACTTCATTAAAGAAAACCGAGAAAAAAAATGAAATCTTGAATAGCCTTCTTGATAGCTTGAGTAACGATTAAAAATAAATAAAAAAAAGGAAAATAGGATATTTTGAAGCAATCTCTCTTTTTGATTACTTAAAACGTTTTTTTTAGAAAGAGACTTCAGATAAAACTTTTTTTTTGAAGTTTTACTTATTTAAAACGTTTTTTTTAGAAAAAGACTTCAGATAAAACTTTTTTTTTTAAACGCAACGATTAAAAATCAAATTTATCCAATCAAAATTTGAATAGCATAAATTTGAAAAAAAAGTTGCGTACTTTATACGCAAAGAAACTTTTGCAAAGACTTATTTTTTACATCTTTAAATATTTAAAATAAAAGTAGAAGGTCAACTATAAAAAATTAGCAAAAACTGAATTGTTTTTTGAACTTTTCTCAAAAAATTAATTAAGAATAATTGGTTACACAAAAAATATAGAATTTTGGACCCCTTCCCCCCCCCCCCCCTCCTCTAGGTATATTAGTGTATAATATACACTTATATAACTTATATAACTATATAAGTTATATAAGTGTGTATTATAAACCTATATAACTTATATAGTTATTTAAGTGTTTAATATATAATCATATAAACATTTAATTACATATTATAAAAACAAATAAGTTAATAAAAATTCAAAACATTATCACAATATAACATTATAACAGTATAACAATAATAATGCAATTTCTTATTCGAGAAGCCATTTTTAAATAACTTTCTCACTTTAAACTAAAACAATTTGTAGACTAACAAGAGATAAAGAGAAAAAAACTGTAATTTTTAAAAAAAGATGTTGATTTCCTTTGAATTTGGTACAGCAAAAAAATTAGAGGTTTTTTCATAAAATCTTTTTTTGTACCGAAATAAAGCGAGAAAAGTAAGCGAATATCTTGCAAAAGGGGTGGTCCATAAAGTACGTACGCTTTTTTTTCTTCCACTTCCCCTCCCCTGCTGCCGCATTTTGCAATACGCTTTTTTGAGTACCCTCCGCCTCCCTAAAAGTAACTAAGCTTTTAAACTATTTATCTAACATTTTACGATATTTTTTGTCTCCTTTCTATGGCTGACTCACAGCCCTCCCATCTCATATATGCCATTTGCAGACCTCCTCTTGCCTTTCAAGCGTACGTACTTTATAAACGATCCCAAACGATAATTTTCTGCCTTTCGTTTCGTCAAACTTGCTAAAATTTACCGTTTTGTTCCAAGATGCAACAACTTATAACAGCAATTAACAACTGATGTAATTTATTTCTGTTAGTCGCACGCTATTTTTGTAAATAATTAAGCAAACTTTTGTTTATGTATGTTTGTTATGTATGTTTTGTTTATGTTATGACATTGTAAAAAAATTTATTTTATTTATTATATATATTTATAAATTTAGTTTATATATTTTTTTATTTAAGGAACAATAAGTTCTAAAACAAAAGTTAAAAGTAGAAAATTAAAAGTAAAAGTAAACAAAGTTGTTTTATTAACAGATAATAAACAGAAAAAAACATAAATGTGCACATACAGCCTTTTGGCTCTTCGCTAACTAACTTCTAAAAAAAGTATGGTGTTTATTGAATTCAAAAATATCTTAGTAACTATTGATATATTAGCCACTTGTAACTTGGGTTTCTCAATCTTTTAACAGACTGGGTAATATTTTCAATTGAGCATCTAATAGATCAAGGAAACAAGTCATTTCGAAAAAACCATAAGTCATTTTTAGTCAAAAAATAGTTAATCACAGAACTGAGTTATCTGAAGGTACATACAAGTTCCCTTAATAGATTACATTAATCTGGCTTTCCAGCATGAGTTGGGTTGCGACTTTGAATTACAGTTAATTTCATAAACATTTTCTGAATGAAAACTTTCTGTATATAAAATGCTCTGATTTTCAACAGTAGTATCCTGGAATCAATGTAAATTTTAAATTATATTTGAAAACATTTAAGCTGCATTTTTTGTTGAGTTTAGATTACTTCAAGTTGACACATAATGTGCACATAAAACTGCACATGTAATGAGTTAGAGGTAAAATTTAAAAGTAAGTATTAAAGCAACAAGTCAGCTGCAGCTGTTGAGAAAACAGTTCATATTCGCAGAACCAAAACGTTTTCTAAAAAAATTAAAGAATTTGCCCAAAAATGTCAAGATGATAATAAAGTTTGCAACTTTTTTGCATATCAATTCAAGAGACATTTTACTTCAGACAGCTTATTGTTAGTGTTTTCTGCACACAGAACTTTTAAGATAATAGACTCTAATTTGTTTTTGTAAAGGCACCAGATAAAGTTTGCTCCTTTCTACTAAAATTTATAGAATTTTGCATTTGTTTTCTAACGGGTGCGAGGGCCAAAACAAAAACAACGATTATATGACTAATAGGATTTATGCATTAAAAAAGATTATATTGACCTCATTCAGTCATCCTCCAAGAAAAAAGCATTTTCTGTTGTCATTGTAAAAAATGCTGACATCTACGACTTTAAGAATGGTGGCCTCAATTTTATAAAAAAAAACAAAGTTATCTGATGAATCAGTTGGCCCAGGAACAAAAAAGTTACATTCAAATTCAGCACTTTTATGCATTGGAATCACAAATCTGAAACTATAGGGAAAGTAATTAGCAGAAACTATATTAATGGATTTCAGTTTCAATAATTTTCTTTAACAGAAGAAATTAGTTTAAGTTAGATGTAAGTTTTCATTAAGTATTCGAAGGGGCAAACATAGTTTAGTTAGAATTTTCAGCAACATTCATAATTGGTGCATCTATTAAATAATTTGGCATTCTTGAAAACATTTAATCTGTTTTTTTGCAGAAAAAAAGCGACTAAAGTGCATACATTCTACATGTTGGACAACGCGTACTAAATCAATAAATGCAATCTACGTGAAATAGCCTACAATCGTTGATAAGCTAGAAGAGATAGTAATTGAAAGAGGATCAAACTATTTTGTCTAAAAAATTAAGGTTCAATTGCTAAAATGAAATTTTTTGCATATATATGACTATATGTAGTTAATGTGTTGTCTACTGTTTTAGGGCATTTTGGAGCGTATATAAGTTTTTCTACTACTTGTGTAGTAATTAAGCATATCAAAAGAAATACATTGATAATAGCATGGAGTTTTCCAAATGAGAGTTTAAGGGTCAGTTTCCCAAATAAGGGGCAATGGATCATTGTAAGGTTTAAATGTAGAACAGTTATGAGGGAGTTTTTAGAGCTAATGATTGGCATTTTTTATATACTAAAGGCTCTTCTCTTCATACTGATTTTCAGCCTTGAAGATTGCATGTTATAAATAGGATTTTATCTTATGCATAACTTTATTTTAATGTAGGATTTTGCATTTATCATAGTAAGATTTTTTTATAGCATTTTTTTTTTATAGAATTCCACTAATTGCAAATTAGGCTGTCAGTTCTTCAGCAATATTACAAACACCTCAGGTATTATTTGTTAAAATCGATATCAGTTTTTTTACTTTAACAGTATACAGCCGCGCAATTAGGATTTCAGAAAAGCGGTTTCCAATTTTATGAGTCCTTGGTTTTTACTTTGTGAAACCCAAAGCGTGCATATTTATATGATATATGTTTACTTTTTTTTCATAAAGTCTTTTTCACATTCATTTCAAACTCCAACACTTTTTCTTCCTTTTGAACTTAACACAACACACTTAATAACGATTAATAGTGTTTAAAGCTGGAACAAGAAAATGTCATTTAACACACACACATTCTAAAACAATAAAAAAAGGCGTTTCTGGGTACAATGAAAACACCCCTAATTGCGCAACTGAGTATATTTTATCTTTAACCTTTTCTAAAGTGAAAAACTTGTTTCAGTTTTTTTTTTTCTTCAAAAACGGAGGAGTTTAAAAATTAAATTTAAAATAGTTTTTTTTTTTTAAAAAACAAGTTTTTAAATTTGATTTTTACAAAATATTAATGTTATTTTGGTTAGCATGTCCTAGAGCAGTATATTCTGAACTCCAATGCAAGTCTGTAGACTATTGTTTTTATATAAAATTTTTAATTTATATGTTTATTTAGAACCAAATGATAGCAATAATGAAAACAAACCTTATGTAAATTCTACATATGAAGTAGTTGCGACTAAGATTCAATATTTAAAAGTTACTTTCAACTGGCCAATAATTTTATCAAACAACAATAAAATAAAGAGCATTTATATAATTACAATAACATTTATAAATGAAAAGACAGAATGGATTTTGGGTTTAGTATGTTGTTTTTGATTTTTATTTTGTTTTTTGTAAGACTTGTTTCAACAGTACGTTTATACTTTTTTTTGTTTTTGTTTAGGTGAGTGAAAACACGTTTACAGTTGAAGAGAATTTTCTTTGTAGTAATCTTAATAAATATGTGGAAGGATCAGAATTTCAGTTAAACGTGTATCCAATTAACTTTAAAGGATACAATCAAACCATCAAGTTATCTTCAAATTATACAAGTATCTTTTTACAATATTAGGATATAAGATAAAAATTAATTAATTTTTTTGTAATTGCGTTAAAAATTTCAAAAAAATTATTTTTGACAACTAGGTCTGATTTTTTTTTTTTTTAAACAATGTTATCAAAGATTTATTTACCATTACCCAGATGGCACAGACGTGAAAAATACGTAATTTAAACGTCTTAAACACGTCTTAAACGTCTTTTGAACGTTTTGGACGTCTTTTAAACGTTCAAAAGACGTCTTTTTTTGGTCCTGCGCCCACTGGGTATTAACTCGCAAATATCGTTCCAACAAAAGTATGTATTACAAAATAACTGCGGACTGTTATTAGCAGTCTGTTTTCACGTACTGTACGGGTATCCAATTGGCTAAGATTTTCCGATATATTTATTAACTTACCAATAGTAGCCCGGAGTAATTCCGATCGGACAAAAGCAATTTGGACTAATAACTCATAGCCAATTAATAGTATTTAAATAACTTTCGACTAATACAAACTTACTAATAAACCAATCATCTAACCCTTTCATGCACTGGGTTGTGGTGCAACAACAAACTGAAAATTAAAAGAAAGCGCATATGAAACGGCAACAATTTTTGTTTTTTTTAACTAAAATTAAATGGGTTTTGGTTCATAATAAAAACTTTTTAAAATCAGTTTTTTTCAAAAAAAAGCATAAAATTAGGTTTCCTAAACCTAATCATATAACTTTTGATACTAAATTAATTTGATTTTCTTTGTGTTGGGTCGCAAAAACAGAAAAGAATTTACAAGGTTATTGAATATATTAAAAAAATGCACAGCACTATATTTTACCAAGATAAACCTTGTCAAGTCTATATTTTGTTTTAAAGTAATAAGTAAAATAGAAGCTTGAAAATTTCTAATTCTAATGATGAAGTTCATATGTTATTTGAGATAAAGTTTACATTCAAAACAAAAAATTTCCACAAATAAGGTTAAACAAGGTACATTATAATAACAACTTCAAGAAAATAGTAAACCAAGTATTTGTTCTAGATGATCTTTTTTTCAATGAATATAAATTAAGTATAAAAAACTGTCTGTTCAGACATATTAGTTGGACATCCCAACTGCTTTTTATTTTTTCCTACCAACTCAATACAAAATTGATTAACACCGATCAAACAACGTCAAGCAACTTAACATTATAAATGTATGTTTTTTTACATCAACTAATCCAAATTTGTCACTTCTATCTGTTTCATTGATGAAACATTTTAAACGGTTAATAGATTCAACCAATCAAAATATTAACAACATTTAAAAAGACATTTTGGAGATCTGAAGTTTATCTTTCACTCCCGCTATTAACGTGAACCAAATTTCAGAATATTTTAAAGAAGAGTCAAAATTATTTGGTAAAATCTCTATGCAACTATTGTAAGTCCACAACAACACGTAAAGAAAATGCTTTTAAGAGTTACCTATTTGATAAAAAGCAAGATACGCTAAATTCGGCCTACATTTACTGTGTAACTTAGCAAAACCTGAGAAACTGAGTAAGTTAACTGGCATATTTACCTATTAAATGCTCCTCCATCTGTTGTAATCATAAATGGTTAGATTGTAAAATAATAACAACTATTTAAATTTTTTAAAGGTCTTACAGTTCCTATAATTTTTTAGCGTTTAAAAATTACGACCATGTTAAGTTTTAGCATTAATTAATATAGTTGTATATATAAAAAATCAAAGTTTTTAAATATTAATATGTACGAATTGATAATTGTTAAATATAGGGGAAACTGGGGTGTAATCGGATACAGTCAAACTGTCAAAAATAATTAAAATCAAAATAATTTTTGTTTAAATGACAAGAGACTGAATAAACTACGATCTGATAAAAGAAAATGCCAATAACATTAAAAAAAAACAAAGTTGTTCAATATTTAAAAATCTATGAAAAAAAAACATTTTGCTTCATGCTTGGGGCGATTAGGGTATAAAATGTAACAATAACATATGTTTTAGAATTCATTCAATGTTTAAACATAGTTCACAAATAAAGTTTGGCCGTTATCTTTTTCTAAGGAGCCAACACAAAAGTAATATACCCAGCTGTTGCAATCACTAACTTTCAACACTAGTAAAGTAATTTTCCTGAAAGTAGAGACATGAACTGCCTTGCTCTAAATTTTTGACTGTTTTCTTATTTTTAAAATGCAGTGTTTTGTCCATCTACTGCAGCTTTTTTTTTTTGATGCATAATCATTTTTGTAAGACATTTTGAACCTTTTTCCTTTTTGTTGAAGGATTTGGCTCGTTTTTTCTCAGGGTGTCTAACAGTGAGGCTCTAGATTTAAAAAAAGGTCAAGATTGCAGTTTTTACTCTCTGCCTTGGTAGTCTCTTTTGCAGTGACTGCTCTGGTATTGGAATAATAAGACTTGGAGATATATTTTGAAATGATGCGGTATTAACATTGCTCGTAAAAGTGGTTAAAATGGTGGAAGACTTGGTTATTATGCCGGTAAAGTCAGATGATTGGCTTGTCAAAGCAATTGTGTGGACGTTAGAAACATTTATTTTGCTGCTAAAAGCAGACATTATGAATACAGATAACATTTGATAATTGGTACTTACAGATTGATGACTGACAGAAGTACCGAGGTTACTTGTAACAACAATGTCACATGTGTCAGTTACAGGGGTTGTTTCAACAAAAATAATATCAGCAGTTTCTGCTGCCAGAAAGTCTGCTTTGGAAAAGAATTTCTATTAACTGCTGATATGCCTGCTTTTTGAAAGCCATTAATAGCATTTGTCATTGTTGCAGCTTCCAGGTAATCTTAAAATAAATAATTAACCATTTAAAACTACTCTATTCACATGCTTTATATATATATTTATTGATATATATATATATATATATATATATTATTA
>NC_061160.1:50429809-50511893 GCF_022113875.1 Hydra vulgaris | reverse complement strand
TGATTTCACTGTTTAGCTTAACGATTACCATTGTTATAACCATTTCGTTTCCAAACCTCCGATATTGGTATTGGCGATCTTGTTTAACAAAATTTGTTTAAAATAATCTTGTCAGCAGAAATAGACAAAACTTTTGAAGAAATATTGTAAGCACTAATTAAAGATAAAATTCTGATAAAATTCCTGATGTTACTCTATTTACTCTTCTTATTATTCATATTTTGAATTTGATGTATAAATACTTATAAACACCTTGAATTACTTTTTATGAACACTTATTTTTATGATCCTCTTATTAAAATAAATGAAAAGTGTTATTTACAGTAATTAGGAAAAAAAGATATTATAAGGCAAACAAAATTTGCGTTAAACAAGCGCATTTTCTTTGTTGTAGTTGAAAAATCTTTTAAGGCAATTTATTTTTTTTTCTTCTGTAGTTGGAATTTTAAATAACATTTTTTTTTTTAATGGGTTTAATTTAATTCAGATTTGAATTTCATTTATTTTCATTTCATTTAGTTTCAATTCAATTTAGTTTAATTTCGATTCAATTTAGTTTAATTTCCATTTATTTAGTTTAGTGTTTTAGTTTAATTTTTAATTCAATGTAGTTTAATCTCGATTCATTTAGTTTCGTGTTTTATAGTTAAGTTTATAGGAATTTTATTCATTTTGTTTTTAAATATAATTTAGAAAATTCATTTAATTTCAAAAGTTTTTTAAATAATTTTTTTGAAAAAAAATTTTATTTGCTTTTTTTAAATATATAAACGTGTATACAGACGCGTACAAACCCCAAACGCGCAAAACTACCGTCAAACGCTCACTGTATGCGCCAAACGCCTACGTATGGTCACCTTAAACTTTTCTCTGTGATTTTCTTTTTGTTTTGCTCATTTTGCTTTTAATTTGTTTGATATTATATTATCCTTTTTGTTGCAAAGCAGCTAAAGTATTTCCCAGCAGTCAAATTTAACAGTTTAAATACATTATTATGTTTAATAGCACCTTTGTAATTACCCATTGTATTTAATGATAGCAGAACATACTTTTATCTCTAAAACAGTTTGTGACACAAAATGAGAATTTAAGCACTTATTCTAAACTAATTGGTTAGAAGACATTAGGATTTTGGGTAAACCCATGTAAACAATTTTATAGAAGATTTTCAGAGCTAAGATCTTTAAGATGCTTTTAATTTCTTCTTTTATAGCAGATGCAAATTTAAATGTGTTTTGTAGGTTTTACCTTCAAGTTTATCTCTTCGCCATTTACACTAGCTCTTTGTTGTTTAAGGGCAAAACCAATTATGCAAAAACTCATTGTAGCTCATATATTTACTTCTTAAATGTGATTATTTTTTTATCTCAGTAGACATGCAAAATTTAAAACAGCAATCACAAGATATATTCTAGTTTAAGGTTATGCAAGAGTTCTAATTTTTTTATATGGTCAAGACTGACAGTGAACTTGTCATTACAATCTAGACATCCACTTACAAATTGACAAAAAGACAATTTTGCAGTATTTCAAAGTGAACTAATATAAAGAAGTTAAAATCTCATTAGTCAAAAGTTAGGAGTGAATCACCTAAACTAATTTTTGATGACAAAGCAGCTTCCTTTTTTTGGTTTATTAATTTGATTTATTACAGTACATGTATATCTTTTAGATAAAAACTGCCTTTTCTGTTTAATCTTATTTTATTTTTGTTATTATCCATATTTAATAACTCTATAAACGTATACAGAATAAATAAAGTTACTTGTATTACTGAGATAAAAAATTTTGGAAGAAATCACCATACCATCTGTGTTGACATCAAGACAACATAAGTAACATTAATTCTACCTTTTTAAATGTTTCATTGAAATTGAAACTATAACTTGTAAATAAGAAAATGCCCTAAAGCATATTAGACAGTTTGGAAAATGCATTGTGCAAAAGATTTGTCAAAAAACGAGTAAACAACACGGTTGCTAAGGTATTGCTATGGATAACATTGTTTAATCTATGCCAAAAAAACGTAAATTTCTTTATAATGGAACGTATAATTCATCTCAAATGATATATTTTTGGAATTTGCAATCTTTAAACCAGATAAAGAATCAATATATATATATATATATAATATATATATATATATATATATATATATTTTTACATTAAGATAGGGTTTAGCCACCTTATACGCTGAAAGATTATACTTTAAACTTTAAATTTATTGATCAATGTAAATCTATTTGAGAGTAGTACATCCTAGTTAATGTAAAAATACTTTATCAACTTGTTGCTTTCACGTTTGGGGCCTGGGCGATTGTTTTGGTCATTTTTGTTCACAGGCTCAAATTATTGTAATTTTGTAGACAGCATACTTATTTGATAAAGGAATAAACATATAAGTTTTTGGAGTTTGCTCCATGTCTAAAAGTAATCTCAAAGACCAAATAATGTCGTATTTATTCCTGACATTAAATAATCATTAGAAATTTTTGTTATCTTTCTTTTTAAGTAGAACTGAATGTCGTAAATTTCATGAATTCAAGTTGATTCTTGTAATTCTATTGTGAAAAACTCTAAATTAATTAAAATCATGTAAAATATTTTTGTCGTTTATGGTTTCAATAGTTTTTAAATAATATAATACTTTTTAAGTAGGAATGCATCATTTAGCCGATGCATGGCCATCGGCATCGGTTTTGGTAACCATCTGCTGATGCCGATTGTTTTGAAAAATCAGTTTTTTTACTTATGTGTTTTCGTGCAAAAGTATATTTGCTTCATAAACGAAAATACAAGTACAAGATTAACTTATTGTATAGACATATCTGCAACTTTTATATATTTTTTGAATTGTTTTTTATCAGGGTTTCTCTACATTTAGAGTCAAATTATAACTTAGGAAAGCAATTATATGAATCATATGTCTAAACTAAGCAAAGTATACTATGAAAATTTTATTTATAAGTTTAAATCCTAGACTATAGTTAAGTAAAGTTAAACGATAATTTTCATTTACTCTACTAGATTATTAGTTTATTAGTACAGAAAGAAACATCGTAATAGCAGAGCTTTTTGAGATGAGTTCACACTGTATATATATATATATATATATATATATATATATGTATATATATATATATATATATATATGTATATATATATATATATATATATATAAATATATATATATATATATATATATATATATATATATATATATATATATATATATATATATATATATATATATATATATATATATATGTATATATATATATAAATATTTCATAATACTAAATTTACTTTTCAGCTTTTGCTAGTTTCGGATTAACAAATTTTTCAATTAGTGGTCCAATATATAAACGAATCGAAAATGAATATCAAAATTTTATACGATTGGTTTGGAAAGTCCAATGGAATAATCAAAAAAGTAATGCTTTTTTTGTTTGTTTATTTTTATATTATTATTTTTTTATCTCAAACTTAACATTTGAGTGCATTAAGTTTCATAAGGGATTATAAGTAAACTCATTAGTGATAAAGTGATTATAAGTAAATTCCCATTTTATTTGAGAGCATTAGACTCATTATATGATAATGATAATGAATGCAATCCAGGGATGAATCTAAGTCATTTAATAAGGTGGTAGTGGTGTGGCGATTTTCAGGTTTCTTGGTTGGGTTGAGTTAAACAATGTAGGTCTTTTTTACAAATGCGCAAGCGGAAGACTTAAGACATTTGACTCCAACTATGTAACGTATCATGTTGATTTTAAAACATTTGAATTGAACTCTATATTAGGCCCAACTAGCACTCTGGATTTTAAATTTACTGAATCTCTGCAATACTTATTTTCTCATTAAAAAGAATCTTAACTTGGCTGCACCAAAAAAGGATGAGCTCAATTATGCCTAAATTAGAATTACGCTGTAGAACCTTTAGCCTTCCTAGAAATTTGTTTTTTTTTTTATCTTAACAAATTCTTAAAAATGGTAACCACGAAAAACTAAACATGCCTGTTCATTCTATTACTCGATATGAAAAACCTATATTAGAAAAACCCCAGACAAATCCAAAATTCATCTATTAATATATAAACATGAAACTTAAAGTTAAAAATTAAATAAGATTTATGAAAAAATCAAATAATACAACTGAACAAAGCAGTATAGCTGCAATTTTTAACAATTTCTTTTTATCTGTAATATTACACCTCTCCACAAAAAAAGGAACCAAACTTGGTATATCAAACTAAAGACCCATTTCTTCAACAACAGTCTGCTGCAAACTTCTAGAGCGTATTGTAACAGAGTGTTTAACCAAGTATCTATCTGTTAAAAGTTTTTTATCTCTAAATCAGCACAGATTTGTTCCAAATAAATTATCTACTACAAATTTATTACAAACTGTAGATCAGATATCATATGCAATTGAAAGAGGTTAAAGTGTAAATGCTTTATACCTAGATTATTAGCGTTTGACACATCTACTCATGGTCTTATGCTCCACGAACTTTCTGGTTATGGTGTCTCTTATATGATACTTAATTGGATAAAATCTTTTCTCTTCAGCAGAACACATCTTTTTTTTAATAACTTAAAATCAATTAGTTTACAATTGCGGTTAAATGCTTTTACTTAAGAACAAATATCTTCTGAATAAAATGTCACATAAACAACTTTTTTGATGTCTTTTTAAGCCTTTCTAAAAATTCATATGTATAATATATGTATATACATATATATATATATATATATATATATATATATATATATATATATATACACACACATATATATATATATATATATATATATATATATATATATATATATATATATATATATATATATATATATATATATATATATATATATATATATATATATATACATATATATATATATATATATATATATATATATATATATATATATATATATATATATATATATATATATATATTTATATATATATATATATATATATATATATATATATATATATATATGTATATATATATATATATATATATATATATATATATATATGTATATATATATATATATATATATATATATATATGTTTAGTCTTTCTAATAGTATATATAAATATTTAGCCTTTCTAAATATTTATATAAGTAATGCGGTAGTGGTGTAGTGGTAGAGCGCTCGCTTCATAAATGAGTGGTTCCGAATTCGATCCCCACCACGTCCCAGGTAGTACCGCGCTCAACTCGTTTCTCCGCGCAGCGGCCTTGTTCGTCAAGGTTCGTGTTTCGGAGTTATAGAGTTGAGGTAGCCACAAAATAAGTAGCCTCCTCGTCTGTAGTGGCCTTCACGGCATTGAGGAGGTAAAGTAAAATAAAAATAAAAAAACTCAAAAAACCAAACGATGAATTATTGTATCAAATCATACATCCCAAATTCTAAAAGTAATCCCAATTTCAAATAATAACAGGCAAAACCAAAATTCCTCCAATGAAAATGTATTCGATTCCTCTAAACGATAATTTGAAGATGCCCTTTAAAAAAGTGGCTTTAAAACCTTTGATTTATAATTTGACCCCGAAAAAAAGAACACAAAAAGTAGAAATAGAACTAGAAATGTAATTTGGTTCAACAAATAAAAATGTTAACAAAAATGTTTCACTAACATAAGAAAATTGTTTTTAAATTGGTTAATAAGCATATTCGGCTCTTTAATAAATTATGTTAATTGTTAATGAAATTACATTTAAAGTTAGCTACTGATGCACAAAAAGCATGAAAAGAATTACAAAAGGTCACACCAATGCTTTGTTAAAAGAAAGAACCCTGATTAAAAAAAACTACAGAAAAATGTAATTGTTAACAAAAAAAACAACTGTCCAATGAGTAGAAGTTGTTTATCAAAAGATGTGGTATATAAATGTGTTGTTTTCTTTAAGAATGTATATAATAAACAATATATTGGCTTTAGAGATGATGAATGGAAAAAATCTTCGGCCAATTATGAACAATTCTTTAAAGAATAAAATGTATTCAAAAGACACCATGCTGTCAAAATATATATGGGAATTAAAATATAAAGATATTATTGATTTTATATTGAACTGGTCCATTCTCAAAACTGTACCTGCATATGGAAATATTTCCAAAAAATGCTTAAAATGTCTATAAGAAAATTTTGAAATAACTACGCATGCAAACCAAGAATGTTTATTAAACTAAAAATCTGAATTGATTTTAGGCACGAAAATAAGTTACACCTAAAAAAATATAAAAATAAGCGAGCTCAAATAATAGTTACATTAAATCCCTCTTTTTAAAAAAATATTTCTCTAAAAAAAGTAACCAGTTCTAAACACTTCTTTTTATAATAGTGTCAGGATATTCTACAACTGTGTGAAATTTTACAGAAGCTACATTTCGACTTTCTGTAATTTATTTTTTCGGCATAAATTGAAGTTTTCTTAATTTGATCATTCATTTCTGCTGAGTCTTTATTGATGAAGCACAGTATTGAATGAAAAAAAATTTTGTTAAGTGATTTTCTACAAATTTATAAATGATCTGTTTGTTTAAGAATATTGAACACTCTTTTGTAAAATACATTTTATATTTTACAAAAAAATTTTATGCAAAACTTATTTGTAAAATATATATATATATATATGTATATATATATATATATATATATATATATATATATATATATATATATATATATATATATATATATATATATATATATATATATATATATATATATATATATATATGTCCATAAATATTAAAAAAACAAAATATACTTTCTTCCATCGTCTTCATGAAAAAGACAACATACCCTTACAACTTCCTAAGCTTTTTATTAATAACTTTTATGTCAAAAGAGAGAGTTCTTTGTTGTTTCTAGGCGTTGTTTTAGATGAAAACGTAACATGGAAGGAGCACATACGAATAATCCAAAATAAAATTTCGAAAAACATAGGCCTTTTATACAAAGCAAAACAGTTGTTGAACCAAACTTGTTTGAAACTTATTTACTTTTCTTTTATTCATTGCTATCTAAAATACGCTAACGTTGCTTGATGCAGCACTAATGTATCTAAAAATAAAGGGCTTCTAATTAAACAAAAACACGCTCTAAGAATTATTGGAAATGTGAATCGCTTTTCGCACACTAAATTACTTTTTAATAAATTCAAAATACTTAACGTATTTCAACTTAACCTATATCATATTTTTATATTTATGTTCAAAGTAGATAAAAAAATGGCACCCATTTTATTTAATTCATTTTTCGAAAAAATAAATCATTTATACCCAATAAGATTTTCAAACAACAATTATATTCAACCAAAAAAATATTATTCTGCGACTAGGGTCTCGATAGCAATCAGAGGACCTAAATTATGGAACACCCTATTGGATAATGAGTTTAAAAAAATTTCTTTACTTAATCAATTTAAAATAAAAATAAAAAGTAAACTTTTGATAATTGACAATGAACTTGACTTCTTCTGAAACTTTTAAATAGGAGTAAGTAAATCACTTGTTTTTTACTTGATATTTAATTTATTTTTAACATATTAATTTTTGATTTTAATTTGAATCTTTACCTTCTTAAATTATCATGTTTTATCTCATTTTTATTTACTATTAAAATTTGAAATCCTAATGAAAAAAAAAATAAAAAAAAATATTAAATTTTAATGAAAAATATTTAGATATTTGTATTTATATATGTACCTTACGCATATCTTATATTGTGATAACGGATTTTTTTTGGTTTTTTGTTTTGTTTGTTACTTATATTCTTGTTTGAAGGGGCTTGGCGATAAGACTGAATTTGTCTTCTTCTTGCACCAGCCGTTTATATACAGTTTTTAAAGTCTAATTTTGTAAATATTTTCTTTTTGGCGAAATATATATTATATTATATTATACATGCATTTTTTTCTTTTAGGTTTTGAAAAGGGTGAAATTGCAATACTTTTTTCATCCAAACATTGTACAAATGGTGGCATATTTACAAAACAATTTAAATTGGTAAGACTATATTTTGTTTCAATATACTTTGTTTTCTGAAATTGGTGTCTGTTGCACAGATTAATAAGTGGTGCATCTAATAACACAGTTTTCTCTCCAGTTGGTTAAGATTTGTCTAAAATAAATGATTGGTCAGTGACAAGTATATTACAGCATCAAGGTTTAGCCCTAATAATAGTTGAGTAGTCTGTAAATTAGTGAGTGTGGCAAAAATTGAAGAAAAGTCAAGAAGAGTTTATGAAATTGGGTTTTAAATATGAAAATAATGAAGAGTATTCCTAAATTAGAAAACAGGATAAAAATAGTTGTTTGTAAAGTATTTGCTAAAAATGTGTCAAGTATAAAATGATTAGATATGATGACTTTTGACACAAAGTATTCTGTATGCTACTTTCTTGAATGCTACTTTCAAGTGTTGGTATTTTTTTAGCAGAAACCGGAAAGAAAATCATGAATCAGAAATCATGTTGTTGAGATAAGACGAGTGAATGAAAAAGAGATGGTATTAAAATTAGAAGTTTAGTTTTTAATATGCTTTTAGTATATGAACCTCTAACAGGTAGGAATTCACTCCCAGCAAGGCTACAAGCAACCACTATTGTAAGTTAGGAGTTACAAGAAAAAAAAAAAAAGTTAAAGAGCAAAGAAATGGTTTATTAAAGACTTATAAAGTTAAAGGTATCTATAAATTCAAAAGTCTTTTATAAACCATTTCTATGCTCTTTAACTCTGTTCTTTTTTATAGACTTATAAAGTTATATATCTAAAAATCCAAATGGCTTTCAGAGAATGTTACAAAGGTAAAGAGCAGATGCGGACATAGTTGTAAAAAAAACAATTAAGTTTAATAAAATGTTGAAAATGTTTGAGAATAAAAAAGATTCTTGGTTCATGTATTGTTTAACTAATTACAATACTAATTGGTTAGTTAATTGGTTAGGAATAACGGATTCAGGGAAGTATCTATTAAAAGTCTAGACAAAAAAACAACTATTCATTACTGAAAGTTTGCTTTAATCGAAAATTGCATTATATTGATTTTTAGAATTTGTTTTAACCTTTTGATCATACAGATTGTATGATCAAAAGGTTAAGACATAATTGAGATTGCCATGTGTTTTTAAGTAATTTCTAAGCATTGTAAGTTTATTTATCATCATTGCAATATTAATACTATCCGTATATTGTCAGTGAAAAACCCAGAGTTTATTTGGGAACACGAAATAATTTTCAGCAGCGTTAGGGAGGGGGGGAGGGCTGATGATTTTGAGTTCATTCCCCCACTCCTCCATCTCCTCTCTTAGTTTAAAATTTTATCATTCAAAAAATATACTTGCGTTAATTTTTACATTAGTTCATTTATTATCAAAAGGAGTTTACACTTAACTGCCAAAAAACAAAAGGTACCTTTACTGTTATTGATTTTTTTTAAATATTTCTATCTTTCACAAATGCAAATTTTTTATACATCCTATTGTTATAAAATTTTGCAACAAGTTTTTAAAACTAAGTGTTGTACATTCGTTTTTTTAAAACTCACGTTTAATTTTTACTTAAGAACAGTTACGTCATGTAATTATGTAATAAAGCAATTTATTTTTAATTCATTTTATTGTCCTCAATCAAAAATACGGTAGCTAAAATAAACTAAAAATTATTTATATACTAATGCATTTAAATCTGATAATTTTTAATAGAAATTTTGAAAAGAAAAATTAAAAAATAAAACTAATTTTTTAATGCTTTTTTTGTTGGCGCCCATACCGCTCAACCAGGTCTGGGTTCGTTCCTGATTGTAATAATTTACTTGAGTTAATATTGTTTGCACTGTTTGTTTTTACCATTTAGAAAGATAGTTCAATCTATATTTGTATTAAATATTTATAGTTTGAGGGTGCGATTTCGTTACATCTACGACAATGAGCTCTGTCGTTTTGAATTTGAGCACTCATGCCTGGCCAGAAAAATCTTCTTTTTGCGTTTCCTCTCATTGCAGCTACACCTTGATTTCCTTCATCTGAAAATATGAATACGCTAATTTAATATTATTATTATTAGTCGAGTTACGTCATTTTCTAGGCTTTTCTATTTTAAAGTAGTTTCTAGGCTTTTCTATACGCGTTTTTTTTTTTAATTTTATTTACTAACAACGCGTATTACGGGTTGCTTACTGCTAGTGTAAATAATTGAGTAAGATTGATCTAATTTTATTTGGTATTAAGACACTATCATCTAAAAATATGAGACTATTTATGACGTATAAATCGTAACGTTTAGGCCAATTTTCTCTAAGATGTGTTGGTATATTTTGTTTGTTTTCTGGGAGTCCTGTTTGTATATGTTGCAATAGATCTTGATATGTAGAAGCAATTGATGACTCTGTAATAATTCTATCCATTTTAATAGGGCCGTTAAAATTATTAAACAAAGAATAAATGGTTCCTAATAAGCCGCTTTCATTATCGCATGTTTTGTTTGAGGTATTACTGTTATTGTTAGTAATTCGTGACATAGCATCAGAAGCCAGGTTATGTTTTCCAGGAATCAAAATAACTTTGATATTATAGATTATTGCTTTTTTGCGTATTTTAAGGAAATAAGGGTTCTTGATCTAGTCTAGCATTTGATCGTTGAATATTTTTACTAATGGTTTATGGTCAACTGCAACAATTAGGTTAGGACATTTCATCACAAACATTTTGCAACTTTCTAAACCATATAATAATGCTCAAGATTCGCCTTCAATGGCGTCTCTACTTTCAGCGTCTTTTGTCAACCGGGAGCCAGAACAAACAATTTTACAATGAGATGGGCCGCATATTACATTATCAATGTCAGGGCATTCAAAATGTTTTTGTGTTAGTATAAAACCTATACCTGATTTACTCCAATTGGTACATAAACAAGTTTGACGATTTGTGTCGAATTCTTGTACACCTTCTTTTATTAATAAATTAATTAATATTTTAAGCTGGGATTCTTGAAAAAGTTTTTCAAGGGTTTGGTCCCAATAAAATTTACCTTTCTTGCTTAAGAGGGTACGGAATGGAGTCATTATTGGATAAAAACTATTCCGTTGTCTAAAAATAGTTTAATATAGGACATAGTATGTCAAAATGAGGATTCAATGTCGTTATCTCAAAGTAAAGAATCATCAATACATCTGATAACTCGTGGAAAATTATGGGTTAAATTGTAAAAAATTTAGTGCATCCACCGTTTGATGCATGGAATCATTGTGTTGGTCTTAAATATTAATAGTGTCCCCATTCTGTTATAAAGGTTGAGGTCGTTTTAACATTTTGTGAGAGAGGTACACTATGATATCTATTCCAAGTGTCAATGATAGTCTTTTTTTTACTCATTGGGATTTGATTAATAATATTAAAGGGCAAAATAGTGTGATGCCTGACTCTCAACGTCACGTCGTTTAAACGTTGTAGGTCAACAGTTCTTCGAGGAGAACCGTCTTTCTTTGGTACAATAACTATTCTGGAACACCATTCCGTTGGGGTTTCTTGTGATACTGGTTCAATAATACCACATGCTACGTCGCCATCAAGTTTCTTTTTTACCTAGTTTCGACCATGATATGGTATTAGTTTATGTACTGCACTTGAATGACCCCATCCTTGAATGTTATTTTTAGTGGTCTTATCTTTAGTGGTCCTATCATTGATTGTAATTTTTGGTGTGCGCATGTACTAAATGCGCTGTTGGCATAAAAAAAAATTAATACAGTTTTCAATTACTAAGCGATTTTCTATTGTAGCGACGATTAGCATCACTTCAGGTAATGGTGGACTTATAGTTCTAGTAAAACAGCCGCATTTATCTAATGTATATTTGTTTTTATTGGTTTCTTTTTGACTAGATAATTTACTGATGTTTGTATTTGTAAAGGAATTAAAAAAACTGATTTGAAAGACGGATAGATTTTTTAATGCGGTTTGTGATAAGTAGATTCCACTAACGTTGTCGCATGTGTATAATAGTTGTGTTTTTGACGCATTTTTATTTAATAATTTTACTATTAAAACACCTTTAACTTTGAGACCGTCGTCGGCGACGCCCCGGATTTTATTCTTGATTTAATTAAATACTGCTCTGGTATTGACCATTTTTTTAATATGTCTGAGCTAGCAGTGCATGTTTGGGCACCAGTATCGGCTCTAATTATTATTGTTGTATATGGTAATTTTATTTGTTTTATGTAGTTTTTTGATGAAGGTTTTATTCTTTTATGTGCCACTAGGTCCATTTTGAGTGTTACAGATAAGGTTGATAGTTGCTCGGGGTTATTTACAGTAAACTTGTTTTTATTCCATGTTCCGTGTGGTAAGATTTGATCTTTTAGTCATATTTTGACAGTAGTTACTGATGATATGAATGATAAATCTTTTTGATCATCTACTTTTATGCAGAATGTCTTAGTGTTTTCTCATACATAATGAAAGTGATTTTCTTTGGCGCAATTTTTATATTTTTTACTGTATGCGGGGCAATGCCTTCTTCCAGTTGGGTGTCTCTTTTTGCCGCATCCTCTGCATTTTAATATGTTTCTTCTCGGTGGACGGTCGGTTAGCTTTTTTAAAGTTGTTAACGAATTGATTTCTGTTAGAATTTCGTTTTGGTGTGCGGTGTTGTTGATTCTTGCTATTAACTGTGATTTGATCATATCTTCCGAATAATGAGATGTACATATTTATAGGTTGAACACTCACATTTTCTATTAAAGTCACACAGCACTGCTTGTGATTTTATTCTTGCAATAAAATTTGTAATCGTTTTTCCGTCATATTGTTTCGTTGAGAAGAATTGTTATCTGTATACTTCAGAATGGATTGATTTAACAGAAACTGATTTGCTATGAGCTAGAAGCTCTGCTTCGTCGGAATTATTAAGATTTTCCGGACTAACAAAACTGAAGAGCATCTCTTTGACTGTTAAGCTGCAAGTCAGTCGCAGCTCATAATAGATATCTCTTGGTTCAGTTAATTTTTTAATTTCTTTATACCTCATCCATGAGTCGAGAAAAATTATCCATTTATTTTCTGAGATATTGGACTATGGATGGTCGCTTTATTTCCAGTTGTCGTGTATTAAAATTGTTTGTTGAAGTTAATAATGAGATATTATTTTGATTTCGTGATGACATTATCGTTTTCATCATTTTGGTTATGATTCTGCATATGCGTTTGTTGTTGCTGCATATGTAGAGCTGCAAAAAAGCTGTACAGATGATGTCTAACACCATCTGTAGAGCTTTTTCGTCGAAACTTTTTAAATTCAAATGTTTTTTCTGATTTATAAGTTGTCATATATATAACTAATTGTAATAATTTTTTTTCGTTGTAGCTGTAATATAGTATTCTGAAAATAACTTTTTTTTATATACGTATTGCTTACTTTATTTTAACTTTTAAATTTTTGCTTTGACTAAATCCTACTCATAGCGTTATATATAATAACATAATTCTAAGCATACACAATTGTTCACATCTCTTCTAAAAACTAAATTACAAAAATCGTAAACGCAACCATTGTATACACTAAATGTCATATAAGAAATTGTATAAACAAGTTAATTACATGTATGGCGTATTATACAGTGTTAATATCAAAGTTTTAATGCTAAGTTTGCGAGAATGAATGATAGAAATATCAGGAAAAAGTTAGCTAAATTTCATTGAAATAATCAATGAATTTTTTCTAGAACTATAGTTGCCACCTATATTATACTTTTTGTACCTAAAAATCCTTTAAAACAAAAGTTCAATTCACCACATGCAGAGAGAGTGTTACAATGTATGACAGCAAAAGCTGGAAAGCATGAGCATCAAAAATAATAACCAGGTCAGACATCCGACGCAAAGAAGATGAAAAATAGATATAAGCAGAGTTTTTCGAAAAATTGGTGATTTAAGATATAAGTAGTGACTCTATCTGATAGGGTGCATTGAGTATATCTGGTAACCGGTATTGAGTATATCTGGCGTCTCCACATGCTGGATGCCCCATAGATAAAACTCCTTCATTAAAATTTTATTTTTTCTAATTTGTGTAACAAATGATGGTCCTCAAAACTGTTATAGACTTAGTGGCTCTCTAGGCTTAGTCTATCCTTAATTTGGTAAAGTCAGGGTTAATACCTTGTTTTAGTAGACATGTTGAAGCGTTTCTACATAAATAATTTAAATAAGATGGTTCAGCAGAGCTACACCAATTGACTCTTATTAAGGAAAAGGTAAAATGTTATAACATTCAAAAAAAAAAAAAAAGAGAAACGATTAGTGTGCTAACGCCTTTGCTAATAACCATTATGAATTCTTTTATTTTTTTAACATCTTTGCTTCAAACAAGACTGCAAGCAACCACTAATTAGAGTTGGAAGTTATTGGAAGAGAAAAGATAAAGATTATAGAGCAAGATTACAATTGACAGACAACTTAATGGATTGCGAATTATATGATTAAAGAAAGCAATATGAAGGAATTAATTCCAAAGAACTGATGTTTGAGGAAATAAAATAGAGGAATAATATTTTTTACAGCACTTAGGAACAGTGACAGAGGAAGGATGAGACTTAAATAAATAACAAGTAACACGAGAATGAGTTTTAGTATATGGTATAACAAACGGATGTTAAGTTAATCGTAGAAAATGGAGGGTAGATGACTCAATAAA
Organism: Hydra vulgaris; assembly: GCF_022113875.1. Lineage (NCBI taxonomy): Eukaryota > Metazoa > Cnidaria > Hydrozoa > Anthoathecata > Hydridae > Hydra > Hydra vulgaris. Next base: position 50,497,168 of record NC_061160.1, on the reverse strand, counting down.
TACATTGCCATTCATAAATATAGGAAGGTCTAAACTATTGCGATAACGAATGGCTAAAAAAAAAAATTTTTATCTGAATGAAAGTTCAAAAAGCCACTGTGAGCCCCATACTGTACCAGAAGTGAGATCTTTTTCAAACTCGAATGCCTCCTCCAAGCAATCAGAGAGTGTTATCTTCTTTTCATGACAAGAATAAATGGTAGTATCATCATCGAACTACCACTTTAGGTGGCATAACATCTGCAAGATCGTCAATGTAAGTTAAAAAGAATATAAAGCCAAGGATTGAACTTTGAGGAATTCATGAATTTACTGAATAAGAGGAAGAGTGCTGTCCATCGAGAATAAATTTTATACTATGATTGGAAGGGAAATAGTCAATAATCTTAAAAATGTTACCAAATACACTGCAAGAAGAAAGTTTATGGAAGAGACCAGCAACCCAAACTTTATCAAAAGCTTTAGAAATGAGTGATGGCCTTAACCACTCCACCTCTATTAAATGCACTTTAAAAGGTATCAGTTATTAGTTTTAACAAATCAGCTGAAGAACGAGAAGATCAAAACCAGCATTGATGATCAGAAAGTAAGTTATGAGACTCAAAATAATAGATTAAGTGTTTGTTAATTAAAGACTCAAAAAACGTGCTTATGATAGGAAGAAGACAAATGGGACTGTAGTTAGACGAATCGGATTGCTATCCATAATTTTTGAAAATAGGGATAAGAGATGCCGCTTTTCAGCAGGCTGGAAAACAAGACTTTGATAAGCACTTGTTGAAGAGATTTAAAATTATAAATAACAGCTCCAGAGAACACTTATGCAAGACGTTAACAGGTCTGTTGTCCGGGCCACAAACTGTAGAAGAGTCTAAGCAGGGAATTACTTTAGATACTTCAATTTAGCTTTGTCTTTAAGTGTCTTGTCCAAGTTATGCAATCACAAAAATTATGCTATAAACAATGATATTAATGAATATAATTTTGTTTTTTATTATCTAATTAGGAGCTTTTTTTAATTGTTTTATAATATACTTTTAAATTTCGTTTCGATTTTATTTTTCAACGACCCACAGTGTTTTTTTTAATTTGATAAGGTAAATGGAAATTTTTACAAACCTTATCAATTATACTTTTAGCGATCATTATCTGGTGATATTTCATTAACTAACTCTGAAGATGATGATTTGTCTGAATGTCCTGAGTTGCAACTTATAGTATGGTTTAAAAGTTTGTATATACAAATATAGTTGAATATTAAGTTTTGTTGCTATTTTTTATTGTAATTTTGTGTTTTTAAAATTAGGAAACTCGCGCATTTAAAGAAAAAAATCAACAATTATAATAAAAAAAAAACTTTTTATTCTAAATTTACTTTTTTAAATAATTTATAAAATGCTAAAATGAAGTATATTTAATAAAATGGGGACAAATTAAATATTATTATCTTAAAAAGTTTTTAGCATTAAAATACATATAAATTAAAATTTTTTTTTAATTATTTTTTTAAACTTCATCTAATTGAAAAAAACTAAATTTACCTTAATATTTAAGTAAAATAAAAAAAGCAAGTTGAAGGGTTATTAACTAATACATAATTAATAGAGCACTTAACTAACAAGACGATCAATGATATCAAAAAACCATCATATTATAAATTGCTGTAATGTATTTATATTTATTATATTGATTGAAGTGGTGTAAAATAATTTTGTTATGAGTTTTATTTATTTATTTATTTTTTCAAAGTTGTTTGGTGCTCTATATATATATATATATATATATATATATATATATATATATATATATATATATATATATATATATATATATATATATATATATATATATATATATATATATATAAAGAAAAGAGTAAAGAACTAATAAGCATAAATAACATTATTAATAGCAATAATGATAAAAATTTATAATATTAATAAAAAAGCATTACAATTGATAAAACTATAGGAAAAATAATTATAGTAAATTTTATAACTAGGACCGAAATTATAAAAATGAACAAAACAATTGCAAAAATTATGACAATAACCATAAAACTATTACTACAATGGCATTACTATCACTATCATAATAAATAATATTTTTAAGGCTTCTAAATTAAAGATAAATTAATGATAATAGTATTAATAATTATTATTATAATAATAAAGATTAAAAAAAAGAGAGAAAAAATTAAAAGTAATAGTAGTTTTATTAATACAGTAATATGATAAAATAATAATAATAAAATTTAAAATTAATAATCAGAAGATATATTTTCAAACAAAGATTTCTTAATATGGTTTCGATTGAGAAGGAGGTTAGTAATTAAGGAGTATAATGTAACAATCTTTTTTTAAATAAATGGTATTATTTGGTTCTACTAACAAAAATACATTAATGTTTTATAGAGAGCTTGAAATACTCAATAGTGTTGAAAAAAGCAGTGTGCAATATAACATTTTCAGTATTTTGAGTGTGATATTTATGCGTGTCATTTGTTTTAATAAAAATTTATTAAACAAATTGGGTTGATTATTTTGAAAAAAATTCAACTCAAAGAGACAATTATAAAGCTTCAAAAGGTTAAGATGAAGTTGAAGTTTTAGATTTTTTAATTCATACAACCTATTTTAGATATTAGATTGTAATCCCTTGTAAAGAAGATTGTGAAGGAGAAAATTTTTGTATTGTAAAAGAGAAAATGTCATAATTCTTGTAGAAGTATGTTGTAAGTTGGTTATTCTATTAACAGAACAAGGAATAGTAAATTGGTATTTGAATACGTTTAAGAACATAGTGTCGAATTAATAACAAAATACTATTGGCAAGTGAGAGCTATTTTCTTTAGTTAAATTAGTTGATTGTACCATGATAGGTTTTTGTCAAAAAGTATCCTAAGATGTTTTATATATTTAGATGGAAAAAATCCATTACTGTTAATTCCAATTTTCACATTATCTTTTTTTAATTGGAGGGTGTAAATTAATTTATTCGGTTATTGATATTTAGATAAATTTGGTTACTATTTAACCTATTGCACAAATAATGGGGATCTGGCAACCAAATATTAGGGACCTTTTTTACAAAGTTGTGCAAGTGATTTATTTATGCGCAGAAGATTAGTATTATCAGCGATATGACAAACAACCGAGTTATTTATAGAATGAGGCACATTGTTAATATATATTAAATACAGCCCTAGGACAAAAGCCCTAGGACAAAAATCTATGGAACATCATACTTAATAACTTTATTAGTGATTAGAACCCGTTAATCAAGACAACCTGAGTACAATTTGTAATACACAATGAAAACCAACCATTAGAGATACCCCGTACACCATAGTAATACAGTTTTTTAATGAAAATATTGTAGTAAACTGTATCAAAAGTTATTTGGAGATCAATAAAGGTGCCATAAGCAAAAGAACTATTATCAATTGCACCATGAATCATTTCAATAATGCTAATAAGTCATGGAAACTAGAATGTTTTGAACAAAATCCGAACTGGTGGCCATTGAGGCACTTAAAATTATCAAGAAAGTGGTAGATGCAAGAATACATAAATTTTTCAAGATTTTGCTGATATTCGAAAATAATGATATTGGTCTTAATAATATTCATGTTTTGAATCTAAAATATTATAAATTGGTTTAAAAAATGCAGTTTTTATAGTTTTTTTTTTTTTCAATAAAAATAAAGTCAAGGTGTAATGTCTTTAAATACTAAATGGAAATCATTATAGGATAAATGAATACTTTTTTGCAGAACTTCAGGATTTGAATTAAAGAATGAGTTGAAAGATTTTAAAATTTTAACGGGATCATGTATAGTGATGTTGTTTGAAGATATACAAGATGGAACAAGATTTCTTTTAAACGTATATTCAAAAGAGTTCTAATACCCTTCCGTGTAGCTCTGAAACTATTAGTAGTAAAGTAATTAGAAAAGTGCTTCTATTTGCTTCAAATAAGTGTTACAATTAAGTTTCTATAGGGTTTTGTAAGTTTTTTCAAGAATTATTTTTCATATAGATTTTTTGTTTTAAGTAACTTCTTAAATATCTTGTTTCGTTTTTTTGTTGAGGTTATTAAGTATTGGTGAAGTAATCTATGATTTGAGACTCCAAGTTAAACTACGATTACTTAGTTTTTTTAGAGGTGCATGTTTGTCTAGAGGAGAGTCAAATTGAAGATATCTTTAGCTAGTGAAGATATCGTTATATGATTTATTTGTATTATCGTTGGAGGCTTTTGTGAATTGCAAGCTTTTTATCTCTGGTGAAGTTTTTGAATGTAATTACTATATCCCAGTTTATTTTCAAGTAATCTCTTCTATATTTTTCACTGTTCAGTTTTTTTAAGTTTTGAAGAAAAATATTGCTTTTAAGAGAACTAATATTTCTTTTTTTAAAAGATGAATAAGTTAGAAACTGTGGCAAATGATTTAATGTTCTAAAAATTAGATTAGCGGAAAAATATCTTTGAATTTTCAATTAAAGTACTTGAGTGATAGTTAGTTCTTGTTACTGACTATCACTCAAGTACTTTAACTGAAGTTGAATTATCAATTAAAGTACTTGAGTGATAGTTAGTTCTTGTTAGTAAGGGTATGAAAAGAAAAAAGTTGTTTAATAAAATGTTGTTTATATAATCTGAGATTGAATTATTTAAATTTACTTTTATAAGATCTTTTATAAAATCACCCGTTATAAAGACAGTTTTATTTGATTCAATAGCTAGTTTTTCAAATAAAATAGCTAGATTTAAAACATTAAAGTTATTAATAACCATGCGATAAACACAGCCTATGATATTAGCCTTTGATAAACACACTATGATATTAGATCTTTTAGGAAAATGACTTCAACAAACACAAACTCTAAGAATTGGAGTTTATACTCAAGTAAATCCTTTTTAGATTTATAAATTAGTTTATTAGAAATATAAAGTAGAGCACCTCAAAATGAAGTTTTTGTTGGAGTATGTTCATAAACATATCCACTAAAATTTATTGGAGTTGTTGACAGTAAATCAAATTTTAACTTTCTATTTTACTATCAACAACTAAAATTATTAAAGATTTTAATTATACTAAATTTATATCTTATTAGAAATTATTTAAAATTGAAGCTAATGCATCAAAGTGTTTAACTAACGAAGTAAAGTTTAAATAAAATAGAGAAAAACAATTATTTATGATATTTAAAGAATTAATAAATTAAATGAAATAAATGTATATAACTAGACAAAAAACATTTTTTAGTTTTTTGAAAAATTTTATTTAGTTTTTTCATAAGCTTTATTTAGGTAAAAAAATTCATTCTACCCCTACATTTGGGCAGTGGCATAGTTAGGGAAGGGCAAGGGGCAGGTTGCCCCTAAAGACACTTTATTAGGAGAAACAAGTCTATTTAAAACCTATCTATTTAGCATCCCTAACCAATTATTTGGGTTCTCCTACCTTGCATCCCTACCTGTTTATTCGAATACCATAACACAGTACTTGACATTTTGTTTTGAAAAGCATAAAACTAGTTATTATAATGTGGAATATTATCTTTATTTTGTATTTTCAAATGCAACGACTTCACCAATTGGGTCTTTTTTTCCATACAAAATGAAAAAAAAGTAAAAACTTAAATAAGTAAAACTTTATGATGGTTTTTAAAACAATGTGTTTTAAAAACTATCAAATGAGTTGTTATAATGTAAAACAATATTTTCAACTTAAATAGAATGATTCAGCTAAATTACTATTTTTTTAAAAAAATTTTAATAATGATTTTTGTTTTTCTAGTTAGTCTATACTGATTTTAGAGAAAAAAATGTTTCATACCTTGTTATTGACTTAATTGATGAAGGTCTTTGGCCTATTAAGATTAATGATGATATGCAAAACATACATGATTGTTGAGGTGCTTCAATAGTTAAGCATCTAGATTCTGATTATGATAGAATGATTTGTGAAAGTGAATTACCTAAAAAAAAAGGAAATAGAAAACTTAAAAAATGTTATAAAGCAATTAGTTTGTAAAGTTAACTGCTTTGATTCAATTGCAATAATTTTTATTTTTATGCTTCCCTTATTCTAGGAGTCATTCCTTCGAGAAACAAATTGTAAACAAATCTACCTTCAAACAAAAAAGGATTAAACATACAACAAGGTGATATTAAACTAGAAACTTTAACTTAATTCAAATTAAAACTTACAAATAAAGTTAAAGTTGTTTTTAAAAAAGAGTCGGGATTAGTTAGTTTATGAAGCAGTTGTTTATAAAAAAATATTTTCGATAATATGGGCAATTACGAGACAAAACACAAATACGGATGGATGGTGGTCTTGTTGTTCTTTTGCAATTCATACTAAATTACAGTCTACATACAAAAATCAGCTCTAAATAGAGTTATAATGCAACAAGTTTTATATCTCTAAGTGTGGCGAGTCGTGACAGAAGTTTTTTAAAACTAAAATTGACAAAAAGTTACCTTGATCCATAATGAGCATCCTTTGTTTGATAAATCTTGCTGTACTATCTATTAAAATGATATTGAGTTATGAAATTGACTTAAAAACTTCATCAATAACTTTAGTCATAGAAAAGCAAGTAAAATAAATTTTTAAAATGGTGCAAAAAAGTGGTTTTTTGTGTTTAGAAATCAATTCAAAAACCCTGTGTTTTAAGAAACAATATGATGAACGCAATTGTTTGTTTTTATTATGAGGAGGTCTTGCAAATAAGTTTTAGAAGGCAGTGGCTGAAATGATGTAATCACTGGTAGTCATGGTTCAGACCTCTGAAATCCTAAAAGAATAGATTCTGACATAGAAAAAGGTTGTTAAAATAAAGAAGATAAAGTGGGATAATGGTGTTTCATACATATTACCAATTTTTGTTTTGAATAATTAGTTTTATTGATTAAACTGTTTTTTAAAATTGAGAGACTTTGCATGCATTTAAAACTTTACCAGAGCTAAAAAGCTTGAAGTACACAAAAACATTCTTTTGATAAATAGCTGAACTTTTTCTTTGCATAAAACTGTTAAAGTAATTTTTAACAAATTCTTTTAACATGGCAATATCTAGTGGCTACAGAATATTTGGTACGAGCCGATAAATCAAGATGGTATTTTCATTCTAAATAAAAATGCCTTCATAAGTAACAGCTGTCAAGTACACTAAAATATGAATGTACACTTTAAATGAATCATCTATCCAGATATGATGCATGTGCAGCCTCGTCTTTGTAGTAAAATATTGCTTTTAAGATAATTAATGTGCAGCAGTTTTGAAGAAAAATATTGCTTTTAAGAGAATTAGCATTTCTTTTTTTAAAAGATGAATAAATTAGAAACTGTGGCAAAGTGCAGCAGTTTTGAATAAAAGAAAATTAATCATCTATTCAGTTATGCTGCATGTGCAGCATCGTCTTGACCGCTTAAACGCCATCTGTTGTAGAGATTTTTTCTGATGAAATGTTGACATAGGGTCTCACGCTCTTATAACTGCACTTATTAACGAAAAGTTTTACCAAATTTTTCCCTGCTGTATTGTTAAAATACAGACAAGATTGACTTTATTGTTGCAAAAAATTGGTAATTTGTGTATTGATGTCATGTAGCTTTAACACACCTCTTATTGTATAATTTGTATGCGTTTTATAGTTAATTTAAGTTGTTGCTTCAATCTCTTCACTATCAATCGTTTCACTTAAGCAGGTTAATAAAACTTAAGAGGTTGCACATATTTAAGTTTTTTGTTACATCGTTAAAAGAGACTTTTTATTGGGTTAAGCTATTTCACATTTATAGTAAATAGAAAACAATTTATTATAAGTAAACAGTTTCCCATTTAACTGTTTACTAATCTCAGTTTGAAATAAATCATTATACTCTTTATCAGGGTTACTTAGTGAGGAAACAATGCGTTTGTAAACATTTTGTAAACTTTTTTGATAAGCATTCTCTATTTATTGGGAAATCAATTTTTATTTTGCAACTACAATTATTAGTGTTTTTCTTTCTTTTAAAAATATTTTTTCTTAATTAATGCAATGTTGTGGCCTCTTATAATTCTTTCTATACTTTTTTTTACAGCTATAGCTAAATGTGCACGTTTATAATATTACTATTAAAAATTTAGTGCAATTTATCAGAGAGTGGAACTGATTTTTTAAGCTTTTGTCAATATTATTTGAAAAAATTATGCCATGCAGGTTAAACCAATGTTTTTGTTACTATTTTAAAATAAATTTTAATCGGCTTTTTTAATGAGAGTAAACAAATTTAGATGAGTTAAAAAAATTTTATTTAGACGAGTTTACATTTAACCTATTGTTAATTGAAATAGGAATTTGTTTTAGATTTTGATGAGAATGGTTTGAATTAACATTAACTAACAATAATTCGTCATTAGGCTTTTTATAGGGCTTATAAGAGTTTTCTAAGAAGTAAAAAATGACATCAAGAAAGTTCACAGTGTGTTTTAAGCAATGTGTTTTAAAATTTTTGCAATGTTTTCATGCTGATTTGGACCTGATTTAAAATGCAATATATGCAGTGACTCATTGGCGTGTACATTCATATTTTAGTTTGCATTAAAGATGTTATTTACATATTTACATCTATATGCTATTTTGTTTATCAGCTTATGTCACACATTCTGCAGCAATTTAATGTTGTCCAAGTAAAAAATTTGGAACTTGATTTAATGTACAATAATTGAACTATTAATGTACAATAATTAAACTATTATTATCCTCTTACGTTCATTGACTGAGGCTTTGGATTTGCATAAAATTTTTACACATACAGAACATTTATTACAGCAAAAGTTATATATTTTTACTATCTTTCCTTTTCTTCATAGAAATGTGGGGATTAAATTGTAGTGTATAAGCTACATAAATTGCAATCATCAATCATAGTTTTAAAAATATTTGTTGTTTTTTTTATTTAACTTTTAAAAAAAGAAAGTCTTTGGATGTGCTGTTTATAAAAAAAAAATATCTTGCATTATATAAAATTCACTTAAAATTGTTTTTTAAAAAAGAGAAGAAATATAATCCAGTTATCAATAAATGTATGTTTAGTTCAATTTTTGTGTAGATAGAATTGGTAAATGTTACTGAAAGATGTAAAGCAAACAAAAAAGTTGAATACAATTTAAATTATGCAGGTTTACATTTTTAGTTAAATTAATTTAATTTAAATAACTAACAAAATGAATATTATTTTTATATGAACCCAAGAACAAGCTAAAAAAATATTTTATCTTTGTACCTTAAACATCAGTTTTTTTTTAATTTTTGAAATATTATTATTACTAAAAAGAACTTTATTCAAAGAAATCTTTGATGTGAGAAAAATAACTAACTTTGCTATGGTGATAAATTATTATTAACTTCAGCTCCAATGATTTCAAATTAGAAGTTGTTACAAAAATCTAAATTTAAAACGTAGCAGGTTCTTTTAAATTTGAGAGTTTTGATTGAAGATATTTTTATTTTAGTTTTAAAAAGTGAAACTAAAATATTTTTTAAAAGATGTTCACAACTTGTGAATTGAAAGTCTATATTGTGAGCTTATGATTATTGAACTATATTATCGTTTGTTTCTTTATTACTATTATTATTTTTAAATATTAATTATTATTATTTCTTAAGACTTATGCAAACAGTTTTTACCATTTTTCTAAAACTCCACCTCTGGTTTGGACTGAATATTGTCGTATATATATCAAAAAGGCCTTGTGGAATGGTGTTGTAAATAATAATAAAAAATAATTCTGTCAGTAGTCAAAACAGCAAAAATATTTTTAATTTATTATTATTGTTTTATTAAAAATAGTGTTGCAGTATACTTGTGGCGTAGTGTTGTAGTAAAGTAGTGTTGTAGTTAATTATTTCACTATTTTTTAGTATAACAATTCATTTAAAATAATTGCATTAATAGCACGAAAATTTGCATCTTTTATGCATATGTAGAGATATAAGAGATTTAATGAAAAAAAATTGTTTTTTCATTAAATCTTCGATTACTTTAGATTTAGCGTGCTAAACACATATCTTCGATTACTTTAGATTTAGTGTGCTATCATTAGTGTTACAAGTTATATTTCAACCATAACTTGTAAGATTTGAGGAGAGGCTTTAAGAAAAAAGCTTAATAAAAAAGTGCAGGGTAAAATATATATATATATATTTACATATCTTCCCAACAAAATTTATTTACCATTTTTAAAATATAAAATGTTAAAAAAAAGGAAACAAAATTCATCCTAGCACAAAATTTATTAACAATTAATAAAATATAAGTTGTTTAAAAGAAAAAAAAATATCTTCCAAACAAGTTTACAAATATTAAAATATAAAAACTTAACATAAAGAAACAATATATATGTATATATATATATATATATATATATATATATATATATATATATATATATATATATATATATATATATATATATATATATATATATATATATGTGTATATATATATATATATAAATATATACATATATATATATATATATATATATATATATATACATATATATATATATATATATATATATATATATATATATATATATATATATTCAAGAAAATGTATTTGTAAACAAAACCTTTGATTAAAAGCAGCACAATACTTTTATTTTATTATTATATATATATATATATATATATATATATATATATATATATAGATATATATATATATATATATATATATATATATATATATATATATATATATATATATATATATATATGTATATATATATGTATATATATATATATATATATATATATATATATATATATATATATATATATATATATATATATATATATATATATATATATATATATATATATATATATATATATATATTCAAGAAAATTTATTTGTAAACAAAACCTTTGATTAAAAGCACACAATACTTTTATTTTTTAACCAAAGCTTATAAATTTACAGCCAACATTTAATAAAAAAATTTATATAAACAATAAAAGAAAATCAAAAAACAGGTGAATGCTGAAACAAGACACAGAAAAGATTAACTTTTTTATTATTAAAAAACTCCAAATCTATTAGGAATAGTTTTATTTAACCATGTTTAATTGTTTAGAGTTTTTCACAAAGCTTGATAATTAAATTTAAAAATGACTGAATCTTACGATCTTCAACAGCTTGTGCAATTAATATTATAAACACAGAAAAAAAATTGTTATCAAACACCTAATGTTTTAAATAAATAAATGACTTTTTGTTTATATAAAAACAAAAACAAATATTGAGTGTTTTAAGTGATTGCATAGTAAAAAAAATTTTGCGATATTTCTAATCCTGTTTATTGACAATCAAAAATGGTAAAAAGTTGCATAAGGACACTCAATTTTTTTTGTCTAAGAAAGTGTCTAAAATATACATAATGCCCCAAAACAACATAGTACCAATGTACAACCTTTATCACAAGACTTAAAATAATGAAGTTAACACTTTAATTAAATGTTTTAATTTTTTTTTTATATTATTTAAAGAGTTTACTTAACAGGGCTTCCTTGAGCTTTAAGTTAAGCAGAGCTTCTTTGAGCTTTAAGTTACTTCCTTGAGCATTAAGTTTGAGCTTTATAAAACATTTTTGTAATCTTACAGACCGTGTAGTCTAAATAGACTTCCATAAGAATCTAGTTCAAACTAGACTTGATAGATTTTGTAGAACTAGACTACATAAGACTTACTCAACTGAAAGTTGAGTTAGTCTTATCTAGTTTTATATAACTATCTCTAAAACAAAGATGACCTTTGCTCAGGATGTCTTATGGACTGGATAGATTTTACTGAACATCCGTGAGACGTAAGGCGGACATCCCCAGACAAGGCGTGTCCACTAGGAATAATGACAAGTTTCCGTTAACATTTTTAATTATTTGAAAAGCTTTTTGTTTTGTTTGTTTTCCAATATTTTCTATTATTGTTGCATTAACTTAATTGCAACCCTTGTGTAATTATTGTTTCATTCAATTTTTGAAGATGTGCAAAACAAAATGGTTCAAGTAGATTAAATTCTGTTTTGCAATGTAATTAGCTGTATTAAAAACTTTTGTAATGTTATTTATTTCAGACTCCTTCATTTTATCAATAATTTTTTTTGTTTTAAGATTATTTTTATTAATAAATTTTCAATTTCTAGCTTAATTCTATAACTTACTTTATTTACTAATTTAATTACTTTTTTTCAGCTTGAATATAAAGAGGATATATTTGAATATATAGTTTTTAAATACCTTTTTTATTAATTTTAATGTTATTTGTTGCTGTTAACTTTGGTGTTTTCTGTTGCTTGTTGATGTTAATTGTTGTTGTTTGATGTTTTATTCTGGGTTTTTTTTTTGTTTTGTTTTTTCATAAAATAAAACACTTATTGAAAGATACTCTTACAATTTTAACATCTTGAGTTTGAAAAACTTTTTTTCATACAACACGTATTTATATCCCAGATAGAAAGCCAATTCTGATTTTGAATAAATTTATAATTAAATTTTTTGAACTGATCTAAAAGTTTGAACATCTAAAATGGTAGTAAATAGTTAAAAGTAGTTTACATTATTGAAAATATAATTTTTAGCATTTAAAAATATTTTTAAAATAATTTTTTTAAATAAAATAATGGAGTGCATTCTGGAAAAAAAAAATACCGAATCTAAAACACCACTGACAATATGTATAAAACACACAACCTTACTTTATATTAAATTTTAACCATAGTTATAAAAACTAGCAGCAAGCAACCCGTAATTTGGATTATTAGTAATTATACCATTGCTTATAGTTGACGACGAAAAAAGACTAAATTAACATCAGTTAAGTTCTTTTTAAAATCTGTTACAACACAGCAGGTACCATAAAACGAAAAGTCAAGTAAAGCCTTCCAATGCGTAAAAAAATAAATCAAAAATAATTACAATATTCAATTACAAAAGTATTATTTGCATTTAATTGTTGGTAGAATTAGGGTATAAAGACAAAAAAAAAAAGCTGTAACAGCCCAGATATTTGTAAGCACACATTAATATGTCTCTCCAATATAATTAAAAACGAAAACATAAAAAAGCTAGACAACTTAATATAATAACACAGACAAATAACACAACAAATTAATAAGATATTTTATCAACTAAAATACTTGAACTAAAAATGTTTTATTTATTACAACATGGAACAATTGCAGTTTAACAATTTGAACAATTATATCATAAAATAGCAAGCATATATAAGTTTTATTGATGCTTCATGTACTAATTCTTATTTAACTTTCATCTAAGAGAGAGAGGAAGAGAAAGAAAGTGTTTCCAAAGCAGCGTATTAGAAAAACTAAAAAGGCATGCAATAATTAATATTAACCGGTTTTATTAAATTACCAGTAAACAAAATTATTTTACTTTTATTATGTAAAGTTCCAGCTTTTCTCTAATTATCGACTAATGATTAGTAGAGTAAATTTCATATCATTAAATTTACAAAATTAAAACTATTTTTAAACAGTAAGCAAAATAATCAAGTGATGACAAAGGCAACTAAAAAAAGAACATAACTATGTATGAAGTTATAAAAACATTTAAAATCATTAAAATTGAAACTTTTATAAACTGTTACTATTGATAGTAACAGTTAATAATAGTTATATACTTTAAACACTAAAATGTTTAAAGCAAAATCATTTAAACAGACATTCACAAGGCTTGACACCGAATTCTAGCAAGTAAGTTTTCTGCTTGCCTAGCAGCATATCTTACATTTTAATAACGACTAATATCATCTTGCCTTGCTCTATCTCTTTTATTTGGACAACAAATATTTTTGCCTTTTAGCATTTAGACAAATTAATTCTTTGCCTATTATAAGCCATTTCAATTTCATTATATTCTTTAAACATTTCAATTTCACTGTATTCTTTAAACATAGCACCAGTAATATTACTTATGTTACAACTGAATAATAAAAAATGTAAAAGAATCTTACAAATTATAGTCTTTTCTAATCAAAAACTATATTTTGAGATTAATTAAAATCATTATCTTTTTTTAAGTTTATATATTAAAAATATAAAAACTTAAATATATATATAAAAAACGATGCTTATTTACATCAATAATTGTAATTTAACAAAGAATCAAGACTACAACACACAATCTAAAATTGTAACAAATGAAGCAATATCAGTCAGTCTATTTTACTCTAACGTAATGAAAAAATAAAGGAATTCAAGAGTATGTGTATATTATTATTTTCTGAGAGAAAATATTCATACACAGAGAAATATAAAATATACTGAGATACAGGCACATAAATGTATATAAACTTATTTGCCAACAAATCATTGTCGGTGATAAATACATAAAATATATATCTAAATTATAATATAAAGAGTTATAGCAAACTTATTAAAATCACTACCAGTTTTACTGTCTAAATAGTTTTGTTACTATTATAGGATCCAATCAATCTTATCCCAGGTCAAGATTTTCCACCGGCATATTTTCCAATGACAATATGTCAGTAAAACATTTTGATCTGGCCTAAGATTACGTATACGAAGAAAAACTTGACTGCATATACTAAAACATGGCGACCAATTTTTCATGGGTTGAACTACATTAGCTGTAAATAAAGGAAAAGAAAGGCTTTATGATTTCGAAAATATTTTAAAAAAATTAATTTTGGCATTTCCATCTGCATAATTCCCTTTAAATAATTCTTGTAAATGCGGAAATGGCAAAGGTTGCGACAAATCTTGCAGAAATGGTGAAGGTTGCGACAAAACTACCTTTCATAATAGCAACATAAAAAATTTGTTTCATCAGGAAATTTCTTAGCACTACAATGCTGACAAACAAAATTCAATTCTCCTAAATAATGATAATCTGGAATAGCATCAGTCTTGCTATACAATGTATTCTTTTGTGTCTAGCAGTGTATCTAGCATTTTTTTGACTATTAATTTCATCTCACCTAAGCCTATCACTTTCATTTCTGCGACGATTACTTTCAACTTGCCTAAACACACTTTCCTCATTTCGGTTCAAAGTATTTTCTGCTTTTCAAACAGCATATCTAGCATGTTATAGATTATTAATATTTTTCATTTCTGTGACGATTAACTTGCTTATTACACTTCCATTTTCTAAACTAATATCTGCTTCTAGACTAATATAATCCATTTAAACTGCAGCTTTAATTGAAAGTAGTAACAAAAAATCTAAAAAGAATCTTGAAGATTGTGATCTTTTCTATATATATGTTTTTTCTATTCTTTATAGGATACATAAATAATTTTTAAATATAAGAAACTGTTATTTAAAATAAATAACAATAAACTTAGGACTTAAAAAAAAAACATATGAGCTAGAAGATGTTTAAACAAAAAACTAACTTTTTTTATTTAGATTTTAAAAAATTAATCTAAATAATTAAATTATCAAATAATTCTAATAATAAACATACCGCTAATACAGAAAAAGTTAAAAATAAAAAGTTGTAAATCTATTTTTGCAAACTTCAAAATTGTTTCTTTATAAATATTATTAGTAATCGTTTTTAAAACAATTCACAAAACTTTACAATATTTTGTTCTTTTATACTACATAAATACATGATTTGATAAATTTAAAATAAAAAATGTAACGAATAGGTAAATAAGTGAACATTATATACAAAAAATGGATATTAATGTACCTGATACAGAAAAGCTGTTGTGATTTACCAGAGTGGTAGTTGTAGACTTTTATAGTGAATATATATAATACAGAGTAGTAGGCTTTTACTAAATGATTAAAAGCAGTGAGATAATAATGAAATTACCTTTTTATCATTTTTAACAATAGACACCAACGTGAAGCTAAATGTTTATCAAATAAAATGATTACAAAAAAATAGCATTGCAACAACTTCACAACAACAAGAGCACACACCATTAGTTAATATAATATGCATATAACATAACTTAAGATAAGAAACATAACATTCATAAGAAGCATAACATTCATATATAATAGAAAATGAGTAACAACATTAAAATATTATTAAAATACATTATGTATTTTCAGAATAGTTAATAATAAAGGCTTGGAAACACCTTGACCTATAGCAGTAACAGTTTGACATTAAACACTGTTGTGTAATCCTCTGCTACATGACTTGGCTGGATAGGTTGACAAATCTTGCCCATATTTACCGAGCCACAGCACTTGAGAACATGGAAACAATATAAAATAAATACATGTACCAACTAAAAACACAATATATATATATTTAAACTTATATAAACATATTTAAACACATTTATAAAATAATTTTATAACACATATTAAAACATACACAAACAATAAAAAAACAATTTATTTTATTATAAAAATACATTGATAAAACAGCTATAAAGCACATATTACCACATACAAATACTTATCAAAAAAACATATATGCAAACAATAAACATATATAACTTGAATTGTGCAAACAAAAATTTTGAAAATGACATGAGAAAATTTAAAAAGATTTAAATTAAACAAAATTTGAATATATATATATATATACACACACAATATACGTCCGCCATACTTTTTACCTTTATTATTTATAATATTTTTATTTATTATATATTTTTATTATATATTATTTTATTATATATTATATTATTATATTATATATTATTATATATTATATATATTATATTATATATATTATATTATATTATTATTTATTATATATTATTATTATATATTATTTATTATATATTTTTATATATTATAATATTATTATTTATAATATTTATTATTTATTATATTTTTTATAAGTACTGTAATCCTCATAACAAAATGTTAACCTTTACATACAATAACATGTGACATGTCATTTCACAATTTTATTTTTCTAAATTTTCTAAACAAGAGCAAAAAATAGTTAATAGTATCACAGAATTTTCAAAGCAGTAATAACCAATATCATTAGGGCTTATCTATACTTTCATTTTTTTTCTGAAAAAATAAAGTATA
Source organism: Hydra vulgaris (assembly GCF_022113875.1). Classification (NCBI taxonomy): domain Eukaryota; kingdom Metazoa; phylum Cnidaria; class Hydrozoa; order Anthoathecata; family Hydridae; genus Hydra; species Hydra vulgaris. Next base: position 50,480,098 of record NC_061160.1, on the reverse strand, counting down.
AGCTCATTAAAAAAAACTGCTAAAGAAAAAAAATAAAGTTAAAAGAAAAAATAAAACAAACAAAATGTAAACGATTTAAAAAATTAAAAGGAGATCCTTTCTACTTTATATCTAACAAAATTGTTATATATAAATTGCTAAACTATTTCTATACTTACTTCAATTTTAATATGGTCTTAACGATCATTGTTTATCTTAAAAAATAAACAATCATCGTTAAGATCTTTATGCAATATTTCTAAACTAATAAAAAATAATTAAATTCCAAAAGGTAAAAAGTTTTAACTCGTTTGGTAGATCTTTCTCTAATGACCGCGTGCATTTTGTGAACTCGCTTCAAATCCAGGAGAGCCAAGTAGCTAATTAAAACTTTTTTAAAACCGAAAGCAAAAGGACGTTGAACGTTGAACGTTACTCTTACAGTATTAATATTATGATAATAAGTTGAATATATTGTGGAAAACGCAAGAATATTTCATAACATTACGCGATTTAAAACTTTAATAGTTTTTAATTATTTTGAGCAGATAAGTAATAAACACTTTTTTTTTATAGATTTTTTTTTAAAGATTTTAATTACATGAAGTAATTAAAATCTTGTAATTAAATAGAAGAATTTAATTACATGAAAATTATTTTCACATAATTAAATTCAAGTCTTTAGTGGTAATCAAAAAGTTTTTTTCCATAAACTATAGTTTTAAAAAAAATGCTAATAAACCTGAAAAAGTTTAAAAACTTTAATCAATTTTTTTAAAGTAATATATTTCATGCGTAAGCCAAATCCTCAGTCAATTTAGCGGCACTTACTTGCAGCAGGTTATAAGATAGTTAATGTAGCATCACTTCCTTATGGCAGCAGGCTATGAGGTAATGATGTTGCTACACTCTGCACATAATTTAAAAATATTATAAAATAATAAAAACAAAAACACTGTTAATTTCAAAAAATTTCTAGTCATTATTATTTTAGTTTATAAATTTATATATATAACTCAATGTACTTCTGCATTATTTTATTTGTTTTAACTTTTACACGATATTAAAATGTAGCTAAAGTCACTGAAATGTTGTTAAAAAAGGCTTTTCTACCATAAAAATCTATATAATCAATCATTATATTTTTGAAATAGTTGTTACATTGATGGAAGTTTACAAATAGTACAAATAGCACTAATCTTGAGTAAGAATCTTCTAAATAAAAGCTAATATATATATATATATATACATATATATATATATATATATATATATATATATATATATATATATATATATATATATATATATATATATATATATATATATATATATATATATATATATATATATATGAAAAATATACTGAAAAAATTATTCAGACTAGGATTTGTATCATCTTTGTTAAATTGGTGTAAATCATTTTTGTCAGGCCGAACACAGAGGGTTGTAATAGGGGAATATATTTCAAGTTGGAAGATGGTTACTAGTGGAGTACCACAAGGTTCAGTACTCGGACCTCTTTTGTTTGTAATCTTCATTAATGACTTATGTAAAGGCATTATTAAAGACACTAAATTATATGCAGACAATACCAAAGTTATTTCAATCAATCATTGTTATGATGATAATAAAATATTACAAGAGGATATTAACAGGTTAGTTAAATGGTCTGAAGATTGGTTAATTACATTTAATGAATCAAAATGTAAAGTCATGTATATTGGCAAAAAGAATCCAAGATATGAATATAAATTGAACAACTCTGTTTTAACAGAAACAATGATAGAAAATGATCTTGGGATTTTCATTTCAAATAATCTAGAGTGAAAATATCATGTTAATTCAGCTATAGGTAAAGCAAACAGAAAATTAGGCATGATCAAAAACTCTTTTGAGTATTTGGATGAACTTTTATTAAAGTTACTATACAAATCGTTAGTACGTCCCTATTTGGAATATGGAGCAACAGTTTGGAGTCCATTTTGGAAAAAGGACATTGACAATCTTGAAATTGTGCAACGCAGGGCTACGAGAATTGAATCTTTAAGGGGGAAGTCGTATGAAGAAAGTTTAAAGATACTTGAATTGCCAACTTTGTTTGATAGAAGAAGAAGAGGTGATCTGATTCAAATGTATAAGATCTCAAAAGGGAAAGATATTGTTAATTTTCACCATCCTCCTTTAAATTTTGAGCTGGAGCGATCTAGTAGAAGTAACAATTGTAGAATACGCAGACAATTTACAAAATCAAGAATTCGTCACCATTTCTTTACAAACAGAGTTATAAATGATTGGAATTCTCTACCACAATGGATATCAGATAAAGATAATTTGAACATTTTTAAAAACAGTATCGATAATTATTTCGGTTTCTGAACACTAATTTTTGTAATTGGCTGTCATAGTCTTAATTCTACGTAATTAAGACTCTACACACCTCAAGTGTGTACAGCACCTTTTCTATTCTATATATATATATATATATATATATATGTATATATATATATATATGTATATATATATATATATATTTATATATATATATATATATATATATATATATATATATATATATATATATATAAATTTACCAAAAAAATTTTTAGGATGCGCTACCATTGATAATTATGATTCAAGGTATTGCACTAAGCCTACTCCGCGTAAGACCTTTTTTTAAGTTATTTATATCGATTTCTATTTATAAAAAATTTAATTAAAAAGTTCAAAGGTACAATAAACATGTTAAGTATATACTGTAACATTAATGATTCTCCGTCTCTACTTATATAAATACATTAAATTTTTATAAACGAAATTCTTAATATACACTCTGTTAAAGCCTCATAAATTTTACACAAATAATATTTTTAGAACCTACAGATGGATCAGTACCTAAGAATTATACTAGTATACTATACAATAATAATTGCAGCTTTGCATATTACAACATTACATTATTTTGGGGCAAACCTAATACTTCAAGTTTGATAAAAAGTTATACAATATATTATGGTAAAATTACTGAAATAAAAATAGATGATGGTATCAATGTTTCTTCTGTAAGCTTTTGAATTTTTTTTTGTATTTTATTTTTAACTTTATTAAAGTAGAACATGATGTGTTCAGATAAATGAAAATGGCGAAAAAATTAAATTTTAACTAATTTATTTTTACTTAACTTGATCATAAAAGTATTTATAAGTATTATAATTAAAAAAGTATATAAAGGAAAAATAACCTTTTTTTATTTTTGCTAAAGCTTGTGAGCTCTTTTATTTTTTAGATCTCTTACAATCACTTTGCTACTGGTAACATTTAACCCAAAATTCAACTGCCCAACGTACTGCTGCTTTAGAAGTTTTGATTTTAAGGCAAAGGTTAATAAAAATGAAGTTAAAATACTTGTAGAAGTCCTTTTTGACAAAAATTTTAGGGGTTAGCAGAAACTCTATGTTGATCAGCCTTGCACCTCTTCTTTATCTAATAGGCTAGTGTTGATGTAAACTTGTGTTTCATTGTTTCTTGTCTTGGGTGATGAATACTGGAGTTTATAGACTCTAGATTGATTGTGACTTTGCGATTCTTCCTGTTATCTCCAAAAAAACGGTACAGCTCTAAAACTCAGTTTCATGATTCTGAGGATGGCTGGTAGTAATCTTAGTCTTACATAGTTTTCAACTTTCTTTTTTTATGGCTAACTTGTTAACTTCTCTAAATAAAAGATTCTATTTTGCATTAAATAGGGCAGCAAAACAAAGGTTGCTTTTGACATATCAAAACCATTTGAAATAGTTTGGATGCTGGTTTTCTCCATAATCTTGCGTCATATCGTATATATGGGCGATACACATTTTGAAGCATTAATAAGGACCCATTAACATTTACGTAACATTTATAAGACCCCATCTTGAATTTGTACTAAAAGCATGGTACCCACATTTTAAAATTGATATTATTGCATTTGAAGAAGTTCAACTTATGCCAATAAATGTATACCCCAGATTCAAAAACTAAGATATGAAACAAGAACTAAAATACTTTACGTACACTGGAAAAAAGATGTACAAGAGGCAACTTAATTCAAATGTAAAAACTTTATAAAAAAAAAATATTGCGGAACAAGATTGTAATATCTTTGCCTTGATCAGCCTAACACAAGGGAACTTTAAAATCAGAAGAGAATTTGTTAAAAACTGCAATATTTGTCATCAATCTTTAACTAATAGTCTCATCAATGTGGAGCAAACCACCAATTTTATCATCAATGTGAAAGCTTGAACTTATTCAAAACTCGCATTGATAAATATCTTGAGTTTTATGATTTTTAATTTACAACTTAATTTATTTACCTAAAACATTTACTCAATGCATACATTTATTTTTTTAACATCTTTGCTTCCAACAAGGCTGGAAGCAACCACTAATTCCTGTTGGAAGTTAATGGAAGAGAAAAGGTCAAGATTGTAGAGCAATATAACGATTGACAGACGACTTAATAAATTTCGAATAAATGAATCAGGAAAACACGATGAAGGAATCGATTTCCAAAGAACTGATGTTCTAGGACAAAAACTTAAAGAGTTTTTGGAGCTCTTAGGAACAGTCATAGAAAAAGAACGAGACTTAATATAATTTATATGATTTCAAAGTAAAATCTATTACTGTTAATTTTACTCGTATTTTTTGAACTACTACAGCTTTCTATTATGTTATTATATTTTATTATTATTTTTATATTTTAGTTATTTTTAGACATTTAATCTAACTTAATTTAGTCAATTTTATACATTTATTCAAATTATTACTTTGTACACGATTAGCTTCACCCTGTTATGTTAAAGAATTCTTCTTTTTCATTGAAAATTAATGTTAAAGGTGTATGCACTTCCGTAAACGTTATTTTTTAGGGAACCATTAACATCAAGTTAGCTCTCAAATCAAATTAGATCATTTATAACTCTTATTATCAAAAAAAGATAACAAAGCAGTTGCTGCTAATTATAAAACAGTAGTGCGTAACATACTAGAAGGTAATATTAAAACAAACTTATTTTTAAAAAAAGATTTTGATAACAGAACATCAACCCAAAATTCATAAAGAAAAATCATGGACAATAAATGTATAGCAAAAGTTAATTTTATAATGTTAAACATTAAAAATCATACTCTAGTTGATGTTTTTCTACAAGGATTTCATTATGGCATATAAAACAGTTTCTCATAACAGATTGTTGCTAAAATAAAAAACTCATGGTTTTAATGGATTAATACCAAAATGAATTGCATCTTTTCTCAGAAATAGTAGTGATAGTATTAAAAAGAGATTAGTTAAAGGTTTCTCTAATTAAAATAATGGCTTTAGTGCTGTGCACCAGTTATTGAACATTCGTTTTTGTTTTCTAAATTATTAATTTGCCAGATACGTTAAAATGGTTATATAATGATGATACTAAAACTTCATCAATTATAAACTCAGATTAAATAAATATGAATTGACTCAAGACTGGTTGCTGTAGTTCAACGTAATCTAGCCTGTTGTGATGCATTATGGCTCCTTTAATAAGAATTATTAATTTTTGATTAATAGTACAGAGCTTTATGATTCTGGGTTTGAACAAGAACTTGTAGTTATTTTTCAAAACGTTAAATGGAAAAGTCAAATAACTATAGCAATTAGTAAAGCGAATTAAATGCTGGGTAAAATAAAGTAATTGTGTACACGATTTTACTTTCAACTTATGAGGTCTTTTTGTTTAACATTCATTTGCCCACTGAACATCAAACGTGTTACAAAAATCAATAATAACACATTGCAAGTAACAAGTGACAAAGATGAAGTCAGCAATGGAAAATTCTAATCTGACACTGGGATTGGCAATTATTGGCTGATGACTACTGTTTTAAAAACAATCGTCATTCTACTTTTAATTATGCACCCCTACTTTTTAACAGAGCTGCAAATTTGGAATTTATTTTCCATTAATTTTGTAACATGAGTGCACAATACATACATCATTATTGGCACATTTTGAATTAATTTAATATTTGTGTCAAGAAATGTTTTTAATTTTTTTTTAATTTTTATAGGAGTATAATAAAATTAATAAATTTAAAGTGAGACTATTTATTTTTTAATTTGATAAATTTTTGAAACATTAAACCTAAAAATGAGATGTCTCCTGATTGAATTGGCCCCATGATTGGGATTATATTAAAACTTTTTCAAATATAAGCCATAGATGGAACGCTAGAACTTGTGTAAGTTGCTTGCATTTGAAAATAATTATTGGAAAGTTTGTAAAATACTTGTCTAATTATAAAAGGTCATCTTTAGCAAAAATAACTTATAATTTTTTTTTTGTATGCATTATACGAGGCTAGTAACAATAATTTAGTTAAATTTATTTTTATCCAGTTTTTTTCATTTGAACACAACGTGAGTTTTGTCTAGGTTGTCTCTTTAACTGCTTTAAAGTGCAATAATTTAGTTGACAGTTACTTTTTAGAATGTATTCTCTTACAACATTCCAAAAGTGTCACCTGGATTGACGGAGCACGGGTTTTATGTAAGTATATGTCTTTGTAAATATTTTAAAATAAAGTTATCGTTTATTTATCTGAAGTACCCTAACACTCTTTAGATAGAGTAAACATTAAATATGTATTATTTTAGAAATAATAAAATTTAATGCTATTCGGCATTACATAGATGATTTTTTTCCCTTGAATTCCCGAATTTAAATAAAATTCCTTAAAGTTTTAGGAAATTTCTGAATGTTTTGCAATTAGTTTAACAAATATGTTTTCAATAACTGAAATTTACACAAGACCAATTTATTATTATTATCTTTTAATTTAACGTTTTTGTATATTAGAAATTCCCTTTCATAAAAATATTAGTTGATGTAAATTCCAATTTATAAGTTTATGTTCTCAATTATTACAATTAATAAGAAAAAATGTTAAAATGGAAGTTAAGAGTTTAATCTTACATTTCTGAGATATGTAGTTTTATCATAACAATATTTTAAACAATATGTGAAGAATGCTTTTATTGTGGAAGTGAAGGGAAAAAATCTTTACTCAGCTACTCAAAGTTTAAAATGCCTTGCCAAAACTACGCAACAATTAAGTCAAACGAATTTTTTTACTGATCAAAAAAACAACAGATATTTGCATATTGCTATACTGCACTTTGGTTAACGGTCTTGTTGGCAGTACTTGCACAAAAGTGTGAAGCCTACTATTAAACCTATTTTAGTTTTTAGAGATTGGGTATCGAATGCAGAAGCTTGCATTTATTTGTGAACACAATCTACGATTATCTTTAACATGCCACATGATAGAATTCGCAAAGAAAATATCTAAGATCACCGTGTTTTAAAAAAATTGAAAATGTTTAGAACAGCTGCTTCATATAAGGTGCAAAAAGGACTAGGTGAAGCTTTTTATGCTGATCTTGTTTTTGATACGAAATTAAAATGTTGACATAGATGACTGTTTCTTCGCAAAAAATGAAAAAATTCTTAGTATATTCGTTGCAAATTTTTGCGACTAAATTATAAAGTTGTATTAAAACACTATGTATCTAAAATTGTATTAAAACACTATGTATCATTATTGCTTGTTGTAGTTAACGCTAAAAATCTTTTTAATGTTGTTATTCATTTATTCAATAAAAATGAAACTCTATTAAGTAATCTTCTTTTTAAATTATCAGATTCTGACAATTATATGAGAAGTAAAAGCAGTGAGTTTGAAACGGAAAAGTTGTTTCTTATTTAATAATGATGGTGATTTTTGTAATTATTTGACAAAATTTTATATATTATGGTGATTATTTAACAAAATTTTAAAAAGGCTATCATCATCTGCACAATTTTATCAAAAATGTTATTTCTTTTTTCAACATATTAGTTAAAAATTTACTCGATGATATCTACATTGATTTTAAGTTCAACCCAGATCTTCGTACATTTTTGTACCAAGATTTTTCAAATCTTTCTAAGATTATGTCTTCTTTTCTTGTCTTTCTAGAGTCACACCACTCATCCGTCTGATCATGTTCTCTTTTGGTGAATTCTATTCTATACAAATACTAAAGTTTATATAACGATGAAGGGATATTGTATGCCAGCATCTATATAAATAGCAAACATATATGTTTATTATATAATATGTCTGCATAAAGTGCATCTTGAAAATTTTTATTCTTTCCGGAATAAAAGTTTGGAAGTTTTTATTACTTCTCTTTAGTTTAAAGTCAAGCCTCGTTCTACTCCACATTTTTTACCATCATGAGCAGTTGCGTTATTAAACATTAATCATTTTATTCATATTTTTTACAAGAACATTTCTCTTTAGAACAAATGTCTTTTTATTATTTCAAAAATCTTATGTAAAAAGGTCTTGTCTGATGTTAAGCTCTGTTGCTCTCAGTTTACTAAATCTAGTATATTATTTCAGCTGTTAGGTTCTAGTGACTTTTGGTTAGTGTTCAACACTGCAATTAACTAAAGTTAGTCTAACGTTTAATCTATAATTCATGGATCTTATCTTTTTACTTCTCACCGGATTTTCTACTTTTTCCCAGAAAGCAGAGTTGTTTGCAAAGAAATCTAACTCTTATTTGATTCTTGACTTTAATGGCCATTTTCTTCCTGTCAGTTGAACAAGTTAACCAATTGTTAAACATAAAAATCTCTCTGTCTTCCGATGCTAAAGTTAATTCTCAATTAAAAACTTAATTCTCAATTATTATCGGTACAGTTAGTTGAACTGAAAAGCATTTCTTCTTAAATGCTGATGATTTTCTTTTCCTGATGTATAAAAAAATACTTATAAAAAATACAATAATAAGAAATGTGGATGAAGTTAATTTTATTTAAAAGTGTATTTGTTTAGACAACTAAATATAGGCAGGTTTTTGATGAAAAAATTGTTTTCTAATAAACAATAATTTCTGACATATTGATATATTGAGCTGCTTTTGCCATTTTTTGATATTTTAAATGTTTTTGTATGACTTTGCCACAATTTGATCCACTGTCGGCTGGAAAAGACCAGGTGCGGATGCAGCATTTTTTGATGTTTGAAATGCCAAGTTTGCTCTATATCTAAAAGGTAAGTATCTCAAACATCAAAAAATCCTGCATCTGCGCCTGAATACAGTTGTGTTCAGCTGATGTTCATTTGTTTTTTGAATATTTTAGAATTTGCTCCCATTATCTACTAATTTTTAAAGGTTAAACAATAATGAGGGTTATTGTTGGTATATTTGCCTGTTTTCATATTAACGTAATGCCTAAAACAAATAAATATAATGCTTAAAATAAAATAATATAATACTTAAAACAAACAAGTATAATATTTAAAGCAAATAAATATAATACTTAAAGAAATATATATCATGCTTAAAACTAGGTTTTTATTAATAAACAAATTTATGAATAATTTTAGGCATTTATTTGTAATATATGCATTTATATATATATATATATATATATATATATATATATATATATATATATATATATATATATATATATATATATATATATATATATATATATATATATATATATATATATATATATATATATATTTATATATATATAGGTATCACATTTAATGGTTTATGAGTTTGCAAGTATATTTGCAGTATAATATTTTAAAATATATAATAAAATAACGGAATAAGTATTTCAACCAAAAAGCATTTATAAAAGTAAATGTTTTAACAATTAATTTTATTTTTAAATTAGTTTTAACTTTAAATAATTAGTTAAGTTATTATAACTTAAGTTATTACAAAAGTAAAAATGGTTTATTTATTGATTAAGTTTTTTTTATAATACAATTTGATTTGCAGTTTTGTAAAGAAGTTTTTTTTTTAGAATGATCATGTTCAATATTGTGTTTTAATACATAAAACTCCAAAAAGTTCATTTGCTTAGTAAAACATAGTTTTGAACCATATCATAATAAATTTAAAAAGTATTAAGGAACGCTACAAAAATATTTCACTAAAATGATAAAGTATTTTCTTAATGTGAAATGGTATATCTTGGGAATCTAGCATTATTACAAATGATTCTACAAAATCTGATGTTCAAACTTTGAAGTCCAAATATGTCTAAAAATAATAATTTGACATAATTATTATGTCTTTAAGTATTTTAGTTTGTGCAGATTTAATTATCATTTTTTATAAATCTTTTATTTATTTTATTTGTAGATTCATGCTGTTACTTCTACTCCTGGCAATGTTCCTAGGTTCAAAAATGAATATTTTTATCAGTCAATATCTCTTCCTGAAATTGAATGTAAGATGTTTATTAAAAACTGTTGGTTTTATAATAATTTTTTTTTTTTGCTTGTTTATATAAAACAACTGATTGTACTTTTGATTGTGGTATAATCGTGTTGTTATACTGATTGTACTGGTTTTGAGGTAATCGCACATTTATAAAATTTTATTTATAACATGTCTTAAAATATTTTAACATGAACATCAACAATTTTCAGAAATCCTTAAGTTAAAGAAAACAAGTTACTTTGTTTCAAAAAACCTTACACTTTATTTAGATTATATTGTTTTTCGGTTTTTTACCGAGGTAAAATTATCAGTTTCGATGCAAATATAAACAAGTTAATAACTTTTTTTTACCATCTTCGCTTCCAACAAGGCTGCCAGCAGCCGCTAATTAGAGTTGGAGGTTAATGTAAGAGAAAAGATAAAGATTGTAAAGCAATATAACGATTAACAGACGACTTAAAAGATTGCAAAAAGTATGAATTAGGATATCAAGAAAAGAGCAATTATTAGAGAAAAATAATTATTAGAAAGGGCATTATTAGAAGATTGACCCAGATATAGCAATAGTATTCCATGCAAGGCCATATTCGAGATTTACAGAAATCCAGAATAAGAAAGTGTCGAGTTTGGTAAAGAGATTTAAAAAGAAAAAAGTGTCGAGTTTGGTAAAGATAATATGCAACTTTAGCAGATTCTAATTTTGCAATGGATTAGATATATGTATTCTAAGAAGGATCAGAAGTATTATTTAATCCTAGAAGATGAAGGGAAGATGAATTATTGATTACTTTACCGTTTAAAAATATAGGAAGGCCTAAATTATTGCAATAACGATTGGCTCAAAAAAAAAAATTGTTTTATCTGAATTAAAGTTCAAAAGTCACTGTGAGCCCCATGCTCTAACAGAAGTAAGTTTTTTTTCAAGCTTAAATGTCCCCTCCAAGCAATCAGAGAGTGTTGGCATTTTATCATGACAAGAATAAATGGTAGAATCATCAGCAAACAATACCATTTTAGGTGTAAGAATATCTGGAAGATTGTTAATACAAGTTAAAAAGAGTATAAGGCCAAGGATTGAACCTTGAGAAACCCAATAATTTACAGAATAAGAAAAAGAGTGCTGCCTATGGAGGACAACTTTTTACAACAATTGAAATAGAAGGATTCAATAATTTTAAAGGTGTTACCAGATACACTGTAAGAAGATAGCTTATCAAGGAGACCAGCATCCTAAACTCAATCAAAAGCTTTAGAAACGTTAAGAGCGATAGCCTTAACCTCTTCACCTTGATTTAATGCTCGATAAAACCTGTAATCAGTTATTACTGTTACCAAATCAGGTAATGAACTAGAAGATCAAAATCCATATCGTTGATCAGAAAGTCAATTATTAGATTTAAGATGAGAGATTAATTGTTTAGTAATTAAAGATTCAAAAACCTTGCTTACCATAGGAAAAAGACTATTGGGACGGTAGTTGGACGAATCAGATCACTCTCCAGAACTTTTGAAAATAGGGATAACAAATGCCGCTTTCCAGCAGGCTGGAAAACAAGATTCTGATAAACACTTGTTGAATAGTTTTGAAAGTTTAGACAACATCCTAATTTTTGTAATTTACTAAGAGATTTCATGACCGGAGAATAGCGGGCTTTGGCGTTAAACAAAACCTTTTTACAATGGTTTCTAGCAGTAATAAATAGAAATCTGTTTTCTGGTTAATTTATTTGCTAATAGATATTGCAGTAACGGTTTCGATTGGCAATAGCAGCAGCACAATGTAAAGAAAACTATGTATAAGATTGAGGCTTGACCTGGAATTAAGAGGGAATAAAAGATTCCATGCTAGCCTAAATCCATGAAGTTATGTAAGAAGCACATTTATCAACTGGAAGACTAAAGATTTCAACCAAGGGCCATCACAAAGAAAATCACCAAAAGAGTCTCAGTCAGTTTTAATGTAGTTGTAAGAGGTACAATGATAAAGGGATTCAGATGATGAAGAAAAATGAGATAATAATTTTATATAGATCAAACTGTGATCAGAAGCACCTAAGAATAAATGTGGAGAAACTGAGCACTGCTTAGGATCAGAAACAATAAATAGGTCGAGTAAAGAAGGTCAATGATTCGGGTTATCTGGAAAGCAAGTTGGAAAATTGACTATTTAAGTTAGAGATTGAGAGAAACAAAAGTTGTGGGCCTTAACGCCTGCAGTTTTATTGACTCTAGAGCCAAGCCATTTAGTGTGATAAACGTTAAAGTCACCAACAACAACAATATTGGCTGATGAATAAAGAGAGTGGGCTCGGTCAATATGATCAGAAATAACATCAAAAAGAGTGCAGTCTCGACATGAAGGAGAGCGATTTAGAGCTAAGAAAATGGCGATAGACTGAAGTAGTGCTAAACAAAAGAACATAAAAGAATAGTCTATGGATTCAAATCTATTTTCCCAACAAACGGGTGAATTCTCACGAATGTAAATGCCCAGGCCAATTATATGAATATTTAGTCTTTACAAAGTTTTTACGAATTTACGAGTTTATGAGTGTACGAATTTAGGATTATTTACGATTTAAAAGAAGATAACCATCAACACTAAGATCACAAGATAAGACAGCTGAACTCAAACAAGCCTCACAAAGAAAAAGTATGTCTGATGAACTTTACAAGAAAAGAAAATTCACCAGACCTACTTAAAAAACATAAAAAAAGTTACTTCAAAAACCATAAATATTAGTAAATGATATGTTTAGAGAACTTGGTGATGACGATGGTTTTTGTGTTTTATACTTTTTGGAACTTTATTCATTTTTAAACTTGTGAAAGAACTTGACTCAAAGCATAGATAGTACTCATTACACTGTTTAATAGCCCATACAATTGTCTTATTACTTTTAATAAACCCTAGTTCGTAACAAAGGGCTCCTAGATAGCCTTTGCAATGAACTTAAAAAGTAGAAACAGGGACAGCATCTATGGCACTGTTAATACTTTGATATTTTTCAGCTGTTGATGGAATCAGCCTCTCGGAGAGCTACAACAGAGTTTGGCAAACCTAATTAGCAGCAGGCTTCAGATCCATAAAACTGAGTTTTAGAGCTGTACCCTCACTAGGAGATGATAAAATGAGACGCCTAGTCATAAAAACAGAGACACAAGCAAACCCATGTATCGAGTAAAAAAGATCCAGAATTCAACACCCTAAACTGGAAACAATATATTAAAAATACATATGTGCCAGCCTAATAGATGAAGAAAGTGTCCGATGCTGGTAAATAATTAGAATCTGTTTACCCTTTAAGTCTTTGCCTAGTAGTCCTTCTACAAGACAGTAGATGGATGCATTTAACATCTGCCCAAGGTGAGCGTTTTTGTCGAGACACCATCTTTAGTCTTTACTCAACCAAGAACCCTAGTAAAGTGATGTTTTTAGTCGGAATTGGTATCTCCTAGCCTTTACCTGAAAAGACGTACCCTACAAAGCAGCAGGACATGAAGCATATGATAGTGGGTTAATTACGCATTAAAAAACCTTTTCATTCTAAGCTTTAATATATGTACTTTTTTTCTTTTAGTTTGTTTCAAAATATTAACATTTACATTAAAAAAATTCATATTTGTACAAATAAAAAAATAATAAAAAAGTTATTTTATACTTATTATAAAAGCTCAAAGTGTTTCGTTACTTCAATTCTTCATTAAAGTTCTTTTCAATAATATAGAAGCATTAATAATATAGAAGCATTAAAAATAAAGAAGCATTAATAATATAGAAGCATTAATAATATAGAACCATTAATAATATAGAACCATTAATAATATAGAAGCATTAATAATATAATGAATTAATAATATAGAAGCCTTAATAATATAGAAGCATTAATAATATAGAAGCATTAATAATATAGAAGCATTAATAATATAGAAGCATTATTAATATAGATGCAGTAATAATATAGAAGCATTACTGATATAAACGCATTAGCAATATAGAAGCATTAATAATATAGAAACATTGATAATATGGAAGCATTAATAAATATAGAAGCATTAAAGATCAAATTTATTTTACTTTAACGGCTTTCAAAAACACTTGCGTTTTCTTTTCGTTATTAAAATTCGTTATAGAGACTTTTATTGTAAAGGGTCATATTTTAAAAAAACAAAATAATTTTTAACTTTTAATAACTTTTGTTATAAAATGTGCATACTTAAATATTTTCTATAATATATAAATTGAAAAAATTGTATACAACTGATACAATGACACTAATAATACTTAAAATCATTATCCATAAATTGTTACTCTATTTAGAAGCGTTTCGTTAATATAAAAAGGTTTTTTAAGAAGTATATAATTTATTTCACCTAAGGTATAATTCAAAATACTTTTATTCAGCATGTTTTTGAAATGGTTTTTCAAATTGCTGCAGTCAAATTGTCAAAACAAAATGTGATTTGTTTTGACAATTTGACTGCAGCAATTCATATAAATCTGTTCATATAATGGTGTGCAATTGCGCGGCTTCCTGCGAAACACTGCAATCAATATATTCAAAAAATTTATATAGAAATAACAACATAACAATAATGGATAATGTTAATGATCATTATAATAATTCAAATAAGTGTTAAGGCCATTGTCAATTAATTAGAATTTTGATAAGAAGTGAGAGACCAATATAAAATTAATATAATAAAAAGAATGATAACTGCAGTAACAAGATTGCAGTAACAAGGAAGATGCAGATAGACAATTAAAACTAGGTTGCTATTATCCTTTTTTTATCTTTAGAGAGCACAACGCCAAACTACATAAAGTTAAACTTTTCATTGCATTCTTCTATAGAAAAAAAATTACAGTAGCAACCCTAAATAAAGCTATACTCGAATTTAAAAGACAACTATAATATAAACAAAGCAAAAAACACAAAAGTATATCAAATAAGAACTTTATAAATATATATATATATATATATATATATATATATATATATATATATATATATATATATATATATATATATATATATATATATATATATATATATATATATATATATATATATATATATATATATATATATATATATATTAGTTTTTGCAAGAAAAAATGTTTTTTGTGTTAAGGAGCTCCAAAATTGTTAAGAGATTTAGAGAAAAAAAATGTTTAGAGCACAGGAACTAATAATTTTGTGCTCAAATAGAACTATTATTATTATAGAGTTTTTTATACTTACAATATATTGTTGTTTAGAAACTTAAGAAGTTTTAAATGGGTTTGTACAAAGTATATATTTTTTTAATATTAGTGCAGAACTTAATTAACTTAAAAAAATCTCATCCTTTAAAACTTACATCTTTAGAAGTTGATTAACTGCTTTATTGCATATATATTACAGTATTTTATTCAAACATTGTTTAATTTTTGCAAGGTGATTATACTCCACTCCACTTTTTGAACAATTAACAAGTTTTTTATAAAACTTTTGAGTAACTGATTAATGACACTTTTTCATATTACTCTTCATTTAAATGAAAGTGACATTTAATAAGAGTCGAAAATATATCTCTAGATGATGATATTATTAAGTTTTTATGATCACTTTATTAAAAGATGTAACAATAGAACAAAAAGAATAAAGTTTCAAAACATTTTTAGAGCATAAAAATCAACATAAAGTTTATTTTTTGTTAGTGGGGTTATTAAACCCCAAATTGCGGTTTAAATATAAAACTGGATTTTAATGATATATTGTTCAATAAGACACATAATAATTGACCATTTAAATACAATGCATGATTAGCAGTTTGCCCTCTCATTAAGACTCAACATAATTTATACTCTTTTAAACAAAATACAAAATAGATCAAACTGCAATCAAACAATACCAACATTTTGTTTCTTTTTTTTAAAAACTTGCTTCTAGGAAGACTGCAAGCAATTACTATTTAAGCAATTACTGTTTGAATAACTGAAAGTAAGGAAAAGTTAAAAAGAAGTTAAGTGTTAAAAAGAAAAAAAAATGATTGACAGAAAACTTAAAAAACTAAATTTGTATGAGCTTAAGGAAATATGCAAACAAAGAAAACTTCAAAGCATTGATGTTTAAGTAAAAAAACTTGATAAATAAAAGTTTTTTTAAGCATGAGAAAACAATTAAAATGAATGTATGTGTTTTAGTTGGTGAATCAAAATGTTAGCTTTATTAAGCAGCACTCTTTTAGAATCATTCATAGTCAAAAACTCAACTATTTTAATTAGGTCAATAATTATCTTCTTGTTGATGAACAGTGATGTTCTTTTTGGTTGAGTAAAAATGATGATCTTTTTGTTGGAAAGCAATCATGATCTTATTGTTGATGAGCAAAGATGAACTTTTTGTTGATGAGTGATAATGTTTTTTTTGTAGATGAGCAATGATGATCTTTTTGCTTTTTAAAACTGTTGTATCAACAAAAGGAGTTTTTTGTCAATAAGGAAGTTGTTAAAACTGCAATACAGTACTTTTTCTATAATTCTTGCCAGATGAGCAATGATGGTTAATAGTAACGTTATGCATGCTATCTAGCAGGGCTATGGAGTCAGAATCGGAGTTGCGGAGTTGTGACATTTTTAGCGGAGTCGGAATCGCTAAACAAAATTGCGACTCCGACTCCGACTCCAATAGTAAAACTTCTCGGTATTGCACGTGCATGTACAAAACATTCAATTAACCTTATGTTCATACTAAGCCTCAAAGAACGTTTCATAAATTTGTCAAAAAAGAAATTTTTAACTTATCGCGTAATATTTTTTTAAGAATTTAAAGAGTTTTTCAAAAGTTTCGCTTTGGAGTTAGAGTTGGAATTGGAGTCAAAGTCGGAGTTGTGCTCAAAAAATTTTAACAACTGAAGTCGGAGTTATACTTAAAACATTTCAACAGCTAGAGTCGGAGTCGTTACTTTTTTTTTACGACTCCACAACCCTGCTATTTAGATAAATGAAAACTCATTTTCTAGGAAATTCAATAAAATAATAAATATTGATTTATTACTTAGTATTTTGCTTTTAATAATTTTTTGAATAATTTAAAACCAACTTTTGACTTCATTTAACAAACCAAAGATTATAAAAGTTTGTGTCAGATTACTCTTTGAGGTAAAACTAAAAAATATTTTTTTTATCTTTTAGATTTAATTTTAAAACTATTAGTCTCAGCGACATGAAATTTGTATTTGTCTAGTGATGAGACAAATACAAATTTTTAGCTGCCAAATTATAAAGTGATTCATCAATTTAGCGGATCTGGGAAGAAAAGAGGGGGTTTGTGTGTATTTATAAGTAATTCTTTATTATACAAGCTAAAAAAAAGATTTGTGCTCAGCTAATAATGATTGTGAATTTGTTATTTCAGCTATGCGTGGGAATAATACATAAAACCACAGCAACATTATCACCCACGTTTAATACAGAAAACCTTCCGGCTCAATAAAACGATTGGAAAATCAAATTGAAATCATAATTAAAAACAAATCGAGCGAAAATAAAAGCATTTATATTTTAGATGATTTCAACCTTGATCTAAACATGAGTCTTTTAGATACGAAAATAAATAATTTCTTTAACCTTATTTAAAAAGGCTACATTCCACTAATTAATAAATCCACAAGAATAACTAAAACAGCGCAAAAGTCATAGATCAAATAGTTACCAACAAATTCAAGTCAAAAATAAAAAACAGGAATATTAAAATGCGGCATTTCAGCTGATGTATTCTCTTCTCTCCGTTAAAGCGACTTTCCACTCATCCGTATTTTTAAGCCCGTTCTCCATTCAAAACTTTTTGCGCTTTGGAGAAGCGGAAAGTTCTTTGACATAGGCACAACACTGCTTTAGTTTCAAATATTTCTTCCTCATTATAGAAGTCACAAAAATTTAAACATTTTCATCAAAACATAATACTTCAGATTTATTTTTTTAAAATCAAAGCAGCTTAATACAAACATCCTCCAAAGTGCTGCTATCTGATTTTATTGATTGGAGGGCTACCACCCTAAAGCAGTGGATTACCTAGCTTGCATATATACTTTATTACACCAGGACTTATAAGTATTTATCTATGACAATATATCTTGTGAAGAGTTGTTATAGGATTTATAAATTTATAATTTAATTTAAAAAAGTGACTTTACAGTTGTAAAAACTCGTAGATAAACATGAAAACACTCTATTTTTAAGTAAAGTTAGCTAAGAAAAAACGTTTTTGAATGATTTTTTAAAGATCTCTTAAAATTTTAAATTGAAAGATAAAAAAATTCTTATTAAAACGTGTTTAAAACGTTTTACTTATACAACCATCATTGAAGCGACCCAAAAATAATTTACAAAATATTTGAAAAACGTACATGTGCCCACCGTGTTATAAATAAAAGGCTTTTTAATACTTTTACTTTTCAGGTCCAACATCAAATGAAAAAGTTTATATTAAACGTAAGTTTTTGCATTTATAAAGTATTGTTTATTTTTTTTTTAATCTATATTTCAATTGAAATCGTGTTAATATAAATTCAAATAATGAATGATAAAACATTGTGCAAGAATGAAGATTATTTGAATCAAGCAATTGCTGTTATTAAACATAACAAAGAATTTAGTAGTATTAGTTCTAAAACACATAGAAAAATATTTTTTATTGAGAATTTGAAAAATCAAAAAGAACAAATTTTTAATTTTAAGATATAAATTTTATTCAAATCTTTTTTTATTCAAATCTTTCTTTCAAAATTTTAAATCAAAATTTTAATTTTAGGCTGAATCTAAAATCATAAACCTATAAAAAAAAACTTTATATTTAAAAATAAAAACTAATTTTTATTAAAATGATTTTTTGTTTGTTTAGAAAGCATGCTAAATACTATTTTTGCAATTTTGTTTCCTATTTTAATCGTTCTTATCATTTTTGTGGTTGTTGTTTTATCAATAATTCGTTGCAAGAAACAAAGAATAACACTTCCAAAGTGTACTATTGATCTTTACACTTTAACAAAGTAAGTATTGACACTTAGAAAGTGCAGTTTTGATTTTTACACTTTTGCCATGTCAGGAGCTATTCTAGGCCGTTTCAGACAGCGTCGACCGTATTTAGGCATTGATTTGGACGCCACCCTAAGTTAAATTTTGAGGACGTTTTTTTTTTTGTTATGTTTTTTACGGCAAATATTGTTATTTCTGCAAAATAACCACCAATTTTCCGCTAAAGTTCGCCGGAACAAGGGTTACCGCAGGCCAAATTTTTTTCCTAGAACAAGCTTTGCATGCAAGTGTTAGCAAGAATAACACTTTAAAAGATAATAGTATTTTAATCGGTGGTTTGAATTATAGTAATAAAAATATAAATAAAATTATGCATAACATAAAGTTTTAAAATTCGCACAAAAGAAAAAAAGTTTAAAAAAAACATTTTGCTGTAGACTTTTTTTTAAAACTCTGATTCACTTCAAACAAGGTTGCAAGCAATAATTATTAAGTTGGGAGTTAATAGAAATCAAGGAATAGAGGTTGGAGAGAGTTCGAATGGGTTGTTTTAACTGACAAGTTAAGTAAGAATGAGTTTTGAATGATAAAATTTAAGATAATAGATTCTTTGAACAGTTACCATGATATTATTTTTAGAACAGAAGGAGAGATGCAACTTTTTAATAATAGAAAAAAGATTCAAGCTAGGCAGATAAAGCAGGTCCAACTAAGTTTAGTCCATTTAAGTTTTTCCATGTTAGTTTGGTCTTTGTATAGAAGAAGAGAGTATTACAACAAGAAAGAGTATGAAAAATGATAACGGTAATACATACAGGAACAAATAATAATATTGATTTGTAGAGAATGATAAAGAGTAGCAACCTTAGCAATTAATTGTATATATGGTTTCAATAAGAGGTCAATAGTGAACAAGAATCTAAAAAGGTATAACGAAGAGGACTCAGTTAGAAGATTGCCATTAATCAATATAGAAATGTCAACAGTATTATAATAGTTGTTTTTTTAGTAAATAACAATGTTTTGTAGGCAGAAGTAAATGAGTGTACGAGCTGTGAATAACTTGTCCAAAATGGAGTCGGTGGGCTACAAAGACCTTTCGCTTAATTGTTTTTGCTGGGACTTTTTAGAGATATTTCATAACTAATTTTAATATAACTATATTGTTCAACTAATTTTACTTCAATGTAGTAATTAAAAATATGTTATTGACACAATATAACTTTTAATGATAGTATTAGGCTGAGTTAAGTTACAATAATATGAAATTATTTATTACATTTTTTCATTAACCTGCATAACCTCTTGATAAAACCTGATATGATTTATCAGGGAATGTTCTTTAAATTAATAAATCATTTCTTTCCAATTGCAAAAACAAAGTTCTCTTTTAAGGGTAACACTCTCCTTCATTTCCAGTAACTTTTAGGGCACCACATTTTTTGCGCTGTATTATTCCTTACTTTATCTGTAGAGCGACAGACAACTTAACAATTAATTTTAATATTAAAATTAATATTAAAATTAATTTAATATTAAAATTAATATTAAAAGTGTTTAATAAGATAAATAAAATTTTATTAAACATATTAAATTTGTTTTTATGAAAAATTAGAAAAACTTTCATTTATAAAAAACAAAACAAGACTCATTTGTGAATATTTTACATTACAGATCAGTTGTATCTTTATAAGTTTTATAAAATATAAATGTTTTAGGTTTTTCCATCTTAAACATGTAATTCACAAGTATCTAGTTTGATTTGAAAATTATGACAGTTAGAGCATTATTTAAATGTGTAATTTATATTTTCAGTAGAGATATAATAGGGTAACTCCTGTTTTAACTTTCTATGTACAAGAAGTTAATAAATATCGCAAACCAAGAAAATTTTAATTTCTTACTTTTTTTTGCATGTGGTATGTTTTTTTTATAGTATTCCTCAATCTGAGTTCAAATATGCAATCCTTTTTCTTCTATCACACCAAGTTTTAAAGAAAAAAGGGTTCCAATTCCAAGTATTTGGAGTAAAATTCCTAGCATTGTCCAAAAAAAATGTAAAAATGTCAACTTGGGTCCTCAAAAGAAGTGTTTTTTTACTGATATTTTCAAAAACTTAAACATAAATTTATTAACAAAAAAAAAGTGTAAAAAACCGCTACTGAGTATTAAAATATTTTGAAAATAATATTTTTTACCAATAAAATGTTATTTTCAAAATATTTGTGAAATAGCGCTTCTTTTGAGACGCAGGTTTTCATGGTTTTGAAGATAATTTTTTTAACATTATTATGGATTTTACCCCAAAATTTTTTTTTTTTTCACGTCAAGTTTTGAAGGTATTAGAATTGAAATTCTAATACCTTTAAAACTTGACGTGAAAAAACAAAAGGTTACATATTTTAAATCAGATTGAGGAATACTATAAGAAAAACATATTGTATACAAAAAAAAGTAAAATTTTGTTAGTCTGTGTATTTTATACTTATTTCATTTTGATGAAAGCTTTTTTTGTGTAATAATATAAATATAAAATATTAACTGAACCAAAATTTGTTTTTTTTAAAGTAAGATTAAAAATAACTTTTGTTGCTTATATTTAGTCTAACAATTTGCAACAACTTACAAATTTTTAATTAACTATTAAAATTGTTTCAATTTATAACATCTTATTTTAAATAGAAAACCCTTTCAGCTGCTTAAGTTTCTGCTATTGTTTGGTAATTTTTTTTGTTTTAATCTTTATAAACTTTTACAGTAATTTATATTTTTATAACTTTTGTATTATTATATTGTATGTACAAAAAAATATGTCTTATTATATTTTTAATTAGGTCAAAACAAATTAGTAAACTTGTTAAATATTTTACCAACAATTTTTACAGGTTCATGTTATACTAAATAATGATATATAAACTTAATAATGTAAATACAAACAGAAGAAAATATAAATGGAATAAATTCACTTATTTTATTCATATCTAATTTATTCCATTATAATTATAATTCTATTTATTTAAAATTTCATACTTAGAAAACTTTTTATGTTATATTATATGATATAATTATTTTATTTTAATGAACACAAGTAAAATTTAGCAAAAAAATGTTACTGTTTATTGTTTTTGTTTAATTTTTTAGAAAAGCAGATGAGTGGGAAATCAGTCCAGAATGTATTGTTTTAGATAAGAAAATTGGTAAAGGGGCTTTTGGCACTGTCTTTGTTGCAAAAATCAATGTAAATGTTCTTGCTAAAACAAAAAGTGTTCTTCAAAAACTTGATTCTTCTTTTCGTGAAAGTAAACATCTTAATGTTGCTGTTAAACTTTTAGGAGGTTAATTAATGTTATATTTTTAAATTCTATTGCAGCATTTATATTTGTTAACATACTATTTTTTATAAAACATGCATAATAATATTATGTATACTATTATGCACACATTACCACATATCATACCTACACATTATGTAGGTAGCATATATATACAAAATCTAAATATATTTTGATAACTTTATTTAAGGTTTATTATTTTAAGGTTTTTGCAGATTTTAATTTAAATGTGCAAATGTAATCAAAAAAAAATTTTCATACTTAATTTTTTCTTTAACTTCTATTATTATTTATGATTTTTGTTAATAAAGCTGGCACATCTATAATTAAAACTAAGATTTCTTTTAATGAAGCTAGCACATTTAAATACTTTTTGATAACTCACAAATTCAGAACTGGATGAAGACTTTCAGAGGAAGCTGTTGACTAGCCTTGTATTTCTTTTTTATCTAATAAGCTAGCATGGTTAAAAACTTTTTTTCATTGTTTCCTAATTATGATGATAAGTGTTAGATCATCTTGACTCAACACAGTTTCATGAGCCCTTTGTTACCATTTTGTTTAACAGGAATAAAACAACTGAACAGCTCACTGCTAAGGGTACAATTCGCTATAAAGATTTGAGTCTATTTTTTTTTTAAATTTAATTATAAAAGAGTATTTAAAAATACTAAATAAAAGAATCATGATTACTTTTAAACTGTTTTGATCTCTCTTTTCACAAGCTTTTGTTTTCCTTAAAAAAACTTTTCAGCAGTTAGGATCAATCTTTGAACGTCTTGCTTACAAAACAAGCGCTCTGTCACCACACCACTAACCGACACCTTACTGCTACCATACCATTAACAGCTATAATTTGTATAAGTTAAAATCATAAACCACATTGTTTAATGAACACTCTAGCTTTTTCCACAATGGAATTAAACTTTTAATTGACCGTTAAGAATCGTACAAACATCAATTGAAGTATTTTAGAGACATTCTTTTCTTGGCACTTAGTTACAAGTCTATTTTTAGTTTTGATATTTATTTCTGACAACTCTTTAGTTAACTATATATTGTTTTCTATGTTATTACAACAAGTGTTTGTTTCTCTTTTCAAATCAGGAGTAACAGTTGAGTACAATTTCAAGTATTATTTCTATCATTTCAATGGCTAATGCATTTTATATGGTTTTGAAATATCTTGAGTTATTCAAAGTTTATTTCCAGTTCATTTCCAGAAGTTTTTAAATTGAATTGAATTATTAACTTTTAGTCGCAGTAAAAGAATGAGACTTAAATGAATGATGAGTAACACAAGATTGAACTTTATTGGATGGCACAAGAGACGCAAACTCTTTAGACCAGCGCCCATTATATTATATTTAGAAAAGAAAAAGCAACATTACAATGATTGACAATATTTGAAAGTTGGCTGCAAGAGCAGGTCCAACTATGTTTATAACGTGTTTTTGTACCTTTTCTAAAAGAGAAAGAACAGCAGTATTTCATACAAGACAGAGATAAAAATCCAGAGTAGAAACATGGCAAACACAATAAACAGATGGAACCTTAGCAGATGCTTAAGTTGCGATGGATTTAGTTTTTTAAGAAATATCAGAAATATTAATCCCAGAAAACGAAGAGTAGATGACTCATCAATTACATTACCATTCATAAATAGAAAATCTATATTATTGCAGAGTTTGATCAGAGTTAAAGCTCACTTGCCACTGAAGGCTACACGCTGTAGCAGAAGTAAGATTAAAGATCAAATGTCCCCTCCAAGTAATCAGATAGTGTAGGCTTCTTATCAAGACAAGAATAAGTTGTGGTATAATTAGTAAATAAACCCACTTTATACGTAAGATTTTCTAGGAGATCGTTAATGTAAATTTAAAAGAGTCTAGGGTCAAAAACTCTTGAAGTTACAGGAAATGAAGAAGAGTGCTCTCCATCAAAGATAACTTTTATACTATGATTGGTAAGGAAGGATTCAATATTCTTAAAGATGTTACCTGATACACACTACAAGAAGAGCTTATATAGAAGATCAGCACGCCGAACCTCATCAAAGGCTTTAAAAATGTTGAGAGCCCTTGCTTTAACTTCTCCACATCTATCTTATGTATAACAAAACCTATCTGCTAGCAGCGTTATCAAATACTAGAAAGAAAAGATTGAAATCAAGATGAGAGATTCAGTGTTTGCTAATTAAAGACTCAAAAACTTTGCTAATTATAGTAAGTAGACTTATGAGGCGGTAATTAGAAGAGTCACATTGTTCTCCAGAACTTTAAAAAATAGGGTTAACATATGTGGTTTTCCAGCAGGATGGAAAACCAGACTCTAATAAGCTCTTGTTAAACAGTTTTGAAAGTATAGATAAGAGCTCAGGCAAATACTTTTGCAAGATTATAACAGGTATGTTTTCCAAGCGTAGAAGAGTCTTAGTAGGAAATCACTTTAAATTTAGTAGATGGAATTATACAAATCTCAAGCAATAGATCAAACTGTTTGTTGGTTATATCAGATAAGATATGACTAGTGAAAGAAAAATATGAGATTGATGAAAAGTCTTTTAGATGGAACAACAGATTTTCCCTTATTATAGACACTGTTAAAGATTCTCCGAAGATCTCTCTGGAGCCTTATTTTTGAGATGAAATTCAAGATTTTGTGAGCTGAGAAAATTTACAATTTACAATAATGTCTAGCAATAGTAAATTGACATGTTTTCTAGAGAATATTTTTTTGATAATAGATATGGAAGTAATGGTTAGGATTGGAAATTGCATCAGCACAAGGAGAAAAAAACAATGGAGTGAGGATTAAATTTGAATTTTCAATAAGGAAAAAAAGATTCCATGCCAGTCTCAATCCTAGAAGTTACATAAGAAGCGCATTTGCTAGCAGCAAGATAAAAATAAAATTTTTACCCCTCAAAAAAAAAATCACGAAAAAAGTCAGATTTAAGGTAGTTATAGGAGGTACGATAATCGGGGGGTTACGATGATGAAGAAGAATTAGATAATAGCTTTAGAGAGATTAAACCGTGATCAGAAGTACCTAAGGATGAAGGTGGAGAAACTGAGCACTGACTAAGTTCAGAAACAAGACGTAAGTTGAGTAGAAAAGGTAAATGACTTGAATTGACGGAACGCGAGTTGGAAAGTTGATTATTTGAGTTAGAGATTGAAAAATGCAAAATGTGTAGGCCTTAACGTCTACAGAGTCACTGACAGATGTTGTTTGCATAGTATAAAACTTCTTAAAATATTTTTTTAATTTTTTTGAAAGTTTTCTTGTCTGTAGGAAAATTTTTTAGTATAAGTATTATTGTGTCATTATTAATTAAATTTGAACCTTTTTTTTAATCTAGAGGGTGCAAACCAATCAGAAATAAACGATTATTGTGAAGAAATAAATCTAATGAAAAGAATTGGGTAAATCATAAGAATATTGTGAATATAATAGGTTGCTCTACAATAAAAAAACCTTTATGTTTGATTGTTGAGTTTATGGAGAATGGAGATTTGTTACATTATTTAAGAAATAAGCGCAACAAAGTAGGATTGTTTTTTCATACTTACAATGATTCCTACTGAATTCTTTATCTTATTAGTGTACATTTTTTTAGGTTTGCTTGCCTCAAGTCGATTCAGGATTATCTATTGGCGAAAGAGATTATAGAGAATCAACATTAGGCTTTCCAAATTATGAAAAATCCTTTGAGGTTATTCTTCTGAATATATTATTCTAGACCTTCTAACTTATTTTTAAAATCGTTAACTGTAATTTTTTTTTATTATATATTTTTTTTGGATTAAAAAAAATAATTAGTTTTTTTTGTAATTTTATTAAAAAATTTGAAAATTTTTATGTTATTTTATGTCTACCCACGTTGTTAATGTCTTCTTTATATTATAATAATTTTATGAATTTGCTTTAGGCAACATCAACAAATGAAAATACTAAATCTGAACTAATAAATTTTAAATATGATTTAACAATAAATGATGAATATTTAAATGAATAACACAAGATGATTTACAACACAAGATGTTGATAACACAAGATGATTTACTTAGTTTTGCATGGCAAGTGGCTTCAGGAATGGTATAAATCTGTTTAATTTTGCCTTTTTTTTGCCTTTTTCAGTTCTTTAACTATTTTGTTATTATTGTTATTATTATTATTACTATTGTTATTATTATTATTATTTAAACTTGTTATTTAGGAATATCTTTCTACTTTAAAATTGGTACATCGAGATCTTGCTGCTAGAAATGTATTGATTGGCACTAATAATAATGTTAAAGTATCCGATTTTGGTCTGACAAGAAATGTAAGTGATGACTTAATATATATGAGCAAAAAAACTCATCGTTTGCCGGTCAAATGGATGTCAATCGAAGCTTTATCTAATCAACTGTTTACGACATATAGTGACGTGTAAATGTTTGTTTTTTTTTGTTGTAAATATTTTTGTTTATAAACGTTTTTAAATTATAATTATAAATATTAAAAAAAAATTTTATTGGTATGTTTGAGGTGGTCTTATGGCGTTGTTTTGTTTGAAATTGTTACACTTGGTAAGTGTCTGATAACTTTTTTTACTCTGAAAATTTTATTTTCTTGTTTATTTCTAAACGGTTTGTAGGAGGCACACCTACCCTACTATAAGTAATCGTGAACTTATGGATCTTTTGAAGTCTGGATACAGAATGGAGAAACCACAAAACTGCTCTGAAACTATGTAATTAGTTTGTGCAATTTTTTATTTTTTTTTATTTATTTTTTTTTTTGTATATATAATTTGACTTTTTATAGTGACGTTCTCACTCCCCTTATCTTTTTTTCTGTTTTTTGACTTTTCAAACAAATCATGTATAACAAAAAAATGCATACATAATTTTAGATATGATGTTATGTTGCACTGTTGGAATGAAGATCCATTGCAGCGACCAAATTTTACAGAGTTACGTGAACACCTTGAAAATATTATATCTCAAGAAGATTATTACTTTAGCTTTGAAATCAACGAAGAAAACGCTTATTATAACATTTCTTCCTTCAAAAGTCTTTCACCAGAAACAAGTAACGATTTTTTGCCACAAGAGTTATTTCAAGATGAAATCCGTGGATGAATTGAATAATAATGCCACGTACATTATAAACATTTATTTATCTTACGGATGCAGGTGTAAACTAATAATTTTATAAATATGTAAGTTATAAATTTAGAAAATTATATCTTTTCACCCCAGATGGTCTTGCTTGTTACGCGATGAAATAAGAAATATATATATATATATATATATATATATATATATATATATATATATATATATATATATATATATATATATATATATATATATATATATATATATATATTATATATATATATATATATATATATATATATATATATAATATTGTTCATATGTAAATACAGTTTATCTAAAGTTAATATACTTTTCTTTAATTCATTGTTTTATTAACTATGCTAATATTATATGGGCTAGTACACAACCATCAAAACTTAAAAAAATACATAGTTTGCAAAAACATGCGTGTAGAAATTATTTACGGGAAAAAAAGAGGAGAGTATACTAAACCCTTAAGTCGAAATAAGAAAATGATGAATTTTTACAAAATAAACTTTTATCAGCACCAAATTTTCATGTATAAATATATTAATAACCTAACTACAGCTAATTTTATTCGTAAGTTTAAGAAAATTTTTGATGAAAAATATTTTTTAAGAACAAATTCCTTAAATTAACTGGCAAGGAAATTAAATATACAAGTTTTATTTATTAAATTCAAGTTATACAAACTAAATATACAGATATTAAATATACAATATACAGGAAATTAAGTATACAAAATATTCAATAGCATATCGAGGATCTAAGTTATGGAATTCTTTTCAAAAAACTAATGCAAATATGGTAAAATCATAATTATTATATTAAATAAAATAATATGCATATATATATATATATATATATATATATATATATATATATATATATATATATATATATATATATATATATATATATATATATATATATATATATATATATATATATATATATATATATATATATTAGGCCATCCCATTTTGACCCTCATGAACGAATTTTATTTCACGGAGTGTCTCAAAATGTTCCTAAGATATTAGTTTGTTAATGAATTTTTTTTTTTTTTTTTTCTGGATGAGTATTTATTCTCGGGCCATTCGTTTAAAGTTTAACTTTTTTACATTTTTTCAATAGCATATCGAGGATCTAAGTTATGGAATTCTTTTCAAAAAACTAATGCAAATATGGTAAAATCATAATTATTATATTAAATAAAATAATATGCATATATATATATATATATATATATATATATATATATATATATATATATATATATATATATATATATATATATATATATATATATATATATATATATATATGTATATATATATATATATATATATATATATATATATATATATATATATATATATATATATATATATATATATATATGTATATATATATATTATTATTTCCATTCGTTTAAAGTTTAACTTTTTTACATTTTTTGAGTTTTTATGGGCAGTTTCAAATGATCAACGCGAATAGAAATTTATAAACCTTTAACAATTTAACTGCGTCAATACAAAGAATGGAAAGTTTTTTTATCCATACCGATTGTGCGCATTTTTATTATTATCATATTTGTTACCAGGTGGTACTTTAGAAACGCAAAAATCGGGTAATATTTAAAAAAGCGCAGTTTGGAAAAAAAAATTTTTATCGCGCTACTTAACAGTTTTTAATTTTAAAAAATCTATTATTTCCACCTCAAGTAAGTTTATTATAACAACATAACATAATAATGCATGTTATATTTTATAATTATAGTTAAATGAATTAGGTTATTTAAACATTTATAATATTTTAAATGAACTTTTAAAAAATTTTAAACTTCATACAAATTATGAAAATGTTTATAGTGATTAACATTATGATCAATGAGTAACATTATGAAATGTTGTTTTAAAGCTAGCTATGACAACAAAAGTATCTGAGGTGTATCCCTGTCCCAAGAAGGGGTTTAAAAAACGAAGATTGAGTCGCAAGAACATGTTCCTAGTTAACGTCACTCTAGATAGAATGGAAACAAACCAAGGATTCACGTTATCCAACGCTACTTAATTTTAAGAGAACAATTTCCAAAGAAACCACTGAAGGATCTCGTCGCTTGTCCTTTAATGTCCAAAACTTTCCAGTAAGCTTTTAGCTTTAGCTTTAAACAAATCTGTTGGACCAGAGAATTAATTATTTAAATCTCTAAAGCAGAACTGGTTTGGTATTGATGCAAACAACGAGAAGATGCTGTTGAAATTTAATCACCAGAATGTTAAGGGTACCTGGTTAGAGACGCAGGCTTTATTGGCGCTAAAAACTTGCAAGGACCTGATAGATAAAAACAAGTTAAGAAATAGTCAGGTAAGGTTAAAATAAAGAAATATATTACTTTAAAACAACTTTATACCAAATATATATACCAACTATAAAAATAGAAAGAAGAAACATAAAAGTTTTTAATTAAGTTGTAAATTATATACATTTAGACTTTTGAGAAGCGCAAAGATTATTGTGAACTGGCAGAGCTTGTAGTTATGTTCCTTGAAGAACATCAGACAGTTAGGTATAAAATTCACAAAACCGGAGCCAGGTTTTCAAAAGCCAGGTTCATGGCAAAGGCATTGTACTATATGAAGTTCAATTTGTTCCTCCCTAAAATCAGACAGGTTCTTTTTCTGAGTGATGAAATTGTCAAAGAGATCAACAGAATGGCTGACTACATTTCTCTTTTCTGGGCATCGTGGTTTTTGACCTGCAAGTTTTCTGATTCTGCAGCTTTTGAAGTAAAACTTAATTTCCTAAATATTTTTATATTAGTCTCATAATTTAAGAATAATTTGTTTCAAAAAAATACCAACTAAATTGTTTTAGAATAATGACTAAAATAAATGACATTTATTACATTAGATGTTAGACGTGTCATTATCAACCTTACTTACTATCTGTATTGCATTATTTTTAACTCACACTCTTAGGATCAACGAAACTATTGGCAGATGTGCCATTACACTGCGTATGAGCCTGCCGCAAAAGTGGTATTAAAATCATGGCGAAACCATATGTGGTATTAGGCTCCATCAACCGTGGTGCTGGCGCTAGCATGTTCTAATAAAGATTACTACATCGAAATGGAAAAGATGGCAAAAGTTCTTTATTAAACCCAACGGAGTGGCATTAAAAATGTAGGAACGTTTAGAACCAAATCTAAAATCCTTTCGGATAGCAGTTTGTTGTTTAATATAGATCAACCACCAGGTCTTGAATCATATATTTCGCCAGATTCCTGGTTAATTTTTGATATCCTAGGTCATACTTCTGAAAAATGTCTATGGATGAAACTCCATCAGATTTTTTGGAAAGAATTTCCAGGATACAATGAGTTTCAAAGCTTCGTAAAATCTGTTGTCAACGACTCATCAGAACGTGCAGTAAAACTCATTCAAGATAATGTAGCGAGGAAAAACTTCAGAACCTTCTCCAAATGAAAAACTCTTGGAAAAAGCCATTTAAAAAGACGAAGAATGGATACAAGGAATCAGTTACAACGCCTGCTCCCTCGCTACTGGCTGTGAGTTAATAATTCAAAACCTTTCCAATATCTCTAATAAATAGAATTACCTTACTGTAGACTCTAAACCTTAAAAATGTATTTAAAAAAAAACTAAATTATGTGATTTTTAGAGATATGTGTCTTAAAGGAAAGAATTTATTATATATATAATAAATATAATAGCAGCTACGGCAGTATTTAGAGTTCTTACTTTAATATCGGAGGTCCGAGGATTGATGCCGGTTTAGTCATATAAACGACGTTTACTAGAAAAAATTTTCCTGCGGTGCTCTGCGATGAGCACTTAAAATTTAATGAGACTTTAAAATAACACACACAAAATCTAAGTAGATCTTTTCTGAAATATATCAACACATTTTGATCTAGTTAAAACTATAGCAAAATATTTAAAGTCCTATAACAAATCTTTTGGCGGTAACCATTTTAAGTTTGGCTTTGTTTAATCTTAGGTTCCAACAAATGTAATTCTTTTAAAAACATCATTTGATACCAATAAGAAGTAAAAAAAAAAAATATTGCACCATGACTGAAAATGACCTCATAGATCAACAAAAAGGCACTTTGAAATAACACAAATGTTGTTTTTTCTATCAAAATCAGTGAACGGTAGGCATTATGTATTTCTTAACTCGAAAAGCGCAGTGTTTTTTTTGGTACGGGAACACATGAAGAAAATATAAATGAAAAAATTAACTGGATTCGACATCAGAATCGATTCGCGCCGTTGTGTTGAAAACTGCTCAATTTTGGTCATAAATTGCCTAGTGCGTAACTTCTAACGACCGGCGCGAATTCTTCTAACAAGAAAAAATAAAAAATAAAAAAATTTGACTTATAAATATGACCATCTACGCCACTCATTAGCGACTCCGCATGTAATTTGGTTGTCAAAAAAAAATTATGGGATGGCCTAATATTTATATATACATATGTATATATATATATATATATATATATATATATATATATATATATATATATATATATATATATATATATATATATATATATATATATATATATATATATATATATATATATATATATATATATATATATATATATATATATATATATATATATATATATATATATATATATATATATATATATATATATATATATATATATATATATATATATATATATATATATATTATATTATATTATATTATATATATAATATTTTTTCATTTTTCTCTAATTATTTCATTTTTAATTCATTGAGGTCCCTTTCATAACTTTTCCACTTTTTTCTTTAGCTGATAAACTCTTGATGTTTTGCCATTCACTTTTTTTTTTCTTCTTTGTCATATTTTAAATTTAGTGTCCCGTTTATTGCGAATTTGAATTCAGTGAGTCAATAAGATCTCAATTTTATCATAAAAATAATTTTGGAGAACTTATAAATCTAAAAATACATTGTGAAAGTTAATTTTAGGATCCTACAAACTCTTTTAATTGTGGTCAATTCGAAATAAAATCTTCTTCCAAAATCTTATCAACGTTATAAAATAATACGTTAATACTAAGAGATTGTGGAAGTGAGAAATATCGGTATTATACTCTGGTCGGTAATAATAACAAGTCACTACGGAAGTTACGATATGGAAATTGAAACTAAGTTTTTTAAATATCAACACTTTCAAAAGTCCGGTATCGAACGGTATCTTCTTATAGTGATTAATACTTTAAACTTAAATTATCGCCACTATCATAAGAACCAAACACCTCTTTTGGGTAGCCCGCCTAAAAAGAATTTGCTATTTACAGTAATTAAACCAATTAACTTTACAAATGCTCCACTTAATCGGTAAAATATCAGTGCCATACATCAATAAACGATTTTGACGAGGCAAATAAAAATGACTTAATGAGCTGTAATTTATTAAAGAATCAGAAAAGTATTTTCAAATGGTGTTTTGACAAATCAAGGTCTTCATCAATGTTCTGCTCATCTTTTTCCACTGACCACTTCTTAATAACAGCTTTTGAATTGTTTTGTTTAATGTAAATAAGTTTTTCAATTGTGTCTGATTTTAAAAATGTTCTTTTGCACGTAACAACGTTTCTTGCTTGTGAAAACACTTTTTCAAATGACTTTGACTATGCTGGAATAAACAAAACTTTTCCAGCTGCTCCTCCCAAAAGAGGTAGTTGAGGTGAGTGAATCGTCCACCAATTTTAAAATGTCAATATTTTTTGGTGGAAAGCCTAGTCTCTTGTACCCTTCCACTTCAGTTTCAAATGGTAATATTTTAGACGTGCAAAAGTAAGGTAATTCCTGGCTGTTGTGGCTCATCATTTCTTGAATAAGCTAATGCATAGTTTCTCAAACCTTAGGCACTCTTTAGAAATCTTTTGCTGAAATTTGATAGTAGTTTGGACACTAAGTTACTTGTAATGGTATCGCTTGGTAAAATTAATAGTTTAACTTTTTCTTGAATATCAAACAAGCTAGGAATAGTTAGATGAGCTGTAGGAAACCTTTTTTGAAGATACAACATCTGTAAAGTCACTGAACACTTGTAGAATTGTAACAATTTTTTGAATCACTTCAAAATGCTCTTGCGTATGGATAAGTGATCTTAAAATGTCATCAGTTTTTAAGTTGCTATTTGTAATAACTTCCAATGCTGGGTTGAGATGTAAAACAGAGATTATGCACATCAACCCACTATTCCATCTCGTCCTGCAAGGTGTGATGATTTTTTTAAAGTTGATTTTATCTTCTCTGCAAGCATTAAAGGGATTTCTCTGACTACCAATTGACTTGTGTGTTCTTGAAGCAAGGTTTTTGCCAGTTTGGAACTTCTCATAAATTTCCTCAACAGAACTAACACCTTCAATTATTACCTAACGAAACAAGTGCAGGACAACTTGAATTTTCATTGATTATTGATGATTTCTTAATTGCTGACAACATGTTAGCACCACTATGAGAGACACATGTCATTTTGCAGTCTGGCTTAAAAAGTATTTGACTGATGATTGTGTCTGTTTTGAAAGCAATGTTTTCTTCAGTGTGTTGCTCTGGTAATGCAACACATCCAAGCAAAAAGTACTTAAGCTCATAGCTGGAATTTATGTAGTGCAAAGTTAAAGCAGCATACGCATCATTGCTTCTAGTTGACTACAGATCTGTTGTGAAACCAACAACATCAATACTTGCTAAATCCTTGTTCATAATAACCAAAATAGCCTCTCTGATATTTTGGTATAAAATGGGTGAATTGCTCCTTGAATATGTAGAAGGTGCTTTAAGATTAACTTCAAACATTATGAAACCCATTAGATATTTGAACCCATTATAAGCAACATGTGTAAATGGTAAATTTGACTCACACAAATATTTCATAATTTTTAAGTCTGCTATGAGCTGTCGCTTTTCATTTGAGAAAAATTTTGTTTTTTCTTTGCAATAAGAAGGAATGTCCTTTTTCATTTTTTTATCTCCTTCCACAATCTGAGCTTGACTTACGCTTTTATCCGCAGCTTTACCAATTGTCTTCACTGCCAATGCTTCAGTTGTAGTTTCAGATGATCGCTTTTTTCTGTCTTTTTTAATACTGTTAAAAATGTCTTTGTGGCAGCCTCGAAGATGAAACTTAAGTCCTGTGGTTCTGCCTAGCTTAGTGCTCATTTTTGATAGACACTCCTTCTCCCCCCCCCCCCCTTCTTCCTATAAAATCTCTTCGGGACGGCCCTGTTTCTCTTATTCCAATTTTATAGGTAAAAATCAAAGTTCGAATTAAATAGATTTTCGAATTATAGAAAGTTAATTTTTTCTTAAGCGTTTCTCACGGTGACTTTGCATTTAATCGAATTATGGAGGTTTTTGAATTTCGGAGATTAGAATTTGAGAGATTGATCTGTATAATTCAATTTTTATAAAAATTTTAATGGAGGATTATTTAAATTAAATTTGAATAATTTAATTTTTATAAATTGTCAAATGTTCAGGTAAAATTATTATGGTCTAAAGTTTTTTAATTTAGGATAAAATACTTTTAGTTAAATTTATTTAAAAAAATTAGTATTATTATTACCAATTTTTTTTTTTTTTATATTGAGTTCAGTCGTGGCAAAGGCAGTTCGCTAGTGATGGGAGCAATTTCCATTATTGGAAAAAATGTTTTCACTTTCAAACACTCGATATTGAAATTGAGTATTTTGATATCGCACTTTCAATATCATTGCTACAGATAGTTCGGTAATTATACAATATTAGGATTCATTGCTGAATATGTTTTATTTTTATTTTATTTTAAAATACTTATTGGTATAACATATTCATATATTTGAGAAATGATATACATCAAATACGAACGATTAATGAAAATCTAATCATATTTGAAAATATTTTTGGATAGGGTTGCCATATCTCCGGATTTTAAGGCAAAAAGTAAGGCTCCGGGGGATTTCAGATAAAAACTTGAAATCTCCTCTTTTTGGAGGTTTTTATTTTATTTCATAAAAATTCGATATTTAATACTTAAATTTTGTTACTTAAATGTACAGAACTGAAAA
The DNA here is from genome assembly GCF_022113875.1 of Hydra vulgaris. Classification (NCBI taxonomy): domain Eukaryota; kingdom Metazoa; phylum Cnidaria; class Hydrozoa; order Anthoathecata; family Hydridae; genus Hydra; species Hydra vulgaris. The sequence continues at coordinate 50,444,199 of NC_061160.1, read as the reverse complement.
TGTAAAAACTATTAAATGTAAAATGTTTTTAGTCACTAACAATTTATTTAAAATGCTAACACAGCACGTGTTCTCTTCTCTTGATTACACAATATTGAAAAATGCGCGCGCATCTAAACTTGCGAAAACAAAAGTCGCGACCGATAAATTACGTTAAAGTAACAAAGTATTTTGGTTGGTGTTACACAAGAGATAGTCCCTTTAATTTAAAGTTTTAAAGTAAAAGAATCGCTGCACTCTCAATAATTTTGTCTAAAAAAATGTTTTCTAGTTTAAGAAAGAGAGGAATGAGTCTGAAGCCAAATTCAAAATTTGCCCAGCTAAATAATTTATTTATGTTTCTCCCAAAGATAAACAAATTACCTTATGTTAATTTTGTTTATCTAATTCATCTTACAATCATAATTAAGCCAAGATTATGTAAGTTATGTAACCTTTGACCTGTTATTAGTCTCAATAACAAGAGTTAAATACTTTAAGTTGGATGAAACTTGACAGTATCCCTATTTGGGATCAAGTTGAAGACTTAATTGTAAACAAAAAAGCCCCTTTTTAATGTTAATAAATCATTGAGCCATGATAAATTTTCAAACTTATAAGTTTAATAAGTTTTTATGATCAAACAAAGGCTTATTGAAAAAGATAACTTCAATAAAAAAAGTATAGTTGGTATGGTTCATCTTCCCTCGTCCATAGTTTTTGCTCTGTTCCAACAAATGATTGGTCGATATTTGTGAAATTGATAACTGATACAAGTGGTTAGTTAGATACAAGTGAACAATGGTTACAAGATGACAATAGAGACAAGTTAAATAATGGAGGAATAATTATTGGCTTGCATTTATATAGTATAGTATATTTTAATATAGAATAACTAATAAGACTTAATTTATCATTAATCAATAATTGTAAGACAGCAATAAAATTGAATGAAAACATTTTGTAATTAAAATTAGGTTAATTTGAATAGCAAAACCAGCAATTTTGTTCGCTGATATCTTACTTACAATGGGCCACTAATATAAATCGCAGTAGCTGCTACTTAGGTACAAAAAGCCTTTCGTTTACGAAAACGAAACTTTCGTTTACGAAAACGAAATTTGTTTTAAGAACGAGAACAGAATAAAAACGATAATTTTAAATTTTCGAACGGAATAAAAACTGAATCGAAAATTATTTTAAAACGAAATATTTTCGTTCTAGATTTGAAACGAGTTGAATTATTTGATATATATAATTATTATATTACAATACATTATAATGATATATTATTCGAACTTAATTGAACTTTATTCAATTAAGTTCGAATAAGTTTAGTTATGATATAGTTCGAATATATTTATTCGAATATATTTTTTCGAACTAAAAAAAATCAAACTGTAAGACCAACACAACTACGCGATGAGTTTGAGTAAACTTTTTGCTGGTAGGAAGAGAAATAGTTCAGTATGGAAATGGTTTAAATACGATGCGTCATCCGACAAATCAGTATGTTTAGTTTTACTTGATGGTGAAAAAGTATGCAATACAAAGTTGTGTGGAAAGAACCCAACAAATCTTAAAGTTAGTTTATCTGTTAGAGGTTATTTTGAAACAAACGACTCATTTTTATCATTTTAGAGTAATTATTCAATAACGTATACGAACTTATTTATACATTAATTGATAAACAGATAGATAAATAAACATATAAATATACAAACAAAAAATTATATAAATATATTTATTTTTTTCTAGCTACATTTAGCAAGAAACCATAAGTCTGTACACGTTGAGCTGGAAGAGTCGGAATTAAAGAAATTAAATGTAAAAAAGCAAACAGGGATAAAGAGAAAAGCAGTGGATGAAAATAAACCCACTCTTTTAGAATCGTCCTCAAATCAGAACCAGACCTTGATTCAATGCATTAATCGTAGGAACACCGCATGGCCTATTAATTCACACGAGCATAAAATTCGACTAAACTCTCTTATTTAAATGATAATTGCAACATGTAATCCAGTGACATTGGTGGATAATGCGAGTTTTAGAAAGTTAGTTAATACCTTGGATTATAAATTTTCATTGCCTGCTTCTGCCAAAATTACTAGCCTACTTAATGAAGAATTTACTGTTTTAACGAGAAAACTTCGTGACTTCATATCTGAAGGCAGGCGCTTCACAATATGCCTTGATGGCTGGACTAAAAAAGGTCTTACTGCGTCCTTTTTAGGAATTTCGGTTTGTTTTTTTCACTTCAAATCCGAAAAACAAATACATGCTCTGCTTAATTTGTATCTTGTGAAACATCCACATACAGGTGAACAAATTGCTAATTGTTTTGAAAAATGCCTAAAATATTGGAATATTTCCAGAGAAAAAATATTGTTTGTTATTTCGGACAATGGAGCAAACATGGTCAAAGGCATAAAGTTGTCGAGAATGAAAGCTCAAGCTGAACGTGATATGCTTATTGAATTAGAAAGTGAGGTTAATGAAGAGCAGATAACAGATCTGGAAGACAATGAGAATATGACAAATAGTGAAGAGTGGGAACATGTTGACTTGATAGTTGATGTAATAGAAAACGTAGCATTTAGAAGATTGGGATGCATTGCACATGTTATACAGCTAGTTGTAAAACTTGCATATGATGGTAAATATCATGGCTTACTTTTGAAGGTACGTGGATTAGTGGGAAAAGTTCGCAATCTTCTGTTGCATTGGAAAAAATAATCAACAAATGTGGTAAGACTGTGATCAGCGACTGTTCTACAAGATGGAACAGCACTTACTTTATGGTTCGGAGATTTCTGGAAATAAAGACATCTATCAACGAAGTGCTTGGAGACCTTAACATTGATTCACTTGCCAATAGCGAATGGATAATGCTTCAGGATTTTGTCAATCTTTTAGAACCTTTTACCAATGAAACTGATATTCTTCAGACGGATGCACTTTCACTATCCAGTGTTATACCTTCAATACTTAATTTAGAATGTCACCTTGAGCAATTTGGAGATGCCAAAGATGTAGCAGTTAAAATGCTTGAAGATCTACGCCGTCGTTTCGCCGTTCTTTTGCAGCCAAACGATCCTAATTTTAATCCACTGCCATGTGCCGCATGTCTACTTGACCCCACATGTGCAATAGCTCTTTTAGGTAATGAGCATACACAAATCAGAGAGTGTGCAAAGAAATACATTTTGTCAGATGCTAAAAAATCAGTGCAACATGATTTACCTTTAGCAAGTCCATCTACTCTTTCTGTTGAGATTGCTCCAGAAATAAATGGGTTAACAAAATGGAAATTTTTAGCGGCAAAACAGCGAGTAGAAAAAATAAAGCTTATTCCAGGTAATGAAGCACAAAATGAACTCAACAAATATTTTATTGAAATAAGGAACAGCTCTATGTGCCAAAATGCTTTAAATTTCTGGAATATGAGACGTGCTGTTTACCCACATATTGCACCATTAGCTGAAGACCTCATTGCAGTTCCTGCAACTCAAGCATATGTTGAAATACTTTTTTCAATCTGTGGCTTGCTCACAAATGGACGGAGAAATCGAATGTCAGCGTCATTGAAAATGCGAGTTTTCTTAAAACTAAATTCTCATCTAGTCTAGATGATAATCATATAATCACTAGGCCCTTTATTTGTAAAATATATGAGTAATTATTAAAGTCTATACAATAACTATTCATTAGTTTTTATTGTTACCAAATTTGAGGAGTTTTTTTTATACCTAATAATTGAAATTTTTTTAAGTTTTAGAGCAATAAGGACAGGTTGTTGTTGTGTTTTTTATTAAGAGCGGTGGGCGGGGCTCTAAACTTCTAGCCATGGGACTGGGTGTATTACATTTAATTAAGTTCTCATTTTTTTGTTTGTTTATAGAACTAAGACTTACTTCTTTTAATTATATATGCCTATATTATTTATAAATTATACTAAATTATAATTAGATGAGATAAAAAATTTATACGACAAACGAAAATTGAACTAAATAAAAACTAAAACTAAAATTATTTTAAGATGAACTGAATAAAAACTAGAACTAAATTTAATTACTGAACGGAATAAGAACTAGAACTAAAAACTTTGCCTCTAAACTGAATAAAAACTAAAATTATTTTCCGAACAAAAATAGCACTGATAATACCTTATCAGGATTTTTTCCGCAAACTTTAGAGAGGCATTTTTTTCAGTAAAAGCTACTGCATTCAAAAAAACAATTGTGGCATACAAAATCCCACCTTTTCTAATACTGGTCACACCTTAAACAATTTTATCACACAAAGTTTGATAAAATTGTTTAAGGTTCTTTCTTTTATTGTCTTTGTTATCAAATTGTTGTACTTTTTTTATTCTTATTTTACCACTTAATGAATTGTTTCTTTTTAAATAATTTCTCCGTAGTCCATAGCAACTTATTTGTAGAGATTTAGGAATATGTTCAAAGCCTTAGTTTTATTTTACACAAGCATTAATTGGAGGGCTAAAAATAAAAACTTCCTGATTTGCAAAATAAATGACTTTTGAAAATTTGTTTTGTTCTCAGCCTTTCTATTCAATTTTTCAGTTATGGTTTTAAATCAACATCTTCCCTTACCACGCCTTCAGCGTAGAGCATTAGGTAGGAGCACCACAGGGTTTTGCTACTAGTTTGTTGTTACTGTTTTACAATAAATCTGTAGCTTGGACTGTGCAAATCAAAAAAACAATTTAGTTTTAGCGCCAAAAAAATGTATAGGGCTAGCACAATTTTATTACTCGCGAAGAGTTTTTTTTTTTAAATAAAGCTTTTTTTAATCTTCATTTAAACATTTCGAATTTTTTTTAATCTGATTTATTTTGTTATAGTGTCTTAATTTAAAAAATATTGAGCTAAAACAAAGACCATATTATAAAAAAAATTAATAAATAATAAATTTTATTTTAATGAATTTTTCCAAAACAATAACAAATCTGTTAAATAGTAATTCAAAATTCAATAAAAACATTTAACTCATTGATATCGTGAACAAAGGTTTTTTTTTTAATATTACTGAAACATTTTTATTATCGTTATTGATTTAATAAATGCAAACCAATTGATCTGGGTTTTGTTCTCATCATTAAAACAATAAATGCAGATCAATATACGCAGTGTTTTGTTCCCATTACTCAAAAAATCAATCTAGAGAAAAATTGATACATGATACATTTTTAAGTATAAACATGGGGTTTTTACGTCTCATAAATTTTTTTTTTACAACGTTTTTTATGATAAACACAGGATCATATTTAGAAAAATGCACCCTTTTTAATTTGAAATTTGAAAAAAATGATAGTTTAACTAAAGAGTGGTTTATACAAGGTCAATTGTATTCATACTGCATGTACTTAGAGGTAAGATTTGACGATGAATTTTATGTTAACTTATTCATTACTTTAATGTTATATTAAAATTAGGTTATATAAGTTTGTATGTTCATCGTAAATTTATATGTTTATTTTAACAACATTTCTAATTGTCCAGTACCATCTCTCTAATTTGAATTTCCTTAAAAACCTCTATAATTCTTCTAAAATAACTTCTTAAAAAACCTCCATAATTCGATTAAACACTTTGCGGTGCCTAGGCACCGCAAAATGTGCCCAAAATGTGGTTTTTTGGAAAAAACTCATAAATCTGTTAATTGCTAATGAAATCTAGTGAAAATTTTAGAAACTTACTTTTTTGTGCCAAACAACCTGATTCTGAAGTTAAATTTTGGGTGTTTGAACCCAGAGAATGGGGCAACTGTGGGGAAAGGGAGGGGTGCCGAGAATCATGCTCTTACTATTTTTAAAGTTTTCAAATAAACTATATAAAATAAATTACAAAAAAAGCCTTTTTGGAAAAATTTTCACCGCCCTAACTTTTTTCTAATTTAAAAGCCCTAATACATTTATTCCAACCTTTGTTTGACTGCTCAGAGTACTTGGCAATAGGTGATCCACCTGTAATCATAAACAGTTCCCAGGCATGTGCGCACATTTGATGCAAGTTGGGGCTAAGCATAGCCCATGGAAATGTCTGTTTATAGAATATCAATAATCCATAACCAATTTTTTTAACTTTACCAGGATCAACTTTTTTGCTAAAATCAAAATGCTGATTAATACTAAGGAATATATTAAATCTGCTATTGGTCCATTGTTAGTGTTAACGCCACTAGAAGTCGAAGAATTAAGGAGCAATCCTGTTTTCTTAAGTGCATTTTAAATAACTTTTCTTTTTAATGTCTTCAGAGCAGTTTTTACCTTTATGTCCTGCTTAGACCATGTATGGGTTTGTTGGTTCACAATGTGATATAACAACTTGAGACAGTGGTCAGGTGCACGTAACTTTTAATGTAGAATAGAAAAATTTTATATCTAATTCAACAATAAGCTCATGCCGTTGCCCATGTCTTTCAGCATCTTTATAGGAGGTTTCTTTTTTTTCTAGTATGATCCAAGAGCTAAGCATAAAATTATAGTTTTTATCTTTGGTGAACCCATGTAGTATACATATTAGATCAACGGCATCACTTCTGGAACAATAACAGTGGGGATAAAAAGCTCCAGAATCAACCCAATAAGTCTACCTTGTTGCCATCAACAATAATTATCTCTGTTATTACAAATATTTGTAAACCATTTTCTGAAAGAATAGGCTAAGTTTCAATTTTAGGCAGGTTTTCAACTCAGAGTTGCTTTAAAATACTCCTTTATATTCTACCAAGTTTCTTTTTGCTTCCACTAGAGTAACATGCCTGGCAAATTTAACGGAGTTAGGATTGGTTTAGTCCAGATTTTTTGAATCTTTAATCAAAGGGACACCAAAAGGGACACCAAAAAAAACAAATATAGTTTGTTCCCTTAAAGTCTACATCTTGAGGATCAGATAACTGACGTCGATAGTTATTATTTCCAGAACTATCAAGTACAAATTTAGCCTCAATATGGATAGAATGATTTTCAGCAAAAAACCCAGATATATCAAGCAGAGAATCAACAGTGTCTTTGAAAACACTGTCCACAGGGGATGAAGTTTGCTAGTCATCACTGCTCAATTCTTTAGGCAGCAAAGTACGTTTAAAGGTATCTATATCATTGCTTTGGGAAAAGCTCGAGTCTCAGCTCCTAGGAAAATATATAAAATTTAAACGCACAATTATCTGCAATAGTTTTTGATTGCTTATTTTACCTGATACTTGTTTATAGATAGTTCCTAGTTGTAGATTAAAGCAGTTGCTTCTTGTACTGATATTGTTGGAGTTTTTACTCCTTTCTCCTTCCCCCATATTTTTTCACATCTTTACACAACTTCTTATAAGTTTTCTGACTTATCTATCCTCAGTAACTCGCATGTTTTTCCACAATGTCCACTTAATCAACTAGAATTTTATTGCAGCTACGTTTTTTCAGGTTAATCCGTGAATTAGATGATAGAATAATACTTTATAATTTAATTTACGTATCTTTAAGATTAAAAAAAATAACTACACGGAAAATTAAAAAAAGTAACTACAGGTGTACCATATAACATAATGTTTAAGAAATTCAAATAAATGCAAACAGCTAAACTTTTACCCTGGTCTTTTTGATTTCCGTCCTCTTTTAGCTTGAGGAGCTCCTTTTTCTTCTACATCACCCCTGGGTGATGATGATGCTGTAGATAGATCTTTAGGCAGTTTTATCTTCGTCTTTCCAAGTTTCCAATTCGGTCGCAAGTTTATTTTTTTTGAACTTTGAATATTTTTTTTAAATGTCTTTCAATTTACTTTGAAATTTTCTTGATGTTATCTTTTACATCTTCTAAAGTTAAATTAAATATATCATTTTGATTGCTTTTAAAATTATCTTTGATAATTCCCAATGAATTTAATTCGATGTTCAAAGTTAGTAAAAATTTTTCTAATTCTCCTTTGTTATCAATAACATTTTGGCACGTTATCATTTTGGCACGTTATCATTTTGGCACGTTATCAATAGGTATTCCTGAACAGCCCGTGTAAGGTGATTTTTATAATTACGCAACCTCGAATATCAACACGTTTGAAAAATTCAAATTCAATTATAAATCGCTCAATTTCTGGGGATAACCGGACTGTGAAACTTTTACACATGAAAATAGAAAGTCTATATTGTATGAGACAATAGAATTTATTTCCCTCATCTTTTTTTTTTTCCGTAATTTTGTCTTTTATTAAATATATATATTTTCATATAATTTAGAATTTTTTTAGATCCAAACAAAGCTGCACAAAACAAATGTTTAAATTTCAACTTTTATTTTTCTTAAAGTAGTTCCCAAATTAAATATATTTAGACACCTGGAGAGAAAAAATTTTTTAAATTCATGGAGTAGTTTTTGATACACTTTAAAATTGTTGTTAAAAAGCAGTATTGGTACCATTTTAAGATAAATATTTTGCGAAACTTTTTTCTTCAACTTAAAACACCTATAAAAATGAAATGATTTGATAAATACAAAAACTTTTTTTGTACTGAACTACTTAAGTTCTACACAATATAAATTTACTATTTAAAGTGAAAAAATAAAAAGTCAGAAAATGAACTTTTTTTGTGTCCTGGGCACACTGGGCACCGTAAAATACCACCGTAAAAATCAACTTTCTATAATACGAAATTCTCCTTATATCGAACTTCTATTTTCCTCTCTAAAGTTCGAATAAGAGAGATTGCACAATAAACAATTATTTAAGTTTTATTGTAATTTTTAGTTAATCATAATAAGTTAAACGTGAAACGTTAAATTTTCATACTAAAAAAATGTTCATGCTTTTAAACTAATATAACAGTAAAACTAGTATTTTTTAAATAGTATACCAGTGGCTGGGTTGCTCAGTTGGTTAGAGCGTCAAAACGAAAAGTTAAAAGCCGGACTGTTGTACGATACTAGTTCAAATCCTGCCACCGCCAACTCAGCGCTTGAGTAGTATTTCGGTACGCAAAAATGTTGGTCAATAACGGACGCTACTTTGGATTAGCTTTAATGATTATTTGTGGCTGTTTCTATGCTAAGCCAACAATATATTCGAACAAAAGAGGATTGTATATTCGAATAAAAGAAAATAAATAAAAATAAATATAACCTTTTAGTAAGTGTACGATTGTATAACTGTTTGAGAAGTTAATACTTAAAAAGATGTCAATTTTTTAATTAAAACCTTGGTTTTTAAAGTATATATTATGAACTATACTTAAATAACATTTTTTGTGGAATATATTTTTATTTTTTACAAAAAAAGGCGTACATTGTAAAAGAGTGTAAACAATTTTGTCACTTTGGTAATTAATACCACTTGTAATGAAGCTACAACTTTTAGCTCCATTTTACGAAAAATGTTTTGCATAGCCTAATTCATTCACTACTGAATTCCATAAACTTTGATTTATCCAAGGACGTAAGAATAGACGGATGCTTAACGCACATCTGCGCTATCAATTGTTATAAATAACAATAGCAAAATAATAGGTAAAAACTGCGTTGCGTGGGAGTCCTATATTTGATTATGCATCAAAATGTCTTGAATAACTTATTTAAAGAAAATTTATTACGTAATGTACCAAAAGAACACTCTAAAAAATTACGTAAAATTTCAAAATGGATTTTATTGATTGGATAATAAATTTTTTTAATTCAAAATGGATTTTATTGATTGGATAATAAATTTTTAAAATTTTTTTTAACAATTTGAAAATGCCTATTATAGAGTTTTTTTTTCCTAGACATCAGTAATTTTATTTTTGCCATAGGTGTTTCAATTTTCTGATTTATTGTAAATATTCCCCTTAAATTTTCTTAGCCAATATCACACAGTTCATTTTGTGCTTGTAATCTTTAACCTACTAAATATTTTTTTTGTGTTTAGTGTATAAAAATAAAAAAAGTATACGAATATGTTTAGTTTTAAGATTGTTTCTAGTTAGAAAATGTAAAAGAATAAAAAGCCTGAAACTTGAGCTTCTGCAACAGTTTACAGAAAAGACGTAAGAGCTAAAAAGAATCAAATATCAGAGGGAGTAGATTGGTGTACAGACAATAAACAATGACAAAGATTAAAAAAGGAATGCCTTGATTTAATTAAAGATAGTGGCACAATAGACAGACGGTTAAATTTAAATAATGGCGATTATTTATTAAAAAAAAAGTTAATTTTAAATATATTAAAAGAGCAAAGTTATACAACTTAAACTGTAATTTTGTTACGAATTAGGCTGATGGGCAATACACATATGTTAGTGCTTTTATTTTAAATATTAAACAGATAAAAAATTCTCTTGTTGAGAATTATTTGAACTCCCCTTCATTTGATAAAAGTTGTTCTGCTCCGGCTAATAAAGAGGTACTTAATTTTTAATTATTACACATTATAAAATCACGGTCAACACTTTTATTACTTGTAATACATTTCCAGAAATTATTCTTTTTGATATCTGAAACTTTTTTCTTGTTCAAAAATGTAAAATTCTGAAACTTGTTCAAAAATGTAAAAAAACGAAATGATTTATAGAAGGCTTGAAGGAAAACCTTTTGCTTTTAAGTCTACCGCTCTAACAACTATGCCACAATTGCTCAATTATTTATTCGTTTCACAAATAGTTTAACTTTAGGAATAAGTAATTTTAAATGATTTTAAGAACTTCACCGTAAAATAAATATAAAACCGTGACTTGGTTTAAAAACTTTCAATACAATTTTTGCTAGTAAAATTTTTGCATTTTTTTCAAATAAACTTAATACTTTTTTTCAAATAAACTTAATACTTAATACTTGTGTATTTGTATTTATTAAAAAGGTTTTATGGTAACCAAAGACACAACTCCTTTGTTGCCGAGGGTAGCAAGTTATAGCAAATTGTTTACCTTCATTCTAAAAATATTTGAAAATGTTTTTTTTTTGTTTAAGTAATTAACTTTCTCAAAAATCATTAAGATAAATCAACCATGTAATTGAAAAACTTTTATACATCATTGCTTTACGTTTTTCTTTGGGTTACCGTTAAAATGTATAACTTTAACATTCAAAATACGCAGCACTGGAACTCTAAACTTTCACCAGTTCGAGAATTTTTGATCAACAAAAAATATCCATCATTTTAGTAAATTCTTTTTAAAACTTTCAATTGTTTCTGAGGTGCAGTGGCGGATTTAGCATAGGCTGAGAGTGGGATAGTTTCCGCCTCCGTTCTGCATTCTTCCTAAGCCGGTGAAATGGTACTCACTAAGATATAAGTTTCACAAAACTCTGCATCTATTTTAAACGGAAGTAGAAAACTAGGTAACAATAAACCATCGCTTACAAATTTGCACGCATTTATGGCAGAAAAAAAAACAGTAAAGGTTTTGTTTAAAGAAAATATCTCTTATAATCATAATGTACACAGTCAATTTATTATTAACATAGTTTGGTGAAGAAAAACTACTGTGAATGTACAGTGACAGATGTTGATAAAACTAGAATGACTTTGCAGCCGGCCCAACTTCAAAAAATGTCTATGTATCAATATCTCGTCTATAAACGTTTGTATAGACATCTATACAAACGTCTATAGACGTCACAAGCTTGTCTGATTTTCTTAAGAAGACCAACGAACTTTCTGTACCTGCTGGAAATGATATACCACAGAAAGATTTTTGAATAAACTAGCTGGAAAGTAAATTTTTTTCTCAATGCTTGTTTTCAGTAATATGTGCAGTGTGAATATATTTTAGATAACCAAACCATTGCAATAATATCAAATGTTTCTTTTTTTATAACGATAATTATTTAGTGTCTTCGACGTACTTAATTGTTATGATAAAAGACGCATAAAAGCATAAATAAAATATATTTATCACAAGTGCAATTTAAAAAAAAAATAATTTTAGGGGTAAATGTGCCATCCCTAACCTTTATTGCACCCTATTCTCTCCCCTTCCCCCACCCCCTCTCAACCTTAACGACGCTAAACCTCAATCCACCACTGCTGAGTTTGCAGTTGCGGTAAGTTGACGAACTGCATTTATTTTTTGAGTTTTTCATCAAAAAATTACGCAAAACCTTTGTATTTGATCACTTCCTCTTTCATTAAAGCATTTTGATTATTCGCGCATGCGCATAGGATATATTCGGATATTATTTAATGAAATTTTATTGAAATTTTTTGTTTAGAAAAACAGTGAGCTGTTTTGCTTAATTATACGAACTATTTTTTTTTTGCGATCAGGTATAAGTAATTTAAAACCTTTGAATACTAGGTTAAATTAATTTAAAACTTTTGACTTAAAATAATTACCAAGTTATATCGGAAAATAATTTATATAAGTTTTGTACCTAACAATATACAGTGGTTTTCATAAATTTAGACGCACTCATATTCGAGAATAATAATTTTTAGTTTTTCAACGATAAAACAATGACAAAAAAAGATTTTAGTTTATTTTTTTTTCTATTTATTAGATAAATACATACAGAATACAAAATTTAAAAAAAGTTTCCAAAAAAAATGAAATACTAAGTAATAATTAGGTACAACTACATGGTATTAAAAAAATTAGAAAAAAAAATTATTCATAAATTTAGACGCACGATACATTAGAAGGCGTAATTTATGAACCAATCAATATTTTGTGTATCCGCCTTTTGCTTTAATACAATTAAGAACTCTTCTAGGCATAGACTCAACAAAATTTTTGCACATCGCTTCTGGGACCCCATACCAGTTCTCCTTAAGTAATTCCTTCAGCTAAGTAAGTGTTGAAATTTGAACCTTAGCTAATTCACGGTCAATCCAAGCCCAATTGTTTTTAATCGGGTTTAAATCAGGTGAGTATGGAGGCCACGGTATTGTCATGATACTATTATCGTTGAACCACTCCTTTGTATAGTATGCAGTATGTGCAGTAGCGCCATCTTGTTGAAGTTTCAATGGTTTATCATTGAGCATAAGCAGCTCAATTGATGGAATTAAGTTGTTTTCCAGTACTTCTACGTATACTCTGGAGTTGATTCTTCCGGTGTATGTTTGGCACATACCAACACCTTTGTAATTGAAGCATGACCAGATTCCTGTTGAGCCTCCTCCACTTTGTACAGTTGGTCTAATGTACCTTGCATAATACTTTTCATGAGCCATTCTTTTGACTGTTATGTTAGATTTGCGATTGATAAGCTCAAAGTTACTCTCATCACTCCACATAATGTTTTCCTATTGTTCTATTGTCCAATACCTTCTTTCACAACACCATTTTAGTCTCCTTTGTTTATCATATGGACGCAGAAGCGGTTTCTTCAAAGCAGTGTAGACTCCAATCTTGTATTTGATAAGTATTCAGCGGACTGTGCTTTGAGAAATAGATGTATTTCGCGTTGTATTGAATTCTGTGGTTGAATCTCTGTAACTAATTCTTGCATTAGCTCTGACAGCTCTAAAATGAACACTATCGTCCTTTCTGGTGGTTGACAAGGGTCTACCTTTCCTCGTTTTTTCGCTGGCACCACCAGTGTGAAGAAAGTTTTGTTTCGTTGTCCGAACGCATTTCTCAGAAACTCCAATTAACTTGGCGATTTTTTTATTACTTTTGGTTCCTTCTTTGATGTGCGCATTAATTTGCCATCTTTCACCTTGAGTGATACGTCTTTTGCTCATTTTTCGCGTCTTTTTAGTGCGAAACTAACTTTTGTTTATTTATTAAATAATGATTAACTAATTCCAGGTAAGTCATATTTATATAAGGTTTTTTGACAGAATCAATTACTTTAGGCCTATTAATGAGAAATATGGGGAAAAAACTACTAATTAACTATCAATTAACAAGATATAAGACTTTTTTGATTGTGCGTCTAAATTTATGAACAAAATAAAATCAAGCTTATCAATTAACTTTTTTGTGTTAATCGGTATAGAATGAGTAATAAACATCCTGTAAAAAAAATTAAGGTACTCTTTAATAGAGTTTCACTTCCTCTTGTAAATTATATATCAAACATAGCGGTAGTACTTTTATTTTATTTTTATTTTGAGTATTTTCTTACATATATGAAAAAAAATGAATGCGTCTAAATTTATGAAAGCTACTGTATAAATAAATCATTTTTAACGATAGCGATACTTTAACTTAACCTGGGCTGGTAAGTTGGCGAAAATATTTTCTATTTTTTTAGGTCTTAGAAAGGACCTCAAAAAACAGAAAATATTTTTTTACAATAAATGCAAGTCAAAAAATTTATCTTAACTCATATTCATGTGCTGTTAGGGCAACAGAGCTTAAAGAGAGGCAGTAAACTTCAACTGTTCAACGTCCATGTTTGTCGTTTTAGTAAATTTTACAAAAATTTTAATCTTGCGTAAAATTATCGTTTTAGTAAGTTTTACAACAATTTGAAGCT
>NC_061160.1:50397309-50424809 GCF_022113875.1 Hydra vulgaris | reverse complement strand
GTCTTCTTTGTTCTATGGACATATTTTTTCTTTCTTTTATATATATTTGTTTGATTATTTATTGTTAAACAGCAAAATAAACGTAAAAAAAAAAAAAAAAAAAAAAAATCAAACACAACCTACTAAAAAAATCAAATACAATGCTACTCTAGCGTCTTTTTTCCCTTATATATCTGAAACTGCAAGCAAGACCCTTCTACAGTTTGACACATGGCCCAAACATAATGAAAAATTTCTTCAGCTTTTTTTTGCATGATATTGCATGAAACTTACATTACTCCTATTATCTATTATTTGTTTTTCAATATAGAGTTGTCTAGAAAGATAGAAAGTAGTATTAAATATATTAGTCCTCAAATAATAGACCAGAATTAAGCATTGATGTGCGCTGTTATTAATAGGTTAACACTTAAAAGTTGAAACGGGTTCTGGTTCATTATTGCAGAGAGCCAAGATCTTTTAAACATTTTATTTTGAGATTCCAATAGTGATGGAAATAACAATGAACCAAACAAATTTTGAATAAAAAAAAAATTAAAAAACCTTTGTAATTTACTGTTCGGGTTCGGTCTAACTGTTTTGATTAACGTTGTTCATTGTTATTGTTGTAAAAGTCTGTTGTCTCATTTAATGCTTGTTTATCTGGCCTGTTCTTTTATGTAGCATATCTTAAAATTTAGAAACTAAGTCATACTACTCCTCCTTCTTTACAAAAACCCCACCAATACAAAACATACATGGAAGGGAATAAGAGAAATTATTAACATAAAACCCTCCACACCAATCTTAAATCTTACATTCTCAAATCTAATGGTAGCAATATCATAGACAGTATGGCTGTTGCTAACATATTTTACAAATACTATGAAACGATACAACATCTTAATGATCTTAATATCTCTCTAAAACTTTCAACGGTTTACCATTTTGGTGACGGCACCAACTTACTCATAACAAATAAATCATTTAAAAAAATTTACATACATATTGATCATGATTTATCCAACCTTCTTTGATGACTGCGCTCTAACAAACTATGTCTTAATGCCAACAAAACTGAACTCATTATTTACAAATCAAGTCAATTTAAAATATATAAAAACCTAAATATTAGACTAAGTGGTCAAAATATTTTTCCCGTAGTTTCATTAAAATATCTTGGAATTTAAATTGACTCAAATCTATCTTTTTCCTCTCATCTTAAAAACTTAGAAGTGAAATTGTGTAGATCATATGGGATCCAAGCCAAAACTCGCCACTATATCAATTATGAAACTTTACTTAATATATACAATGCAATTTTTGGAGTACATCTTAGATATGCTTGTCAGGTTTGGGGGCAAGTCTAATGCTTTTTAAAGATTATCTAACCTACAAAACAAGGCTTTAAAAATAATACTCTTTCAACAATATCATCGTCGTTATTTTCATTATTTTTATTATTTTTATTTCCATTATTAATGTTTTTGTTATTGTCAATATTATTATTAATATATTATTGTAATTAGATAATTGTATATTTTGAGGAAAATAAATATCTTGTTGTTGCTGTTGTTGTTGTTGTTGTTGTTGTTGTTGTTGTTGTTGTTTTTGTTGTTGTTGTTATTGTTATTGTTGTTGTTGTTGTTGTTGTTGTTGTTGTTGTTGTTGTTGTTGCTGTTGTTGTTGTTGTTGCTATTTTTTTCTAACCAACGTATTAATTCGTTAAGATACAAAGTTTTCTTGCACAGCTAAACACTTAGAATATTATTTTTATGAAAAAAATTGTGTAGTTATTAAAGATTATTTTAAACAATTGTTCGAATATTAATCCCAGAATCCTTTATATACAGTTAAAACAAAATTTAACAATTTTTGTATTTAGATAGGTATGGTTAGAAGTAAACTCAAGTCAAGGTAAAATATATAACAGAAAACACTAGAAATGACATTATATTTTAAAAATACATAGCTTTTATAATCCGTATGAATAATAATTTACATAAAAATATAAATACTGTGTTTACAACGTGCGCAACTTTTTGATTAAAAAAAAAACTGTTTCTAAGTGGTTAATAATTTGTAACAGTTTCCACACAAAAAAAAAAAAAAAAAAAAAAACTTACATTCGTTTCAAAAATACAATTAAAAGATGTCATCAAAATCTAGTGAAAATCCCCTGCCATCGTTTGTACAATAAAAACTATACATTTTTAAAGATTCAGGTGAGCAAAAAAAAAGCAAAATAAAAGCAAATAAGACAGAATTCTTCATCGAGAATATCTTATGTGTGTCAAGTAATCCTCCTTGACCTTTGTTGCGGATACGCTTGTTTGAGCATGATTATCAATGAATTTTACTAAGTTTTTACATCTAGTATCATCTGTGATGTCTTGTTCATTAACACATCCATGTAAAAAGTTGTTCTTGACTGAAGAAGATGATGTCATTCTGATAATTATCTTTAGGTTTTTTTAACGTTAGGTTTTCATAACTATAATATAATGAAAAGTTATTATTAACTTCTTAAATTTAATGAAAGTTATTAAAAAAAAAATAATTTGAATAACTATAATATGAAACTTTCTTATTGTTATCATTTTAATGACTAGTTTATTGTTTAGAGATTGTTGATAAATTACGCAACGCGTAATTTCACTAATAAACAAAACAAAAAAGAATAGATTAGATTGAATTGTATTTATTAGAACAAAAAATACATGTTTTAAAGGAAACGCAAGCCCATATTGATGGGCACTAACAGCATACCCCAATATATATTTTGAAACAGCGTACAATATTGAATAAATAATTTATATAAAACTAAACAATAAGTTATACAGCCAATGCCGACATAATTTATCAAAATTTTCAAAAAATGATCTCAAATTTTCTCTCGCAGAGCCCTAAGTTAAAAGAAAAATCAAAATAGCGCTTTAAGTATAAAAATTGTCACCTTGAAGAGCTAAAGATCTCGATTACTATTTTTTGAATAAATTTAGCGTTGCATCATTTATGGACGATCCCTTATGTCTATCGTTTTCCGCCGTTTGTACGAAAAAAAAAAAACAATATTATTTTGCTAATATTTATTGTTTTATAAAAATTTTCCGAATCGTCTGATAATTTCATAAAGTCTGAATTTGCGAATAGTCAAAATTAGGCAGATTATCCGGACAATTAGATAATCAGGTATTTGGATATCTGGATTGGAATCCCTTATGTCCATCTATTAATACTAAGCACCAGCGCTACCGCAATGCGATAATGCGGTAAATATCGATAGGATATTTATATTTCCTCATAATTCCTTTATATTTCCTTATAATTGTATATTTCCTCAAAATATACAATTATCTAACTACAATAATATATTAATAATAATATTGACAATAATAAAAACATTAATAATGGAAATAAAAATAATAAAAATAATAAAAATAACGACGATGATATTGTTGAAAGAATATTATTTTTAAAGCCTTGTTTTGTAGGTTAAAAAAGCATTAGACTTGCCCCCAAACCTGACAAGCATGTCTAAGATGTACTCCAAAAATTGCATTGTATATATTAAGTAAAGTTTTATAATTGATATAGTGGCGAGTTTTGGCCTGTATCCCATTTGATCTACACAATTTCACTTCTAAGTTTTTAAGATGAGAGGAAAAAGATAGATTTGAGTCAATTTAAATTCCAAGATATTTTAATGAAACTACGGGAAAAATATTGGGTATTATTTACGATTGCGGTATTTAGTTAGACAATTGCGAAGCAATTTTTTCCGATTACGATTAGCCTCTAAATAATCGAAATGCGACTTTTTTTAATTTACAAGCATAAAAATCGCAGCGAATACGATTAAAATGCGTTTTTCTTGCAACATACCGCAATTTTATCAAAAAATTGTTGCAAAGATCGCTACTATCGTCTTGCATTTCCATTAACTCTAGAATACTAATTTAGTAATTAAATGTTGTACTTATTGTTATTCTCGCAATTAATAGAAAACTCGCAAAAAATTCAAGTTACTATTTCGATGCAGAAGTCCGACAAATCGCAAAAAAAACTGCTAAAATAGCGGAAAATATTTTTACCAATTGCTGATGCGATAAATGGCGAAACGACTTTTATAAAGCAAATCGCCGGGCAGTATATTGCGCGTCAATTTTTATCTAAAAAATCGCGTACAATTTAAGGTAGACTGCTAAAAAAATTATTTTTGCATTTTACAATATTTCAATAAATTTTTTACTTCGAACATGATAAATACATTAGAAAATTCATAATTTTTTTTTTTTTTTTTTTTTTTTCTCATATATATTTTGGGCAAAAACAGGTGATTTTAGGCCAAAAACAGGCTAAAATCTTGGCAAAGATATCTCAAAAAGTATAATTTATTAAGTTCTATTTTTTTGTTCTTTTATTTTTTTTATGTAGATAAATGTCCTGAGATAAAAATTTTTGTTGAAAATTTCTTTATTTTAAAGCATCGTTAGATTTTTCAAAGCGCCCAATTAATAATCGAATTTCTGATATTAAGAACAAAAAGTTTGTTGTTTTAAAAGTTTATATTCTAAACTTTTTTTATCTTAGGACATAAAGCTTATTATAATGAATCTCTGTACAAAATTTAAAGTCAATTGGACAATTACAGCTTCTACCTTTGCCAGAAAATTAGAAGAATAAAACAGAGAAAAAAGCATATAAAATTAAAAATATTGAATATACAAACTTATTAAAATCCCCCTTTTTTATATACTACTCTTCTTAATTTTTGTTTTTTTTATCAAACCCTTTCCTAGTTGCTTTAAGATTTTTTCTTTGTTTTTTAATTTTTTTTTTATTACTAACCTTAACTAGCGGTTGCTATGAGCGTTGCTAGGGGAAACAAAATTACCCTACTAATATAAATCACTTTTATTAGTTCTAAATTTTTTTTCTCATACGAAGATCTATATATTTTTAGACTCTATATCAGTTACTGTTTAAAACAATGCCACTTTTGAAAAATCGTTTTTTTCTAACTTTTTTAGCAGTCTACCACCTTGATGCGATTTTTTATCGCTTTTCATCGCATAATCAAAAAAAAAATCGCTTTTGTGCTAACCGCCAATGCGGTAACGCCAGTGCCTAATTAATACGTCCTTGTTTGCACTTCTGATAGTTCGCTCTTATGCCAACATCTTCTAACTATTTCAGCGTACTTTTGCAAGTTTGCACTTGTGCAAGTTTTTGCAACTGTTTCGCACATATGTCAGCACTTGAGCAAGTTTGCAATTACGCCAGTTCGCACTTACGTTAATTCGCACTTATGCAGATTTGCTGTTAAGAAATTCGCCCTAAATCAGTTTCATTTGCGAACCTCAGTTCTGACTGAATTTCCGGTACCCTTCCCAAATCTCGATTCTAACTAAATTTTGCAACACTTTTTGAAAAAACATTCTAGTCAGTTTGAAAATACTTCAAACTGAGTAGATATATCTCAAATCTTCCTAAGGTTGATAATTGACCTGGAGATGTATCTCCAGGTCAATTATCAACCTTAGGAAGTATATCGCTCCCAATTATCAACCTTATGTAACTGTATCGCTCCCGTATTATTAAATGAAAAAAAATTACATTATAAAAACAAAAATCTTCTGAGAAAATTCTCGGAAAACTCTCAGAACAAATAACTTTTAGCTACTCAGACTTTTTTGGAATTCTGTTTATTTTTTTTGGAAACGAACGAAACTAATAAATATTTATATTCCTTGAGCTTCATAGCACAAGTACAATTGTTAGTAGAAAAAACTTAGGAGCAAAATGTAAAACAAACAAAAAAATAGTAAATTTTAAACAAACAAAAAAATGATTGTTTTTAGTTATATTATTCATGAAAAAGATATTCAAATTTTGAATTAAGCTATTGAATGCTGGAGCCCGAAGAAACAAAAAACAACCTACAGTAATACAAGAACTTCTTTGCACCTAAATTTTTTATTTTATAAAATAATTTGTATAATGTAACATTACAATTTATTTGAGTTTTATAATCTTAATATAATACAGTTGTCGACACAGCAAAACATATCAAACTAACTACCACCAGCTTTAATTACTATCATATATTATGTCATGAAGAACTCTATCTCTGATTTTTACTCTTTGATTTTTTACATATTGTTAACCACATTACATAGGTTACATTTGCAGTTTTTGGCTGAGTGCAAAAGTTCACCTAATTTGAAGTTTGTTCCATTTCCGTTAGTGAGTATCTCAAGTAACAAGAAAAAATGAATACGTATATATATATATATATATATATATATATATATATATATATATATATATATATATATATATATATATATATATATATATATATATATATATATATATATATATATATATATATACACACACACACACACACATATATATATATATATATATATATATATATATATATATATATATATATATATATATATATATATACATATATATATATATATATATATATATATATATATATTATATGGTATATAAATATGGTATAACTTATTGAGTTAAAAGTGAAATCTTGTAGAATTTCATTCTATAACACCTTTTACTTAGCGAAATACCTATTTTTTATTTTAGAATTTAATAATGTTTAATTAGTTTCATAACTTTGCTCTTTTTTTGAACATAAAGACAATATTGTTTCTAAACAAGTTGATTTAACTTAAATTAATTCTGTTAAAGTGTTCCTATAACTTAATATTCAGATTGTGAGAAGTTTTGTCTGATTGTTTCATTCTTTGAGCCTTTGTTCAATATTTCTCTTTTAATTAATGATATCATGTCTTCTTGTAGTTGTTGAAATTAAATTTGAGGTTTTATATAAAAGTTTTCTTTCTCCAAAATTGCATTTACCATGACTAAAGAACGTTCTCTGTCTATAATAAAAACCAATTTTATTTAAAAAAATACTTTTTTGATTAATAATAATATATTTTGTATATAATTTTTTTAATATATACTTTAAATATATACTAATACTTAATGGAACTTTTTTTTATAAGTATTTTTATTTTTATTGTATCAAAGTGTGCAACCTTAAATTTCTTTTTAACTATACAAGTTTTCAGTCAAATTGCAATGTAAATTTAATATGAAATTTCTACTTATTTTAATAACTAAGTAACTTGTTTTAATATACAAAAATCTTTTATAACAATACTTTAGTTTGATTGTATTTTAGAACTCTTCTTCATGCAAATCTGGTTGTGTGTTTTATAATCATATTGCTGAAAATAACAATGGTAATTTTTATAAATCCTATCAATTTTGTTTAATTTTTTTATCTATGGATTTTATTTGCTATAAATTATTCGTTTTTTATTTGTTTGTTTTTTTTATAAAGTCTGTGACAAAGTGAGTTGGTAACTAAGTATTTCAATTAGCTTTAAAACAAAATAAAGAAAAACAAACACATGTGTAAAAAAAAAAAAAAATTATGATAAAAAAAGTTAATTAATATCACAGTGGAAAGATTTCTCTTTTGACAGTCTTTAGTCATTGATTTTATTTATTCCCAGAGTAACTTCACCAATAACAAAGCAAATTTTAATAAATAATTTTTACATATTACATGGTAAGCTTTGATTGTTTATATTGTCTGATTTTGCATGTGTCTTTTCATTTGACACCATCAGATTTCTGAATCAGCTGGCAAACTGAAAGAAACATGTAACAGGTCAGTTTACATGTGTTTTTGGCATACTATAACACTGCACTTGTAGCTAACACAAACTAAACTTGATAATGAAAAATATCTTTCTAGTATTTAGCTATCTATCTTTTTATTAGAAATAGAAACATTAAAGCTGCCTGATATCTCATGGTTTTTTTGTGGTGTCAATTCTTAATTTAAAAAGCTTGAGTTTCTACAAGATGATTACTATAAGTTCAAAGTATTTAGTTCTCTACCCGTCATCGATGAGGTGTAACGTGACAATGCAAAAGGCCTGTTAAATGGCTTGATCAACAGCATTAAATTACACGTTGTGAACCACATTAGGATCTCTCTTAATGACCTCTTCATTAAGAGTTCATAGTGAGGTCATAAGGACTCTAAATCTTCTTTACATAGATTTTTATAAGAACAATGAACAACTTTGATAATGCAGTGTGTGCAAATGTTACATACTTAAATGATATGAAATGTAACTGTTGCAGCATTTTTCAAAAAATATTCAGCAAAAAATAAACCACTTTAATAATATTGGACATTGTAAAAAAGTTAGTTTTATTTACTGTCATCATTATTTTGAATGCAATTAATTTTTTTATCCCAAAGTGCTTTATTCTTTGTCTTGATTGTTGGTAGTGACTATTTTGTATTTGTGAGTGTAGTTATTTATTTATTGTGGACTATTTTGTTTTGATGTTTGCATATTTGTCACAATTTATTATTAAAAATGTTAAAATCCATTAGAAATACACATAAAACAAATAATTTATTTTTATAGTATTATAGCACAATACTATGATCTCATTCTGATGTGAAACTTTTTTCTATGTTGTGTATACATATTAAAATGGTTTTAATTTTTATTTAGAAAAATTTAAACTTCATGATCAGAGTCTGCTTTATATAAATATTTTGTTTGAAGTGATTCAAAACCATAATGGCAATCTTAAATTTCAGTGGCCACACATCTTTCCAAAAAGTTCATTTATTCAAAGTATTTATTTGATTAATATTACTGTAGTAAATGAAGACAACTCAACTGAGAGTGTATTAGGTTTAGTAAGTATATTTATTTTTTTCCATAAAGTTTTTAATGAAATTTTCTCAGTTTGATTTTTACACACTATTTCTTTGGGTCAAATTTTAATTGTAATTTCAATTATAATATTAAATTTATAATTAAAATAATAACTTTATGATGAAGATCTAATAATTAGACTATTTAAACTATATTGTTATAACTTATTATAATTTAAAAGACTCATTAAAAAACGTGTTTTTTTTAATATCAGCAATCTATCTTTTTTTAAATATTTCATAAAGTTATATTATTTTTTATAAAATTGTTAAAAGTTAAAAAGTTTAGTAAGTTAAGTTACAAATTTATACATTACAATTCATTTAAAGTACCTATTTTATAATAAACATTGTTTTTTTTTTAATATCTTTATTAGACTCTAATTATATATTTATATGTTATTCATTTGCTTTTGTGCGTTCTTTAGCTTTTTTTTATCAGATTGTCAATGAAGGTTGAAAAGCATCTTGATTTCATTCATAATAAAAAATCTTCAGATTCTTATGTTTGAAAATATATTTATAAAATATGTTTTTTTAGGTGAGCAAAAACATTCTCAAACTAAAGAAAGAACTTGTTTGCAATTCTTTTGATAAGATTGTTTATTTTGATACTGGAACTGAGTTTCAACTGAATGTTTGTCCTGTATACTTTAATGGATACAATGAATCAAAAAAAACCTTTGCCAAAATTTACAAGTATTTTTTGTATAGTTTATTTTATAAATATTGATAAAATGTTTAAAACTCTTATTAAAAAATATATATATAAAAAAAAAATAAAACTAATAACAACCAAACTAATTGCAAGTTATTAATAGTTAAATTAATAATAATTATTCACAAAAATATTAATTTATTTTATTATAATGTAATATTATTATAATATTATTTCAGTTTTTGTTAAAGCATGTAAAAATATGCAACAATAATAATATAATATGATTTATTTATTAAAATGTTGTATGATATATTTGGTATATTATTTGACATCATCTGTTGTCTAGTATAGTGTGTAGCTTAATAAGTTGAGAAAAGTATTTATGTTGAATATCTGATGTAGGGTAAGATGGAGTAAAATGAGACAGAGAGGGCAAATGAGACAGACCCCATTTATAATGACCCCAACCTTGTAATTTATTTTTTAATGATTGTTAAAAGTTTAGTTGTGTTCTAAAATCATTTATTGTTACAAAAAATATCTTGAATCACTTTGAAATAAAGAAGATAAAGAGAATGACAATCATTTCATCTTTTGGCAATGTGAAAATTACGAACTTTGAAGCATTATTTTTATTAACTTGCTGTCTTTCTTTGGCATATGTTGTAGGCCTTGTGGCAGAGTACATCCTCTTGGCAATGTCACTCTGTTCTTATACATTTTTTTCAGCAAGAAACATAACTTAATAGGTCTATGTACCAGATGTGTCTCTTCAGAGGTTCAATATCAGAATTTATCTAGTCAGGATTGAATTTTGAGTATCTCATCATCTGCCAAAGAGCTTTTATGTTGTAAAATAATTTAGACTATGAAATATTGTACAACATTGTCATAGAAACAAAAATAATAAATACTTAAACTAAATTGGTTTAAAAACATATAAAACATAAAAAATGCACCAATATGGAGCAATAACTGGAACTTCAGCTCTTATAAACCACTCAGTGTAAAATACAGCTGTGAAAAATGCCATATTATTTGTTTCTTTCCTCTCAAAATATGTCAAACTAGGAACGTTGGCTAGAAGGAGATTTAAAAATTTAGAAATTTTTTTTGCCATAAATCTGGAGAGCTATAAAGGTTTTTTCCTTCTGTTCATCTCCAGATAAAACATTTGTTGAAAACTCTGCCAACTCAAGCTTAGAAAAGTGGAGGTCAGTAGCTAACCTAATGCACACAGCTTTTTTGTTACCAGTATTTACAGAAGTTGTATCAAAAACATACACTTGCAATTTATCAGAAATGAAATTAGATGAAGAAGTTTTTTGATTGTATTTTTCTAAATTTCTTTAGTGCAAGAGTTTAAGGAATCCCAAAAAATTCAGTCTGTCTATTCATTCTGATGTAATCAGCAGTTCTTTTAAGTTGATATTGCTTTCCATATGTGAACTCCTTAACAAGCTTTCTATTAAAATAGAGAATTATTGATAATGATGAAGATTTGGCAAGTTCAGTAATACATTTTCTTACTTTCTACTCTTCTAGTTACAAGTTTCTCTGCAACTGTAAATGCAGTTAAAAAAGATAGTGCAAAATTAGAAACATTGTCTCTTGAATTGGTAATAACAAATGCTACTATTGCAGTGTGTTGCCTAACTGAAAGTCCCTCACCTATTATTGTGAGAAATGTTTTTTTTTAATATTTTTACCATAAAATTAAAAAAAATTGCATATAATACCCCCCTCAGTTCATCCTAATTGCATATAATACCCCCCTCAGTTCATCCTAGATAAAGGAAAAAAACCAGCAAAAAATAACCTTCGGACCAATTAACAAAAGTCATAGAGCGGTCTAATCATGAAAAGGAAATAAGTTTATTATTATTATAAAGGTTAGAGCACCTTATGAAAAGCAATGTTAGCTGAAATTTTAACTAAATTTATTTTAGTATCTGTATCCATGCGTTAACAATCATCATGTTAAAAATAAATTTTGGTAATGTATTTTTTTTCAGATGATTACAAACACATGAAACTTTTAGTAGTAAATATTATGTAGATATTTTTTACTTTTTCTTGTCAAACAAATATATATATATATATATATATATATATATATATATATATATATATATATATATATATATATATATATATATATATATATATATATATAT
Organism: Hydra vulgaris; assembly: GCF_022113875.1. NCBI lineage: Eukaryota > Metazoa > Cnidaria > Hydrozoa > Anthoathecata > Hydridae > Hydra > Hydra vulgaris. The sequence continues at coordinate 50,413,195 of NC_061160.1, read as the reverse complement.
ATATATATATATATATATATATATATATATATATATATATATATATATATATATATATATATATATATATATATATATATATATATATATATATATATATTATATATATATTACAATAAACTGTATATATTATAATAAACTGTAGTTTTAAAAAGAGCGCTAATAAAACAGACCAGAAAAAGATTAAAATTTTAAATAATTTTTTTTTCTTAAATAATAGATTTCTGCCCTAACCAAGCCCACAATCGTTGTAGCAGCACTCTGTTTCAAATTAGGCTATAAGAAAGTCAATGTTGCAGCACTCGGTCGCAAGTCAGGCTATAAGATAGTAATACTGCATTGCAAGTCAGACTATTTGATAGTCAATATAACAGCACTCTCTTGTAGCAGCAGGCTATAAGATCAATGTAGTCAACATTCCGCGTATGTTTAAAAAAAATGATTTTAATAAACAAAAATAAAAATGCTATCAATTAAAAAACTTTCTAGTTATTATTATTGCAGTTTTTAAAAAAAACAATAAAACTTGATGTACTTCTGCATTATTTTAATTGCTTTTACTTTTAGACAAAAAAAAAATAAAGCTTATTTGTTAAAGTCACATAATTATTGTTAAAAGAGACTTTTTTTACAATGAAAGTCTCTTTCGACTACGAGATAAGGATATATATATATATATATATATATATATATATATATATATATATATATATATATATATATATATATATATATATATATATATATATATATATATATATATATATATATATATATACTGTCATGGATAGTGCAAAACCGTGTAACTAGCATTCGTAAAAACTTTTATCTAAATGTATTTATAAGGGTCGAACATAAAACACACAAGTTATTTATAAAACTTTTCCAGAGATAAATGAAATGATTTGAGAAATAGATTTGTTATTGAAAAATTAATGAATAAAACTCAATTCCTAAATACTTTTAAAAATGAGGAAAATAAAAAGAATTTTCATCCTTTGACCTATGTTATGTTGCATTTGTAAAAAGGATGATGAAGAGTATTTTCTGGTAATCAACAACCTTTATATTAACTTGCTTATTATGATTGGCATTGACATAAAACTTTTCCATAAAAACATAAAAAAATATAGGTAAAAAAGAAAGTTCTACTTTCTTTTAGGAAACAAACAAAATAGGCAATTTTACTACAAACCATTGCGTTCATTATTATCTTGTCTTGGATAGTATTTACTGAAATTTAGTGAACTCTAAATTTCCAAAAAATTCCAATTGCCATAAATTCTTATATAGTTAAAATATGAGGCAATTGCAGTAAAAACATAGTTTGACTAAATCCTGGCACTCTTATAAAGTTAAACATAAGTTTTTTAATCTCCTTAACAAAGCTTTAATATTATGATGATTATATAATGACATCGATGACTTAAAGACTCAAACAAAACTTTCGCTTGTAAACATACACCAATTAATAGAACTTTTGTAGAATTAGCTATTTTTTATTTGAAAACAAAATTCGAATAATACCCAATTCACGTCCGATAGGTTTGTCCTTAATGTTTCTTATTGCAGAAGCGTTTCTACAAAATATAGAAAGAAAAACACTTATTATTGCGACTATTCAAACATGTGAACCAAAAATTTACATGAGATATGTAGACAATTGCCTCACTTATTTTAACTTAATAAAATGTTTCAACAAATGTTTCTAAATAAGCAACAAATGTTTCTAAATATCCTAAACGAATAAAATCCTCCCATAAAATACACTGTTGAACTCAAAAACCACCAAACACAACTTAATTTTCTAGAGATTATTATTACGAACACAATGCTTAAAGCTTATGAATTTTAAATACATCAAAAAGAAGCAATAACTAATATTCATCTTTAACCAAATGATGGCATAAATAAAGGGTTTTTATGTTGTGCAAAAAAAATATATTAATTTGATTTTTTAATAAAAATATTTGTTGAAAACAGGCATGACAAGAACAATTTAACTAATATTGCCAGAAGCCATATAAAAATAGATAAAAAAAATACAAATTATCAACCAACTGATAACCAACCATTTATAAATCTACCTTGGATACAAATTGTTGGCCCCAAACTTAGAAAGGTATTTAAAAAACAAAACAAAAAAGTTATAATTACATCAACTCCAAATTTAAAAAATATATTTTGTAACAATAAAACAAAACTTCCTCTAAATAAAAACCCAGTTGTCTAACAAATATAATGTTCGTGCAACTATAAATACATTGGTGAAACCAAAATGAAATTCATATCAAGATGTATTGAGCAGAAGTAAAAAAAAAAAAAAAAAAAGGAAAATGGCCCAGTTCTGGTGCTACTGAGCATTCCAAATCATGCCAAGGTATATTTGACTGGTTAAACCCTAAAACCATATCAGTAGTTCCAGAAAATCATATTCGAAAAATTCGAGAATACCTGGAAGTAAACAAAGGTAAAGTTTAGAAGCGTTGGGAAGTGGCAAAAATGTTCTTAATAGAGATGATGGTGAAAACGTTGCAAAGATTTAAAACATTTTAAATCTTAAGCTGTGCAAAATAAAAAAAATTTTAAAAAATTTTTTATTTTGCACATATTTTATTTTGTTAAATTTTTTTTTATAATTAACCAAGCAATAATTAGCACATGCTTTCATTTGATAAGGCGTAATGAAAAAGTTTACTGTTAAACTTTTAATTAAATTCATTGAAGAAAAAATGGTAACCCTAGTGGTATCTCAAAGTTTTATCCAAAACGCAAATTTAAACTTTAGATCAAACCAAATTTGTCAATAAACCTAATATTGAACTACAATGTTTATTTCTCATAAAAGGAATATATGAATTGTTTAACATCTAAAAACTGTTTATGTAAAAAATAGTTCGATAGAACTATTTTTTACATAAAATAGAAAAATAGGTGCAAAAATTTTTAAATTAAATTTATTTTTTCAATTATTTACTAAAGTTTCATTATTAAACATATCTTATTTGCAATAGTTTAATAAATAGTTTATTGCAAACTTTAACTTGAAAATTTTTCACTTTTTTTTACTAAAATATTGTTCAGAAATTAACTTTAAAAATCTTAATAAAAGTGATGGGCAGTCCTAAAGATAGGTGGTGCTATTGACATTTTTATGAAGGTCTTTGAAAGATGTCAGTAACATCAGAAAATTTGAAATATAATATTAAGCAATTTATTACCCCCCTCCCTCCCTATTTTTTTTATTTTATTTAGCTGTAAAAACTTTTTTACTAACACATTTTGATCAGTTTTAAAATAAATAAATTGTTATAAAGTAAAAGAATTATTACTAAAAGAAAAGTTATAAATTACTTGTTAAAAAAATAACTAATTTGAAAATGGCAGTTTCAGACTTATCACATGCTGCTGCTAAAATGATGTGCTTAATTAAATGAGTTTGACATATTGATATAAAATTAGGCTTATTTGCCAATTAGTGATGTTGCACAGTATTGAATGAATTATGAAATGATGGTGAAAAAATCAACTATTTTAATGGTTTGTATCCAATTTATTTGAGGCCAATATTTTAATTCTACACTAAAGCCTTCCATTTAGTTGTAAAGTAAAAAAGTATTGAATAGAACAAAAGTAAAAAATCTGCCACTTAGGTTAGCAATGAGGAAAAATTTATTAGCAAGATTAGTTCTTTTTTTGGCATTGCCCAACGTGAATTGGATTGTTGTATCAAGGCTTGAAAAATTCCTGGTCAACTAAAGTTCCAAGAATCAAACCAATACCCCAAAGTATATCAACTACTTTAGAAATCTTAAAATATAAGCAAGCAGTTGTTAAATACAGAAAACATAAGCTTGAAAAAAAAAGGTTTTCATTGGCAGAAAGTAAATTTTATCTGTAGAACCATTAACGGTTAGCCACATTACTTATTGGATAATGATAAAAGTTATATATAAAAATAAAAATTAGTATTTTATAATAAGTGTTTTTTTTTTTCGATAGATGGCTTCAGTATTAAAAAAAAAAGTCATTTTATCCATACATTTATGCTAGTATGAGAGAGAATTCCAAAGCACCTATATTTAAGGAAAAAAAAGCTAGAAGAATAAAACTTTTTTAAGCATGAAAAAACAGTTAAAGAAAAAAGATGCACTTTAGCTAACTGAGCAGTCTTATAAAGTTAAGTGATGAAAGTTTGAATAAACATTAACATAAAAACCCACTACTTATTTGTAGAAAAGAAAAAATCCAACTTTGAGACAGAGGCTCAAGTTTAACAACTAGAGCAACTCCAATAACATTTGTAATGCATTTTTTGATCTTGTTCAAAAGAGATACCTAATCATAAGAATTAGCCCAAATACGATAATATTATTTCTTCAAAAAATAAAAAATAATTTTATAATTGTAGAGAATGGAATCAGGTGTAAGAAAATGGTAACACAATAAAGAGATGCAACCATACCAGATGTTAACTTTGTAATAAATTGCTGATGAAATGCAAATATTGAACATATAATTTGAATATTTGTTCTCACTTAATACATTTATAAATTATATATCCAACCATAATTAAACTAGTGTTTTTCAAGAAAAACCTTAGTTTTGGCAAAGATTGGTTTTACAAGAATGAATTGTTCAGGAATATTAACATGAACTGTATACATGATCTAGTTTGATCTTTTTAAATTTATTCAAGTTCTTCAGTCCTTTGTTACTCAAGTATGAGTGGGTTTGAAGGCTGGGTTTAAATCATTTTATTGTAGTCTGTGGGATGTTTGGTTTTGAGATGGTACCTAATACGGCATATATATACCATATATCCATCAGTTAAGTTGTTTTGGATTATACACTTTTTATGTTGACCATATATTTAACACCTGGCACAGTAACCTTGGTGATAACCTTGGTAGCAGTTCTACAAAATTGGTGTTTGCTTGAAAGCTTAAAACTAAAGTTAGTGTTTGCTTGTTTGTAAGTGCTTGTTTGCATGTGCTTGTTTGCTGTGTTTGCTTGAAAGATTGAGATTGGCGTTCAATAGAAAGTAACAGTCAAAATGGCAATCTAAAAAATAAAACCTTTTATGCAACTTAAAATTAAATTATTTTTAGAAGAATTAAATTTAACCTGATTCAAACATAATTTAATCAGAGTGATGAAAATTTGGTATTTTTCTAAAAAGTAGTCATAAAATGAGGAGACAAATTTACCAAATTTTAGTGTCAAATTATAAATTAAGCAAAAAATAAGTTTTGAAGGAAATAAATATATACTTTCTTGAATTTTAAATTATACTTGTGACCAAAAATCCACTTACATTCATTTTTATTATACTTTTTTACCTGCTATACACATAATAATAGTCTTTATCCAAATAACATTACTCTAATAAATTGTCACATTTTTCTATTTCACAAATTTTAGAATTTATTATTAGTAGTCATTGTAACTGGTGTGAGCCAGTGAGTGTGGTATTAATACATAATGACTGCTGATTTGCTAGCTTGCTGCTCATCCAGCAATCAAGACCTGTTTTAAAACTGATTTTGCATTAATCAAGTGGCTGATGTGTTAAAAAAAAGTTTTTGTGATGTGCTTTCTTGTTTTTGTCTTCGACATATTTGAAGTAACATCTCGTTTGAATTTGTTAATAATTATTCACTATATTAAGTTATTTTTTCAATTGTTTTTAAATTGTTCAAACTCCTTTCAAATCGGTGCCCAAACTGGTAACTCAAACTCTAACAGTGGTCAAACAATATAATCATAAACTAACAAATTTTGGTATTACATTCTCTTGATTTATACGTTTAAAAATTTCATTTACTTTAAACTTGTTCTTCTATTGATTTTATTTCTATGCTGTATTTAGTTGACTTGGCTATTTCAAAAATAGTGGTATTTTTTTCTATTCTCTTTCTCTCAACTAATTCAATGATGGTTACATTTTTACCCATCAGCTGCTCTGTTGGCTTCTTTTTTGTATACCCTGTTTAACAATAAGAGACCAGTCACCAATAAACTTGCTTCATTCAGCTGCTTCATTTATTTATATTTAAAAATTTTTATGTCTATTTTGCTTCACTCAGCTGCTTCATTTGTTATGTTCTGTTCAAACAAATTTAAATTCATTTTGTAATTGATTTTTCCTCTTTCTAGATTAGAGGACTACCGCCCTGAATAAAAGTTTATTACCTCCTGCCATAAATTTATTAATCTTTTTATTATATTATTAACATAACTTCTATGTAAAGATTAGATGATTTTTTAGACAATAAAAGAAGTCAAATAGTACTGGAAAAATATATTTAAAAAAATGAATGATGTTTACTAGTGACTTCAGTTTTGGTACTATTTGACTTATTTCTTAAAAAAACAACACTTTGTAAGCCTGTGTATCAAAAATGTATTGAACTGAAAGTTTTTGTAATACTGCATTGTAACTAAATGATATTTGTTTTTTAATTGAATAAATTGTAAATAAAAAGATACCAAATTTTTATGAAAGTAAATTTTAAATGATGAAGTCACTAGAGAGCAATGTTCCTTTGTGACTTCACTTTCAGTTTATTTTTGACATAATTGGCATACTCTTTTAAAAAAAACAGACTGTTCATTTAAGAAAATATCTCAGTACATAGTTTGGCTACGGTTTAGAAAGGCAATATATATAAATAACATTTGTTACAATAAAAAAATTCTGTTTTTCATTGCACTTCTTTTTCTTCTTTGTCTGTATATGTTTATTATTAAGATTTTAAAAGTAAAATCAAGAAGAAAATATTAGCAATCTACAGTAGATATAATTTTTAGTAACTTACTGATATTTTTAGTAATATATTTCCAATTCACAGTAAATAAAATGTTTAGTAATATATTGATAAATATTTTACAAAAAGAATATACTTTAGTTAATTGCTAACAAAAAATATTGAAAATTAATGACATTTCTATTCATAAATATATATATTATTAATTTTAGTAATGAAAATAACTAAAATCTTTTAGGTTGCAAAAATATTTCGAGTTATGATGTAGATATTTGTGTTTATAACAATTCTGCAACAAGTAAGATGTTTTTGTTTGTAAGTATCAGGATTAGTAAAAAAGAAACAAAGTTTTTTATTGTATGACTGTCAATGTTAGTAAATAAATTATACAAGTTTGTTTTTAGCTAAATGTTTCTTTTCTTGAGAATTAATTTTATTATCAACAAGAATTAATTTTATTATCAACTATATATTTATATTACTCAAGTATTAGTAGCAGTAGTTGTTATGTCGGTTAGAGTTTGATTTTATGTTTAATAGCCTTTGTATACATGAACCATAGTTTGTTTATTACTTTCTGAGAGTAACAGTTTTAGTTATACATAAGTTTTTAATCAAGTCTTAGTCAAACAACAACTTTTAGTATTTGGTTTGTATTTTTTTTTTTTTAATTATTTTTGAGTTAGAGTTAGCTAATTGTGAACCTTTAAATGAACTATAGTTTATATAACCATAGCTGTTAAATACCAGTCTACATCATATCAGTCTACATCATAACAGTCTCCATGATAACAGTCTCCATAATAACAGTCTCCATGGTAACAGTCTCCATCATAACAGTCTACATCAAAAAAGTCTACATCATAACAGTCTTCATTTTGATAGTCTAAATCGTAGCAGTCTATATCAAAAAAGTCAACATCATAACAGTCTATATCAAAAAAGTCTACATCATAACAGTCTTCATCATAGCATTCTATATAATAACAGTCTTTAGGAACTATTTTAATAAAAAAATATGGGAGGCGGTAGACGGTATTTTTTTTATTACTTTTACAAAGAAATATATCTTCTATAGTCAAACTCAATAATCAACAGCCAGCATATGCAACTTGTTTTCTATTGCACCATAGGACACAATTTTAACTTTAAACAGTGAATTAAATCATTCTTAATATTAACTATTTATTCTTACTTAATTCTTTACTTTACTACATTGTAACTGTTTGTAACTTTTTTGGAAAACATGATACTAGTTACTTTTTTTAGTTACTAGTTAGTTTTGTTTGACTAAATTATTGCCTTTATTTATAAGAACCTAGTATTGAGTTATGACTTAAGTTACACAGTTACTTATGTTACAGTTACTTATGTTAAGTAACAACATACTATAAAGTTTGACTGCAGATAGTTTTTACTTGTTAAGTTTTATTTGTTGTTTGGCTCAAACTTTAACAAATTATAAAAGTGTGAATATCTTATGAAATGTTAGAACTATTACATTAAAAATTGATATTGTATTAAAAAAATTTAAAAATAAAATTTTGATGAAACAATAAAGTTTTAATAGCCTTTGATAATAGTCTTAAATATTTGAAATACTTAACTATCTATATATTTTTTATCTAGAATGTGCTTATGTTTCAAATTATGAAGCAAGTTTTTGTGTTTATTCCAACTTCACCACTACTTCAAGTAACATATTTTTTTAATCCTAATGTACATATAATTGTAAATGTTCATTTTAATTTGTATTATTATTTATTTGTTGTTGTTGTTATTTTTTTTTTATTATGAATCCACAGATATATATATATATATATATATATATTTATATATATATATATATATATATATATATATATATATATATATATATATATATATATATATATAATATATATATATATATATATATATATATATATATATATATATATATATATATGTATATATATATATATATATATATATATATATATAAATATATATATGTATATATATATATATAAATATATATATGTATATATATATATATATATATATATATATATATATATATATATATATATATATATTATTATTATTATTATTATTATTATTATTATTATTATTACGAAATCACCCAATAAATTTTTTATTTATTTTACACTGTGTTTCATCAATAAAGACTCATCAGAAATATGATAAGTCTTTATTGATGAAACACAGTGTTAAATAAAAAATTCTTTTCTCAAGTGATTTTCTACTAATTAATAATTGCTCTGTTCTTTTAAGAAAATTGAGCACATTATTTTGTAGAATACATTTTAAAATTGCATCTTCTGGAATTGATGTTTGCCTAGAAACTATTATTTATTTTTGCTCTTCAAAGTTTTCATTTTTAAAAGAAATAGTGAAAAAGAAATAGTTAAAAAGCAATAATTTTAATTTTTTTTTAATTTTTCAATCTATTTATTAAACGTCAATATATAATAATCGGAAGAATGTTAAACAGTTTTTCAGAGTATCCTGTAAAATGTTTTCTTACTGTAAAATTCAAAGTAAGTTCCATACTAATTACTGAGCATATGTTTGCCATTAGATAAATTGCTATTGGCTTCTATAACAATGCAATCTAGTTGTCAATAAACATCAATTAATCAAGCCTCTTCTATAACGTCCTTACTTATTGTGTAATTTTCAATTAGTAGAAGTTGCAACAACTACTATTTCTGATTAACTGATGGCAGAGCTGAGGCTTTTTATTGCATAATTTAACAAAATCAAGTATTATCTTTCAAATGAGCTACTACAACACTAATTTGCATAAAAGCTATGTCAAATTAAATGGTTTCAAATGCCCTGTCATTTAAAACCATTTAATTTGAAGTAATTTTTTTAGTTAAAATTTCACTTATATAGCTGAATACCTTTGCGGTCCAAAGCGGTCCAGTAATTTGAAACTTGAAATACATTGTTTAATATTTATATTATCAATATAAATTTGTTTTATGATCCGCGGATGTCTGCCTGGTCTTTATTAATGATTTTTGTAAGTTAACCGGTGAAAAAAAGATAGCTAGTTGACGCAAAACGTTTTCAAAACATTTAAAACATGTATTAATACATGTTTTGTATGTCTTTAGGGCGTCTTTTACCCATAAGTAGCTTATCTTGCACCAGGTAAATGATGTATCTAATTTTTTGTGGCGAAAACATATGTATTTTATTCTAAATGGTTATGTAATAATTGGGTCTCAGCAAGACTAGATTAATTCTACAAACTTGTTTTATTAATTGTACATTCTCAAATACCTATTTGTAAAATTTTGTAAATAAAATTTATACTTTTATATAGTTAAAAAATGAAAAGTATTGATATTTAAAACCTAAAGTTAGCTGATCCTAATATTTTATATACACAAAAATGTTAAAACTCAGGGTTTCTTTTCATACGGATTATGTAGTAGTTTCATGAAATATAAAATAGAAATATAAAATAGCCTTGAAGCTGCATAAAAACACTTAAAACTAGTAATTGGGAATGTGTTGAATTTTTAAATGCATAAAATAATTTTTATGTCATACTATTAGTCCAGTTTATAAAATTGATGCTATTTAAGATAAGTTACTTATGCTGGTAACTATTCAAAATTAAACCGTTGCCAGGCATTTCAGGCGTCACTATCAACCAAATAAAAAATCCATAATACCACTACATTTGTAGTATCAAAATACTCAATGTAGTAATTATGGGAGAAATCCAGTAAAGTTATTACTTTTTGTACTTTATATTTGTTAAGGTAATAAAATATGTGGTTGCTAAGCAGTTTAGGTATCCATAGTAACCCAAAGTTAAAAAGAATGTCACCATTAAAACCGCAATTCTCAAATTAGTAAACAGTACAAAAATGGTTCTTAAATCTTTTTTAAACGACGTGTTATTAGTTTTGTTCAGTACAAATGATTCCTGGCTCACTGTGCAAAGGTGAAACATTTTTTTTGTGACAATTACTTTGACTTTCCATTATTATTCAAGTTGAAAACTTCAATAAATTAATTTTATATATATATATATACAAATATTATATGTATAATTTTATAAATATTCTTAGTGAAAGTTTTATTTTTTAATGAGCTATTTATAAACTTTTGCACGATTATATTTTGAATGAAATTTAAATTTCTTCCTTCCTTTAGAGGTTATCATTTTTTTGAGTTAGTTGTTCTTTGTAGTCACATAGAGGAACATTTGGTAAAAATTTCATTTATTTTTAATGAAAAGCAAAAAGTTATGCCAAAAAACTCTAAATTTTTTGCTGTTTTTAGACTTCAGCATGCTACTGTATATTTATTTATATACTGTACATTTATATATATACAGTGTGGTGCAAACTTATAACCTAACCAAAAATTTAAGATCTAATTAAATAATTATTTTTAAATTCTTCAATTGATTATTATTTTACATGAATAATATTTCATTTGTAATAGAGTCTGGTTTTATTTTGTTAATTGATTTGAAAATTTTAGAAAAATGATGGAGCAAAATTATAACCTCATTTTAATTTTATAAGCAGTCTAATATATATATATATTTATTAATATATATGTATTTATATATATACATATATATATATATATATATATATATATATATATATATATATATATATATATATATATATATATATGTATATATATATATATATATATATATATATATATATATATATATATATATATATATATATATATATATATGTATATATATAAATACATATATATTAATAAATATATATATATATATATTAGACTGCTTCAATTTGAGGTCATGAAAAAATTTTAAGTACCATGGAGTGTTATCTGCTGCGTTGACCCTTATTTTATTAGTAGAATTTTTTTTTTTTAATTTTGACCACTTTTAGCGGTTGCTCAAGTGCCTCAAAAGTCATATTTTAGGCTTTTTTACCCTTTTTTAAGCCCATTTTTTGCACGTTTGAGCAAGTACTAAAACTCAAAAAAATTGAATTTTTTTTTTTTTCTAGAGTTTTTTCTAAGTTAGAATAAAAAAATTAAAATGCATGGTAATTTTATTTTATTGAAATAATTTGGGTAAATTTATCTAAAAAAACGCAAAGTTATGCAATTGTTGCGCTTCGCGTTAATTTAAAAATGTTGCGTATTTGCTTAAACATGTTATGCAAATTACATTTTAACAAAAACGATATTTAATTTTGATTTAAAAACGCGGGAAATAAATATAGATTACTCTTATAATATACTTACTCCATATACTAATTAAAGCTATTTACTACCGATTTATTCATGTCAGGGAAAAGTAAGAAAAAAGTTGACACACATTTTTTGGCAAGGGAATCCAGGTCATCCTTACCAAAAGACAAGTTTGCTACAAAGCAAGAGGTTTTGCAATACTTCTTGTATTTAAAGGAGAAGTACCCAAAACAAAAAGAAAGTAGAATTATCCACTGTCCATTGACAAAAAACTTTGAAATCAGCTGCCATAATGAAAAACATATTTGCTGCACTCTTTCAAAGTTAATTACACCTTGGTTGAAGGGTGGATTTCAGATTTTACAATTACAAACAATTAGGTAGGTACCAGACTGTATATGTTTTTTTTATTTATATATTATTACTTATTAGCGGAAAATATTAATATGACTAATGTCTGCTGTTAAATAAGTTAATAAACAGAAATAGGTGTGTTGTAAAATATACCGAACCTATAAATCACATTTTTTAGTATAAAGATAAAAAAGCTGATCCGAACCTGAAAACTGTTAAAAAAAAACAAAGCAAGACAAACTTTATCAGAGATTGAAAAAAGGAGGTTTTTAACTCAGATAAAAAGTATCTTTTCGATTGCACCTGAGCTCGATACTCTGGTTGCAATCATTAAAGCTTATAGGAAACGAAAGGATCAAGACAAGACTGAAGATATTGCATTTTTATTAGACCAATTAGGAGATAGAAAAACTAGAATAGGTGGAATCGATACAAGGTACCTTTACTCTGTAAACAGGAGTTTATCCAAAATTAAAAGGAAATCAAATTTGCATGAAACCATGTCAGAGAGTGAATTCAGCTCAAATGGATCGGAGAAAGATGAAGGTAATGATGATTTTTCATACCCAGATCCAGAGTTAAGGAAAAAAGTAAAAAAAACTAATACTGTTATGCTTCCAAAAGATATTCTCAAGAGAACTGCTGATACTGCTGTTGGGGAACGAATAAGTCATAGGCAGCATGCTTCCATAATTAATAGTATAATCGCTAAATCGGGTGGAAATGTAGCTGAATTTAAATCTTCAACCTCTACAGCATTACGCGCTGCAGATAAGGTCATTCATGATGAATCAAAGAAGATCAAGGATGATTTAAGAAGTTTAAGAAAAATCAATAAGAACATTTTAGTCCAACTCCATTTTGATGGAAAATGTATGTCATGAATATACTGATGGGAAAAAATTGGAACAAGATCGATTAGCAATATTAATAAACGCTAACAAGGAAACGCACCTGTTGGGAATTCCACCCATTTCTTCTGAAACTGGCGAAAATCAAAAAAATGCAATCAGAGATATCTTAAATAACTTTAACCTTACAGACAATATACAAGCTGTAACATTTGATACTAGCAGAATCAACGCTGGAAAAAAAAATGGAGCTGTATCTTTACTGGTAAATGAAGTCTTTCAACGACCAGTTCTATCTATTGCATGCCGACATCATGTCAATGAGCTACACATAACACATTTCTGGAAAAATTATCAAAGTAGCATTACTTCTGGACCAGATAATCTGCTGTTTAAAACTTTAAAATCAGCATGGAATGATCTTGACGCAGACAACCAGGTAGGTTTTTACAAAATTAGCTACCATTTTGTGAAATATTATTTTTTCCAAATAATTTTCTTTTTCCAATTTTGAGTTCTTTGAATTTTTTTTTTACGTTTTGAATAAATAAGGTTTTGAGAAGATTGACTATTCCCGAGGAAACATGGCTTGGTCATCAAAAGCATGAAAGCATAACGTTCTGCAGAAATATTATCACCAGTGGGTCTCTAAAAAAGGTAGCCAATAACTAGATATCTGAATTTGTAGGTATCTATGTAGTATGTACTTTTATGTTGAAATTTTTTTATAAATTTTTCTTTTTTAATTATATTATCCTTTATTATACTAAAATATAAATAGGTTTATTTTATTATACCTAAATACTTATTATTTTATTTCATTTTTAGGATGGGGCTACAAGGAAGGACTACATTGAGCTGGCAGAGCTTACACTTATGGTGCTTTCTGAGGACAGGTACAAATTTCGTATTCCCGGAGCAGTCCACCATGCCCGCTTTATGGCAAAAGGTAAGGAATTGTAGGTTCATGATAAAAAAAGGTTCAAGTTGCAAAAAAAAGGAATTTGTTTTACATTATCAAATATTAGTCTTTTTAAAAAATTCAAAAAAAAGACTTTTTTTTATAGGTATCAACTACCTAAAACTCCCACATATGATGGATGCTATACCTAGTCTGAAAAAATGGCTGAAGCATGAAATTACTGAAGCGCAACTTTTGTCTCTGTTTTCTATACTACCTGGTTTCTCAATGCTGAACTATCTGCTGCTGCTCCAAATCAGGTAGGTGCCAACTTAAAAAGTATGAAATATATATATATATATATATATATATATATATATATATATATATATATATATATATATATATATATATATATATATATATATATATATATATATATATATATATATATATATATATATATATATATATATATATATATATATATATATATATATATATATATATATATATATATATATATATATATATTATATATATATATATATATACATATATATATATATGAAAAATGTAAAGAAAGAGGTGATATTGCTCAAAAACTATACAGCTATGAATTTCATAACATGGATGAATATCCGTTAGCCCGAATAAGTGCTAACATAGAGGTCCTCAATTCTTTAGACTTCAGTGGACCGAGGCCTCCCAGCTTAGTTCATTTTGTCACAGAAAATTCGTGGCTATTGTTCCTTATGATAGGCCAAAGTAGGGGTGACTGTCGATGGATGAAAACCCCTCCAGAATATTGGACTTGCAACGATTTCTACTTAAAATTTCAAGAGGCAGTTTTTAATCTTTCAGTTGTTAATGATTGCTCGGAAAGAATCGTTAAACTCATAAAAGACAAAATTGATATTGCCCGAAAAAAAGAGAAAAGACAGGATTCAATTTTATTTTTGCATAATTACAAAATGAAGTATGGAGGAAAAACTAAGAAATCCAAGAAAAACAAAAAAAAAACAATATAAAAATATAACATAACATTTTTAAAAAATAATTATAAATTTTATAGAAATTTAATTATAATGAAATTTGTTAAACAAAATTGCTAGACGTTTTATTCAATATAATTAGATTTTTTTCGTTTCATGTAATTTAATGAAGTTTCATGCAATATAATAAAGTTTTTATAGACCTTTAATGCTATATATAGATGTATTATGCAACATAGTTAGGTTTTTTTTTCCAAATGGCTTACCATATCCATAAAGATATTGCAATGCATAATATTCGGTAAAAATCTGAATAACTTTGCGTTTTTGTAGATAAATTTACACAAATTATTTTAATAAAATAAAATTACCATGCATTTTAATTTTTTTTATTCTAACTTAGAAAAAACTCTAGAAAAAAATATATATATATACATATTCATATATATATATATATTTATATATATATTTATATATATATTTATATATTTATCAATCTATCTATCTATTTTATTATATATATATATATATATATATATATATATATATATATATATATATATATATATATATATATATATATATATATATATATATATATATATATATATATACAATTATATATATTTATATATATATATATATACACTATATATATATATATATATTATATATATATATATATATATATATATATATATATATATATATATATATATATATATATATATATAGAATATATATATATATATAAATATATACATATATATATATATATATATATATATATATATATAA
>NC_061160.1:50208048-50385548 GCF_022113875.1 Hydra vulgaris | reverse complement strand
CAGCAGTTGTAAAATATCAGAATATTAAAAGTGCCATGTTGTACATAAGTAGTGATTAATAGGCCTGTGTTTTAGATAGCCATGATCGGTAGCTTACATATAAGCATTTTTGTGAGCTTTATTAAAGCCATAAAGGGATCCCTATGTTACATCTTTTTGTGATGTATTAACAGAACGCACTTGTCAAAATTGGTTTGCAAAGTTTCGTTCTAGAAATTATTCAGTTCAAGATGCATAATGGTAGATCAACTGAGATTGATGAAACCAAAGTAAAAGCTTTGATTGATGCTAATTGACATATAACAGTTTGTAAAATTAGTAAAAAAGTTAAACATATCCAAATAAACTGTCGAGAATCATTTGAGTAAGCTTGGATATTTGAAAAAGCTTGGTGTTTGAATTCTATTTGATTCAAGAAAATGAAAATTATCTATTTTTAAAGAAAATAATAAATAATGATGAAAAAAAGATTATATACTATAATATTTAACATAAAAGATCATGGTTTAAACCTGGTGAGACATCTCAATTGCCAAAAGCTGGTATTCATCAAAAAAAGGTTATACAGTTGGTATGGTGGCATTATAAAGGAATTTTGTATTTGGAGCTTCTGCCACCTAACAAAACAAGCAACTAACAAAATTAAATAAAACATTGCAGCAAAAATATCCAGAATTAGTAAGATATAGGGTTAGTAAGATAGGTGTTTCACCTTAATAATCTGCAACCACATACTTTAGACCAATTATTTGAAATTGACATGCTACCTAACACACCTTACAGCCTTGGATCATCAGACTAACATTAATAAAACCGTAAAAAAAAAATGCATTTAATTTTTTAGTTAAAAATCAGAAGGACTTTTTGGACAACTCATTAGTTTTTGTACAAAATCAGGTTTTAATCTTCACACTATTTTTTATTTACTTATGCTTAGCTCTTCTCTTAGTTTCATTAAAAAAAATAATGATATTTAAAGAATAGTTTGTTTTTATCATAAAAACCATGAAATAAAATTATTGTCAAAACAATAAAATATTGCCTAAAAAATTAGGGATAATGTATCAAAACTTAATCTAAATTAAAAAATTAATGAAAAGTACTCATAGCTAAAAGAGTCAAAACTAGAAAACAAGTCACCAAGTTAAACTCAGATAAACTCAGACCTTCACTCCTTTGGACCTCTACATTTGTGTCTCATCTTTTAGCTTGTGCTTAGTTTCACCTTTTTTTTCAAAATGGTTTAATCGATTGATTTCACTTTATTTTGTACTTCTTTTACGTCAGTATAACCCTAATATTCTACTTCTTACTAATACCTGACTAGGATTCATTTTGTAGTTTTCTTTGTATCTTTTGGCTGATGTCTTTTTGCTCTCAACTAAATAATGCACCTCTATTATAACTCCTGAATTTAGGCTGGCATAGAAGTTTTTATTCCTTTTGTTGGTTTCAAATCGAGTCTTATTCTACTGTATATAAAAAAAAGATTTTTTTCTTTTTTGGTAAAATTTCTAATCGTAATCATATTATTCAACTTTTTTGAAGAACAAATCTTTAGAGAACTGATTTTGTTATTGCAAGAAATTAATACACAAAGGTATAGTCTGGCACTATGGTCAAGTCTTTGTATCCTTAATTAAGCAAATTTTCAATATTTCACTTTGAGTCTTACAATTAACTCTCTGACAATCAGAGAGCTCTGAGTAGTTAATTGTAAGACTCAAAGTAGTAAATTGTTATAGTGTTGTAAGACTCAAAGTAGTAAGTTGTTATAGCATATCAAACAATGCAGATATTTTTTCCTCTTGCTCTATGCTGACTGTTGAAACAGAAAGATTATATTGTGCATAAGGTTGAAGTGTTGAAGCAAGGGCTGTTGATTATGATTTATTAAAGACATTTAATATAATCTGGCATGCTGGTCTTTTTTATAAGTTTGTTTCATATGGAGTATCGGGGAAAGTATTTAAACTTATTGAATTACTCTTTGATGTTTTCCTTGATGGAAAATGCTCTCCTTTCATTCAAGTAGCTTTAGGATTTTTTTATGGAAATGTTTTTATTGACAAAATTGATAAAAGTATCATCTGCATATATGATGGTTTGAAAGTACTGTTTTGATATGGTATTTTAATGACAGGTTTATTATGTAACAAAGAAGCTGGTAATTAAATAATCAAAGATTGAATTAACAAAGCTTGTATGAAATACATTTCACACTATCTTTGATTATTTTTGGTAAAATTTTTTTTTAATTTAGCGTTTTTGTTTTCTTGTATACTAGGGTGTTGACTTTTTGGTACCTTTAGTTTCCTGTATAAAAAATAGATGAACTTTGGTTTGAAAGCAACTGAAAACTATTGGTATTATTTGGTTTTTGTAAAAGGTCACCCACCATGATCCTTGATTGCATGCCATTTATCTGAAAAAAAGTTTTTTTCCAAAAGTATATCAACCTGGGTCTCAAAACAATTAGAACTTCATAAAAATTTTAGAAATAATAATTTTAAATAAAAAGAAATTTCTAAAAATTGATATACAAAAAAGCAACAATTTTTAACTTGAAATTAGAAAAGCTTGTTTTTCATGACATTTTGTTTCAATAAAAAATATCATGAATTTTAAAATCACTATAAAAATCTAGTTTTTTTGAGAACCAGGTTGATATACTTTTAAAGAAAAAAAAATTAATTAATATTTGGGATCCAGCGTGTAATCAAGGGTCATGGTGGGCAGCGCCGGCCTTAGCTTTTTTTACAGGTTGGGCAAAACTTGTGAACGCGCCCCTAGGTATATATGGGTGGGTTGTTACCATTAACAACGAGACCAATGCTCTAAAATGATGAACAAGAGTGCTAAAGGGAATATATAGTTTAATACAAAGAGATCCATATTGTGCATCAAGTTTCTTATTTAATTAATTTCTTATTAAAATTATAAGTTTAGACTTTTCATGATATGGGTTTATAGAAATGAGTGACTAAATAAATAGACAATGCAACGCTTTTAAAATAACAAATGTTTTTATTAAACATATAATAAATCCTCTAACTATATAAACAAGAGTTATTAAATTTTAAAATCTAACTTTTCTAGCTTTTTTGTCCGCGAAATCTCTTATCAAACTAGAAAAATCTAAATTTTCAGCTATATCTTGCTCGATTAATAACATAGATAGAGAATTAAGTCGATTTTGCAACATGGTATTTCTTAAATATGTACGCTGCTTATTTGGTATCGGATGGCTTTGAGGCTATCAATTTTAGCTTCCCAACGAGTGTGGCAAAATCGTTTAAGAGTGAAGTTTGTTGTATGACTAAGTAAAACATTCCAGCGTGAAGTTGATGCAGAAAATAATGTGAATAATCTTTGTATTATGCCAAAAACGTTAATGGAATTTAGAGAAGACTACGCTGCGTCACAAATAACCAAATTGAGAGAATGACTTCCACATGGAAGGTAAAAAGCCAAAGGATTCAAATCTAATATTTGCTTTTGTAGACCTATTTTTTTACCTTTCATATTTGCACCGTTATCGTAACCTTGCCCTCGACAAAAGCTTATATTCAGTCCAAAATCTCTGGTTGATGTATCACTAAGTAGATGCGCAACATTTTCTCCTTCCTTTATTTTATTACAATCACTATTTTCCAATGTAAAAATATTTTCAAGTTTTTATAATTTTTCTTCAAATTATCAACTTTTTCTGCTTTACGTTTTCTGTATTGAGCACCAGATGGTTTCTTATTATTATGAGTTTTAAAAACATTTTTTTCTTTATTATGTGTACTCTCTATTGATTGCTGCTGACAGTTTCTATTTGTCTGAAATTTCAAAATAAAAAATTACTCGCAAGCTAATAATTCATAACCAATTTCATTATTTATACTTACCTGCTTTTTATTACCGCAAAATTTGAAAACTTGACAAAAACTGAATTTGAATCACAAATACAACTTTAAATTTCTTCTACAAATTAATAAACAACGCGCTCGCAACTCGTACCGAAAATGTTTAAAATTTAAACTTTTAATGAATGGAACGCAAAATAATTGGCGCCGAGAAAAATACAAGTAAAAAAATGAATTTAAATAACAAAATATAAGCTATGATTGAAACACTTTTAATCAAATTATTAATTTTGCATAAAGAATTTTTAACAGTGTAATGATACAATAAAGAAATTATTTAAAGAAATTATTTTTATAAAAAAAACAAACATTCGAAAAAATAACAAAAAATCGAAAATCGAAATCGAAAAAATTTAGGTTGACTTATTTTTTCTATTTATTTTATTGATAAAGTTTGCATACAACGTTTGGCGCCCCTGTTTCCTGGCGCCCTTGGGCGGCACCCAACCTTGCCCCCCCCTAAGGCCGGCACTGATGGTGGGTTAACTTTTCAAAACGTAAACAAAACCAATGACTTTTCACTTTATATCTTTTATAGAAAACTGAAGATACAAAATATTAAAAAGTATTAAAATTAAATGTATACAATAGGGTGTTGAATAAAAATATTAAAGACCCTATTGTATGCATTTAAGTTTCTTTTTTATAAAAAGTTTAAATATCAAATATTTTTTATATTCAGTGTTCAATTCTACACAAAGATGGATTTAAAAAATATTTTAATTCGAATTACAATAAAATTTTTATTCTAATTCGATTTTTCCTACTTCTATTTTTCCTCATATATTTTATAAAGAATTTATATTTTTATTATTTTCATAAAAAATTGAAGAAATTTTAAAAGTTAATTATATTATTTAGTTTTACCACAAAAACTATTGTAAAACATAGCATAGTTTATTTCATATCAAAATATTCTTTTAGTTAATAAAAGCTTTTTTTTAAAATTTAGTTTTAAGAGAGTGTTAAAGCTATTTCTGTGAACTTTCAAGTATGAAAATTTAATTTAGTTATAAATAAATAATTTTGGTATATATAAAAAACCATAAGAGTATTTTTATTTAAACTTTTCTACTTAAATTTTATAATTTATTTGATTTTTTGTTTTATAAGTAATGTAATAATTTTTTTTTTTTAATCATTATAATATAATAAACAGTAATGTTAAACAAAGGGCAGGTGAGGCTTACCTTCCAAAACAAATTTTCCAAAGCTTTATTTTAATATATATATATATATATATATATATATATATATATATATATATATATATATATATATATATATATATATATATATATATATATATATATATATATATATATATATATATATATATATATATATATATATATATATATATATATATATATATATATATATATATATATATATATATATATATATATATATATATAACTTTGCTGTTCTAGTTGTAGCATTATATTTTTGCTGTAGCAACTAGAATAATAAAACTGATATGAAATCCGCACTTATATATGAGTCTGAGGAGCTCATTAACTTAATTTTATTTAATGATTGCGTTTCAATAAAAATACTCAATCATTTTCTAAAAAAAATTTGACATTTCAAAGTGCAAGTCATTCAAAGAGACATTTAAAGAGTAAGACAATTAGAAAGTTTGCTTTAAACTTTCACTAGTATTATTTTTATTAATAAAATGATATTATAGAAAACCATTTAAATCATACTTTCCAAGCCACAACAGTCTAGGTGTGGAACTAATGATGTCAATAGAGCTAAACAGAGCTATGTTTTGCACAGGAGAGCTAAACAGAGCCTAGCGCACAGCTTAAATATTAATAGAGCTAAACAGCTAAACATTGTAAGAAGCGGTGTGCTTGATGCTGGACACACTCTTTTATATTATATTCTGGGTATATTTTCTGATCTTTGAATGAGCTTTTTTTGTAGCTTCGAGAACTTGGTATACTTATTTTTTTTGACAGTCATAGCCTTTAAGTAAGCAGTTATTACTTGCTTAAGATATTTGTATAGATTACTTTTAAGGGTATTACTTTAGTTTGCGATAAACTTCTTAGTTTAAAGTTTATTAAGAAGACTTTCAATATCTGAAGACTCTCAATAACCAAAAAGTATTTTTTTAAGCATGAAGCCTTATTTATTAATCATTTAATTTTTATTTATTACGCTCATAAAATGCAGAAAAATTTTCTACCGTCTTTTATCAACAAAAAAGATTTAGAAATTTTTAAAATAAACTTTTACATCATGTCACTTGATGAGTATTTAATAAAGTTTTCTTATGCAGCAAAATAAGTTTTGATCACCCAAGATCTACCATTACTGCTGACAAGATATTTTTGTATTGTTTAAAACTATAAGGTTTGTAAATGTGGAAGGGTCCCTAATTAAATAAGTAATATTTTATGTAGAAACTGTGCATTATTGTCATTTTAAATAACAGGTGTTTAAATTTCATATCAAAAGAATCCCTTTAAATCTAAGTTTATTACTTTTGAAAAATTGTGTTACTATTTGTAAGTTGTGTGTGTGTGTATATATATATATATATATATATATATATATATATATATATATATATATATATATATATATATATATATATATATATATATATATATATATATATATATATATTATATATATATATATATATATGTTTGTAAATCAGCTTTAAACGAACATATATGTATGAAAAATCCATCCTAAAACAGACCATTTTGTAAAGCGGACAATTTGCTGTCTGCTTTGCGTTTTGTGATTAAACTTTAGCTAAGTTACTTGGTTTAAGTTATTAAAAATTAGACTATAGTTTTAAAATTGTTTATAAAGTAAATAAAAATAAAAAAAACGCAATTAGTTGATTAAAACTCAGATAAAATTAAAACTCAGATAAAAAAGAAGAATTTCTAATAAACTATAAAAAATGAGATTTTTCTAAATGTTTGTTTAAAGATGCATTTTTACTATTACGAGATATACACTGATAAAAAGAGAAAGCAAAAAATTTGAAGAGATCCATCAACTAATCGCATTTTTTTATTTTTTTTTACTTTATAAACAGTTTTAAAACTATAGTCTAATTTTTAATAACTTAAACCAAGTAACTTTGCTAAAGTTTAATCGCAAAACGCAAAGCAGACAGCAAATTGTCCGCTTTACAAAACGGTCTGTTTTAGGATGGATTTTTTATACATATATGTTCGTTTTAAGCTGATTTACAAACATATATATATATATATATATATATATATATATATATATATATATATATATATATATATATATATATATATATATATATATATATATATATATATATATATCTGTGTGTGTGTGTGTGTGTGTGTGTATATATATGTTTATATTTATATCTATAACAATTAATTATTTAATTATATATATGAATATATATTTAGCAATTATTTATGTATACATCTGTGCTATTTTTTTTATAATGGAATGTTTTTTAAGTATACATATATTGGTAACATCTTTTACTTTAGAGTACCTTATTGGTAACACCCTTACACCATTAGTAAAAGGAAAGATTATTGTTGAGATACCAAAGCTTGATAAAGAATATATTGTATCGTTAGATATTTATCCTAATAAATTTACTTCTGGTTGGCATAGTGTCATTTCTTTCATTGTTAATTCTGGTTATGATATATATAGAGTTCCTGGAATTTTGTTTCATCAAGATGGTAATGGAAAACTTCATATTGAAGCTCCAGTTAATGGTAACTTTTATCGATCTATTAACACTTATCCAATTAGAATAAATTTTTGGTCAAACGTAGTTGTAAGTCAAGTTTTCAAAAATAATGTTTACATATATACAATCATGATAAATGGACAAGTTGTTTATTCCGAAATTAACAACCAAACTCAAAGTTTTGATAAGGTCAAAGTATTTGCTTCTGATCCAGCATTTGAAGTTCAAGATGGCTTTATAAAAAACTTGTTTGTTATTAATGGAATTTTAAGTAAGTTTTCTCTTTCAATACTTTTTAAAGAATAGATTTTATTAAACACGGTTTTAAAATATTAATAAGTTATATAAATATTCATGTTAATAACATATATAACTCTATTATTATTTATTTGAACACAAAAAAAGTCTATTACTTGGTCATATTCAATTATTCAACTAGAAAAGTTTTCATAATTTTTTTTTAAAATTGTGAAAACTCAATATAATTATCTTATAAAATATACAATAAAAAACCGTATACAATAAAGTTGTGCTTTTATAAATAAAAAATTCAGGGAGCAATTTTATCATGTGGAAGCAAGGCCGGCGCGATAAGGGGGTGCGGGGGGTTTTTCCCCCCACCCCCATTGCGCCCCATAGTCGGCAAATTGGACTCTTAGACTAGTTAGTCTGCAAATGTTGACCCTTTCGATATAGGTTCATCGGTAATCTAAACAGTCGGCAAATGTCATGACAGTCAAAAAATTTTGGAAAAGGAGGATTTTTTTTTTTTTTTTTTTGGCAAAAGTTGTAATGGCACCCCCCCCCCCTCCCCTCCATGTGTGTCACCTACTTGTGCCGGTCCTGTGTGGAAGGTATTTTTGGTAATTAAAATAAACCCTAAAATTGCAATATTTTAAGTAAATAACTTGAAAAGAAAAACATAGTTTAATGGATACAAAATTAAAGTTTCAAAATTATGTAAACTGGGTAAGAATTATTTTTTAAGATTAGATTTTTCCACATGTGCCCAGATTTTTTTGTTTCACATAATACTTTCACACAGCAAAATTACATTTCTCATTAAGAAATTTTTTTCTTAAAATAAGAAATATATTTCCTGTTTTAAGAAACTAATATCTTAAACTATGGATAATGACTTTTGCTGTGCAACCATTTGCTGTGCAACCATTTGTTGTGCAATCATTTGTTGTGCAACCATTTGCTGTGCAACCATTAGCTGTGCAACCATTTTCTGTGCAACCATTAGGTGAAACCAACCATCAGGCAAACTCTAATCTTATTTTGTCAAAATTATGTCAAATGAGAATGTTTTGTAAAATATCATGGTATTAGGAACTTGTAAATAAAAATAGCTAAGAATTTAACTCCTACTTTAACGATAGGAGAACAAGCTATTATGATATTTCTTTTTAAATATCTTACATTCAATTAAATTTATCAACAGGTTTTAAATTTTATCTAATAATAGTTTAATGTTTAAAAGTTATAACCATGTAAACTTTTACTCATTCGAAAATTTAACATGATCATAATTTTTGAACTCTAAAAGATTTTTCAATAAAATTTATAACCTGTTCATGAATTTAAATTGAGTGTAAGATATTAAATTTATAACCTATTAATGAATTTAAATTGAGAGTAAGATATTAAATTTATAACCTGTTAATGAATTTAAATTGAGTGTAAGATATTAAATTTATAACCTGTTAATCAATTTAAATTGAGTGAAAGATATTAAATTTATAACCTATTAATCAATTTAAATTGAGTGCAAGATATTAAAAAGAAATACTTTATTTGCTCGTCACATAAAAACATGTCAGCAAATTGTATGGAAATGTCATATTTAAAACATAAAAAAAACTTACAAACAATCAATTTCTTCAAATTTAATGAGTTTACATAAAATTATTAAAAACACATTATAATGGACAATAAATATTTCACTAAAATTAGGCTTTAACTTCAACTAAAGAATTTTTGGTTGATGTTAAAGATTAAGAATAACTCTGCACTCTACTTTTACAATTTAAAACCACCCCAGCTGCTGATTAAGTCACTCACTTTACTACTCTTTCACAAGATTTTGTATGGAGAGAGAAGTAAGGTATTTCCATAAGAGAATCTGTTACCTTCTTTAAAAATTTTTTTCATGTTATTTGTAAAATTTGACTCAAAAATTTATTCCTTACTTCAGTATATGAGTTCATGAAGGGACAGCAGCAAAGTTAAGTATGATTTTTTTTTATATCTTACACTTTCTTTCAACTTATTCTCTTTTAATCTTCGCAATAATGTTGGCTGCAAATACAAATTTCTTCATAATAATGTTGCCTGCAAATGTTCCTTTTTTATTTGATAAGCTTGCAAGTGTAGAAATTAGAAAGGACTCAGAATAAGCATGAAATACCCAATTTTAATAAACTTTGAAACGTTATCAAATCAAACATTATTTGATTTGATTTTATATATTAGTTTTTCTATAAGCCCTGTAAATTCGTTTTTGAGTCTGTCTATCAAAGTTTGCAATCAAATTTCTTGAAGGTAGCTCATTTGTATGCAAAAAGCATATTGAACATAAATATTTCATTCCAGTAAGTCTCTTCAGATGAGTTAAAAATTCATCATCCTTACCAGACAATTAATTGAGCAGTCTTCTGACGTTTTTTCATTTGCATCCAATTTCCAGGTGAAGTTTCCTAATTAAAATCATGTTCTTTTTGTTCTATTTGAATCTGTGTATTAATGATTTTTTTTTTTAATGGGTTTTTTCTTTTAATAAATTATCTGCTATTTTTTCTTTTTCTTGGCTAATTCTGTTTTTCTGTTTTTACCTTGTCAGTATGATACATTTTATAGCTTGACTTTTATCAAATCCTTTCTCTTTGATATCTAAACCCTGAGAAATTTCATCAGTACAAAGTATTAAGTTGCACCTACATTTTGTTAAACAATTTGTTCAGCTTACTTCCCACAATTTGACAACTTTTTTGTTTGTTTCTTTTTGATTAGAAATGTCTAAAACTTATACCAGGAAGATAAAATTTATCTCACAGTATATTACAACTTAAGGCCCTTTAACAAAGCAAGAACTGAAACCATTGTTTTAATACCAAGTTTACCAATACCTCCAAGATCTTTTTCACAGTTAGATGATATCTCCTACAAAAAACATAAGATTCAATTCAAATTGAATCAAATTCAATTGAAAGATTCAATTGTTTATATAAAACAATTAAAATTGTAAGGTTTCTTATCAGTTAGAAATTGAATCAATCATTAGAATTGTCTGAAAGAAGCATTTTTTCCTGAATAAGTAGATCTTTTTTTAGTACATATCACAGTAAAGGTTTCTTTTCCTACTTAAAGGTATTTACTCATTTTGTTGTAGAGGAACTTCTAGTTTATTTTAATTTTGAACTCTCCATAATACAACATATTTTTTTCATTATTTGCTGTTAGTTAATTTTCATAAAGCCACAGCCTTGTTAAACTCACCAGCTGAGTATGCGCATCTATACCTAACTCAAATGTCAACCACTTTTGTGTGGCATTTATGATAAACAATGAGCTGTTGCAATTGCGATGATTGAAAATTGTCCAGTAGTTAATTAAATTTATCAACTGATGTTGCCTTGATTATTTGGCAAAGCATTCCAGTCATTGGCAACTTGGTTGTTGAAAAATTTATGTCTAACTTTGCAGTTCCTGACATCTCGCAATGAATTCAGTTTTACAAAAGCAATTATAGTATTAAATGAAGCAAAAAGTTTGAAAAAAATCACAACTTTTTAGTTATTGGAGTTATTTAAAAATCTAAACTTTTAGTTTAGACTATTAAATAACTCCAATACTTATAATTTTAAATGACTTCTATACTAATGATTTTAAATAACTCCATAACTAATGTATTTGAAGATTCAAAGATTGCAGTTAAAAGTTTTTTTCAATTAAAAATTTAAAAAAAAAATTTTCTGAATTTTTATGTAAGCTGAGTTTTAATTAACATAACTCCAAATCATAATAAATTAACATAACTCCAAATCATAATAAAATCATTCTTCACTGTTAATTTCAAAAAAAAAATTAAAAAGTATGACATGTCCTAATATACAATTAACTTTGGGATATGTATTTATATAGATACATATATACTATAAATGCGTTATATATATATATATATATATATATTATATATATATATATATATATATATATATATATATATATATATATATATATATATATATATATATATATATATATATATATATATATATTTATATATATATATATATATATATATATATTATATATATATATATATATGTATATATATATGTATATATATGTATATATATATATATATATATATATATATATGTATATATATATATATATACATATATATATACATATATATATATATATATATATATATATATATATATATATATTTATATATATATATATATATATATATATATATTATATATATATATATATATATATATATATATATATATGCATATATATATATGTATATATATATGTATATATATGTATATATATATATATATATATATATATATGTATATATATATATATATATACATATATATATATATATATATATATATATATATATATATATATATATATATATATATATATATATATATATATATATATATATATATATATATATATATATACATGTTTATTTACACATAAGCAAAAAAATATAACTTTTTTGGGTACTAATAAGTTGCATGCCTAAAGACAATCATCAGCCATGTAATATAAAACAGGAAAGTGTTTAAAAAATAAAAAGTTTCAGTGAATTGTGCTCCATTGTCCTAAAAACAAAAAAAAATAGTTAAATATATTGTTATTAAGAAATTTTAATATTAGTTTATTTATTATCAAAAACGGTTTTACTCTTAATTGCCAACAAGGTAAAGTTAATTTTACTCAGAATGAATATTTTTCGAAAAATATTCATTCTGAGTAAAATTAACTTATACTTGTTGGTAATTAAGGCTAAACCGTTTTTAATAAAAGATAAACTAAAGTTGTTCTATTTTTCAAAAAAACAAATTTTTTATATAGTCAATGGTCTTTAAAAAGAGTTTTGTAAAATAAGTCTTAATTTATTTTTTAAAATCTAATATTTGCCTAATAATAGAGGCTAAACCTGCCTTCAACAAAATCCTGCTGCAACTTAAATCTACGTTTTACAGCTGCTACTTTGTGTTAACTGCATCTACTAAGCTGCCAATCAAGCAATGTAATCAGCCACAACCAATTTCAAAGTTGCTCTTGTTGGCTGAAAAAGGCTAAAGACTTTGATAAACCAAAAATCTCTTGCATGCTTTTCTTGTAGCTTTTTCTCATGTTGCAACAAGATTAGAATTGCTTAATAAATTCTTGCAGAGAGGGTGATAAATCATTACAAAGCATTCCTCCTTAAAAGCTATCATATCAACACCAAGTTATTTTGCATCCTCAAGATACTTTTTCAGAATAGCTTATATATTTTTTTTGTTTTTTTTTTTGTTTTTGGTTTAATTTTTAAATTGGCAGATTTTAACATAAATAAAGTTTTTATTACTTAGTTATAGATAGAAAAAAGTAGTTTGCATAACAAAGTTGTAAAATGGTAGTTTGCATAACAAAGTTGTAATGTTATTAGAGATAAATACTATTACTGTAGCAAATGTTTTTTAATAAAAAAAAAAAAAAAATCAAGTCTTCAGCTGGAGAGACATTTATCAAAAGTTCACAAGGTTAAGATTTCTACATCAAGTAGTAATATAAATAGCCAGTTGTTTCTTCCTTACTAAATATTAACATATAAACCTGCTGTTAATTAAAAAATGATCAATTTTTAAATAGATTGTGCAATAATTCTGTAACTTGTTCATCAAAATATGATGAACAAGTTACAGAATTATATATTATATATTAAGTTATATTAATCACTATAGAAAATTATAATTTTCTATGTGAGTTTTGTTTTTCAAATGTATTTATAATGTTATTAAAGTTCATATCTATGATAAGTGCAGGTACTAAAGATAGAATTGCTAACCTACTAAGACGATCACCTGACATTTGCAACCTCAAATAAGACTTAACCTTCTTTAATGCTGAAAATGATCTCTCGGCTGAATAATTGGACATTGGGCAGTGTAGATATGGTCTTAATTCTATATCTACTATCTACATAAGGAAACAGCTCTTAAAGTTTTTCAGTTCTTTACATTTTATAGATATCTATTATAGTTTAAGGTCTTACATTTTATAACGAGTGTATACAATTAAGAAGTTATTTAACTCACTAAATAACTATTGAATTGTATACACTCGTTAGCAAATGAAGAGGAAAGATCATGTTTATATATATTTTGAAGTCATTCTGCTTTTTTGTAAACTTCTAAAGGGAATTGTTTTATTATTTGAAACAAAAAGTTAAAATTTTTATTGGCTTCATCATAGCATGATTTTCTTCTTTCTAGTTCAGAATGAAGTTTATCGATAATAGTATAATATGTATTAATTCATAGAGAGTCTTGAATTTCAAAATTTGTTCCTTCTCTTTTTTCATCTGCAGTTAGTTTTCTTTTTTTTTTGCGTATTTTTTTATATGTTTTGTGTCCTGACATATTAATTGCTCTCTCTTCATAGATATCAAATCTAATACATATCGAGTTATTTGTATAAACGTACAACTGTTTCTAAATCAATCTCAACTGACTGCAATTGTTTACTAGTTTTGTTGAATCTTTCTAGTATATTGCCCCATAATGTGGCCATTATAGTTGTTTCAAGACTGTCTAGTTTTAAATATAGCCTGTTAGCTTCTGATCTTGTAATAGATTTTTCTGTTTTATCATCTTTGATAAAAGACAGTGCATTAATTATTTCAATCCAATTTTTGTTTAAACTAATACTTGCATCAGATCTTGCTGACCACCTGCTATCTGATAGTTTTTTAAGTGATACATTTTCTGTTTTAATCAAATTCTTCTGAAGTATTTCTCATCTATATGTAGAGGCACTGAAAACTTTGTAAATAATTTGAAGCAGTTTAAAAAATTCATAAATACAACAGTCCACAGCGCATTTACCAACAAGATTTAAAGAGTGTGTCAAGTATGGTTCAAATGTAGCTAAAGGATTAACTTTTTTAATGTGAGCCTAAAGTTTTATATATCTATCAGATATATTAGACGCATTGTCGTAAAAATACAGCATCTGCTAATTCTTCAGATTTATGACCAGAATTGGGTAAAAACCCTAAATATTCTACCAGACAGCCGTTCTTTTAAACATACCAAAAAATGAATGACAGTTGATCTACATGGCTAATGCCAGGAGTAAAATCAATACTGATGGAAAAGTTTTTAACCTTTATTTCTTTCACCATTTGTTGAAAAACATTATCTGCCATTATACTTATGAACTGCTCATGTATATTAAATGATAGGTATGATGTTGATCTTTTTCCTTTATTTCCAAACTTCTCAATGTGTTGTGCTAAAAAAGGATCAAGCTGAGCAGTAAGCTCTAAGCTCATCATGAAGTTTCCATTATGAACAGATCCAAAACAATCATTATCACCTCTAAAAGATATTCCATGAGAAAAAAGGGATTTCACAACAGCTACAACAGCTACAACTGTTGTCAATACATTTTTCCAATAATTTATTTCTATTTCTACTTGATACTTTAGCTTTTGATCAACTTAATTTAATACTTCTTTTCTTTCTTTCATATTCATTACACACAATTTGTGGTCTTTTTCCTGACGCCTAATTTTTCTTCTCCTTTTTTTCAATCTGAAAAACCAACTATGGCAAACTATGTATTGCCACCAAATGAATAGCAGGGTGCAAAAAATAATGGTCTTTTACTTTCTGAGTAATCAAAAATGTTCTGTTAATTTTTTTACCATTAACTAGAGTAGATACAAAAATACTTTTTTGACAAATATTGAAAACGACTTTTGGAAATTATTGTTCTCTAAATTTTGGTTAAATCCGTTAATTGATAAATAATCTATCATTTCTTGATTTTTTATCCAATTGGTAAGGTCATTTCTAAAGATAATATATATATTCTCTTTATAAATGACCCTGCCACTATGATAAAAAATCAAGAAATAATAGATTATTAAATTGTAAATAATATTTTTTGGTTTTTATATATTAAATAAATACATATATTTATTTAATATACAAAAACCAAAAAGTATTATTTACAGTTTATAACAAATTATATAAAATTTTTACACAGTAAACATTCAAGCATTAGAAAATAGAGATAAATGCATAATATAATATAATTAGAGGATATAGGTATGGTTTAAAATGTACAGATGCACTATATTTGTTAATAATTCTAACATAATTTAATATAATAAGCGACTAAAAAAAATAGTCTACCTATGTACATGGTTATATTTGTAACCTACCATGAAAAAAATTCTAAAAAACCTACTTAGGAATAATACATTGTTTAGGAAGACTGTTATGATGGCAAATGTGGTGTATCATTTATTTCTTCTGATTCTGTAGACGATAGAGTTTTATTCGTTTCTGTATTGCTGTTAAATAATATTAGACTCTCTGGATTTAATGGATTATTTTTATTATTAGTGAATCTGTGATCATTTTGGTTTCTATAGAGAAAAGTATTATAAATTTTAAATAACATGCATGTACCAAAAGATATTATTTATAAATGATATAGAATTTTAAGTAAAGATTTTACAATAAACATTTAGGCTTGTTATGTTCATGCATAGACAAACTGGGTGTATCATTTAGTTCTTTGGTTTCTGCAGTGAATAGAGGTTTACTTGTTTCAGTACTGCTCTTATTTCATAATATTAGTATTAGATCATCTGGATTTGATAGGTTATTCTTATTAACAATAAAGCTGTGATTATTTTGATTGCTCGTATTATTTATTACATTTTCAAATGAAAGCATAAATAAGGATTATTACATGTATCTACATTTTAGATATAAATTATTTACTTAAAATAATAAATAACAACAATATGTAGTATAAATAACAATATGAAGTATAAACAATAAATAACATAACAATATGTACCTAAATGTATAGTATATATGCAAAATTAATAAATCGAATTGTTCCTAGCTAAATAAACTTACTTGGCAATGTGTGAGGCTGTTTCTCTGTAAAGCTAAAATATGTTTCTAACTTTGCAGTTTTAAAAAGTATTTTCGCTTAATTTTTTGCAGAAGACTGTTTTTGGTTTTTCTGCGCCACTAAGCTTTTTACTATAAACCATCATCACTTTTTAAAATAAGAATCCTGTAAGGTTTGGTATTAGTATAAAATAGGTAAAATACTAACTAGGCTCAGTAGGCAGAATACAATTTATATATGATAAAAATAATTTTAATACTAAAACTAAAAATAATAATCGAAATACAAATGTTTACCTTATTCAAGACTGTATACTGTAATACAAGGCATTAAGCAGACAACATACTGAAGAGCAAAATACTTACATTGTGTACACTCAGTATATACAAAATAGTTAGCAAAAGAAAGTATCCCTCTTAAGGCGATCTAAGTTTAATTGCTAATTTAGTATAATGCGTAAATTATTCTGCTTATCACTTCAAATTTTATAAAAATAAAATTAAAAAAAAACTGATTAGAACATATTAGCACAAATTTTATTGAAAGATTCAAGTATTTTTTATATTCAAGAGTTTTTTTTTTAGAAAATTTTAAAAAAATTTTTTAGAACATATTAGCACAAATTTTATTGAAAAAAAAACTGATTAGAACATATTAGCACAAATTTTATTGAAAGATTCAAGTATTTTTTATATTCAAGAGTTTTTTTTTTAGAAAATTTTAAAAAAATTTTTTAAAAATTAATCTATTTTTTAAAACTAGATAGCTTTAACCAGGTCCATTATAAGAATGAATTAATTGCAATAAATTGCAAAAAATTGCAAAAAATGAATTAATTGCAATAAAAAGTCTTTAAGAGACTTTTCTTTTTATTAAAAGAGTACCTCCCTTAACCAAAACCCCAAATCGATGTATGTACACCCCACTGTGCGTAAAGCTAAATAAATCAGAAAGTTCATAAACTCTCCTATAAGTTAAAATCAAAGCACCTAAAGTTAAATAAATAAGTCAAAGTATGTATGCTTACTGTGTCTATACCTAAATATTTCCGTTAATAAACGCACTGTTAATTACGCATAAAATGAAAATAATAGGTAAAACCCACCATTTATTTATTTCTAGTATACTATTTACTAGTTAATAAATAAGGATCAAATATTTAGTTAATAAAAATTATAAATCATTTATTCGAAAATAGTTTATATTAAGATTACTTGTAAATAGACCTTGGAACGCTGGTGCACAAGTTTTGAGCTTATCCATATACATATAATACATTATATATTTATAATAGATAAATAATTTGTTTTGACATGTGACTTTCAGTATCAAATAAATGTTTTTGCATAAATAATTGGTGCACAATTATGTATAATTTGCAATTTAACTTTAATTACCTTTTGAGTGATATTTTCTTCCGCTAACCAAATTTTGCAGAAAAAAAACTGGAGATATTTAGTAAGTTTATAAGTAGATCTAAAATTTGGACATAATAATATAAAAAATTTTGTGAAATGATATAAATGATTATTTTTTGATTTTCTAAAACTCTACCATTCTGAAAGCTAACGCCCTGTCAAAACTTGGCGTCTGGGGCCCAAAGCCCTTCTTGACCCCCTTAAATAAGTCTCTGTTGATAATAAAGGATTTTAAAAGTTTTTTATAAAAAATATCAGGTTTACACTTCTCACAGGCTCTGCTATATATTAAGTGAAAGATACTAAAGATTTAGAACAGCAATTCCCAATTCAAATTTATAACAATTCAAAATTGGTTTGAATAGTCTGAAATTTGAATTTAAGACAATTTTGATGGTGAATTTATGACGATTTTGATGAAATATATATGAAAATTTTGATGGTGCATGTGAAGAGAAATTTGAGGATAATTTTATAAAAAACAGCAAATACGCACAATGGAAGAGATGGAACAGTGCTCTCTTTTGTAATTAAAGACAATTGTATAATTAACAAATTACATCATTACATCAATAAAAAAAGTGTTTGCTTTAGCGATAATTAGTGAAAGTTAATTGAAACTTAAAATAGTTTCTTAATTTTTTTTAACTATCTTCACTTCCAACAAGACTGCAAGCAACCACTACTAGAGTTACTGAAAGAGAAAAGATGAAGTTTATAAAGCAAGATAACAATTAACAGACAACTTAAAAGATTGCAAATTATATGAATCAGGAAAACAAGATAAAGTAAGCGAATTCTAGAGAACTGATGTTCAAGGAAAAAAGATAGACAAATAAGAATTTTTGAAGCACTTAGGTCATAGTGCAGTCACAGTAAAAGGATGAGACTAAATTAAATAGCGAGTAACATGAAAATAAATTTTAGTAGATGGCACAAGAGATGCTAGCTCTTTAGAACAGTGCCCATTATAGTATTTATAGAAAAGAGAAAAAGAAACAACATTACAACAATGTGACAATAGTTGAAAGTTGGCTGCAAGAGCAGCCTTAACTATATTTATAATACATTTTTGCACCTTGTCTAAAAGAAAAAGGGCGTTATTGAAAGATTCTCCCCTGGTATGGCTACAGTATTCCATACAAGGACGGATTTAAGATTTATGGAGATAAAGAATAGAAATGGGAATGAGAAAGTGGCAAGCATGATAAAGAGATGCAACCTTAGCAGATGCTGATTTTGCAATCGATTTGATATATTGTTTCCAAGAATAATTGGAAATAGAGATACTCCTAGAAGACAAAGGATAGATGACTCATCGAGCACATTACTATTCATAAGAATTTAGATTGTTGTGATAATTATAAGCTAAAAAAAATTGATTTTTATCTGAGTTAAAGTTCACCAATTACTGAGAGCCCCATGCTGTAGCATAAGTGAGATTTTTTTCAAGTTTAAATGCCTGCCCAACCAATCAGAGAGTTTTGACTTCTTATCAAAATAAAATTATATGGTAGTAGTAAATTATTGACATTTTGCATTATGTAGTATATTATGAAGGAATACATATTATTGCTGTTATTATTTATTTTATTTTTTTTATCTGATTGTAGTTATGTCAGAATAAGACTACAAAAAGATTTAAAATTCAGGTCCTAGTGCTAAGCGACTACAAGAGACAAAAAAAAGTCCAGAAAAAAATTCTAAAGTTAATCAGAAGCATTTTATTACTTGAATTAGAAGTAGAGCATTTTATAAATCTACGGCAGATGAAGAACAGAACTGTTTATTGATATGGTAAAATCCTCACATCTAGTATCCACACTTAACAGTTCTGGCAAAGGAATTTTTTAGCATTCTAACTTCCAGTGTATTACTGGAGTCAATGTTTTCAGCAACTGAATTAATTCTGAACTCAAAAAAAAGTAATTCAAGTTCTTTCGATATGAACATGACTCTTATGGCAATACTAGCTTTATTTGATTTTCAATTTATTAAAAAAAAAAGAATTTTTTCTTTAGAATTTAGAATTAAATATTTGTATGTTTTTTTGTCAAAAACATTGCATTTTTTAGTTTGAGCAACTTGCTTAGCCAGAAGCCAGCAACTTTGATGGTTAGCTAGTATCAGCTAGTTGATAAAGTCACTAGCTGATACTTACTCAAGTTGCACATTGTAAGCATGGCTTTAACCGTTTGTTAGTTACTAAATGGCAGTTTTAAACATTAAACAGGTCAAGACATGTAATTACTTACTTTTTTGTATATATTTTTTGTTTTGACAATCAAGCACACTCTGCTACAGTGCTGGAAATAGTTATTTAATGTTGTCAATCAACACTATTTAGCTGAAATGAAAAATATTGAAAATCAGACTATCAAATTATTTTCCAGAGGATCAAATTGTGTTTTTCATGTAATTTTTGTAACCATAACACTTAAAAGCCTTTTGATGAGACTTTTTCTCTGCATGTATGATTTCAGAACTTTGTTTAAATAAAAATCCTTTTCCACCACTGCATTTTGATGTTTAGTATTTTAAAATCTGAATTTAAGAAGCATATTCATTTAAGCAACCAACCATTAACATTGTATTTTATAAGTGTAGAATCTTTACATTTATTAACTGTTTTTATTGTAACTTTCTTTTGTAAAGTTTTACTTTTTTCTTTGTGGTTGGTTAAGAAATCAGATACTGATTTCTTATTAAATGAAATAATTGCCTGTTGTTTTGTCTCCAATTAATAATAATGATAATTTTATACTTTCTTTTTAATTAATTTTAATACTTAAAACAAAACCTATTTCTTTGTTTTCACCTTTAATGATTTCAAACTTTTGAAATCATTAAAGGTGAAATCATTACAACAATTTAAGCAAAATTAAGTAGTTATTTTGCTTAAGTTTTTATGTTCTCAAACAGTATTTTTTCTACCTATCAAAAGCTCAAGTTATTTTTTATTTGGACCTTGAAAATTTTCTTTAAAACATTTCAAGTTATTCTTTCAAATTCATTTCATTCAAAAATGTTCCATTTATTCATAAAAATTTATTGACAATTAACTTTCAAAATAAAGTTATAAAAAATCTATGATGATTTCAAACTGTGTTCATTCCACCAATTTCCACCAAAAAACATTCAGTATTTTTTTATTTTTTAATATTTTTGCTTCAATATAGTTTTTCTTCAATATAGTTTTGCTTCAATATATTTTTGCTTCAATATAGTTATAGTTCAATATAATTCAATATAGTTTTTACACTTTTTTAATACTGTTTTTTTTTTAATACCAAGATTTTTACAGCCTGAAATATTTTATAAATAATTTGCCAACTTATTATTTCATAATGATCGAGTTGCCTTGCAATTCTTGAAAATGGATGTTGAGATCAAAACATCATTTTTTTTAAAAGTAGACAGTCATTAACTGCTGATAAATCAATTTTTTCCACACTGTAACTTTTTATTTTTGTTTTTTGTCTTGTATTACATGGCTAATGATTGTTTTTAACTATTATTATCATTTTTTTTTCGTTTGTTTTTATTTTTTATTCGTTTTTATTTTTTTATTTACAATAATATACATACAGTTGATTCATTGAAATATCTTTAACTTTTTTCCCATTATGTAATAATTCGGGCTATAATCTTCACAATATCTTAAAACTCAATTAAAAAAAATATTTTTAATGCAATTTTTTCATTCCTCACATACAAGTTAACATGTTACAAACAAATAAAGAAATAAAGGCTCCTAAAGACTAAAAAATAGTAGTAAAAATTATACTGCAAAGAAATACTCTGCTGCAGAAATAAATTTTATTTGCTTCTATAACATAATAGGCTTCTGTTAAAAATACAAAGACTCTTATAAAGAACATGCTATGTCTTTCAGCTGGCAAATTTTTACTCATTATCTTGAACTTTTCAACAATTTTAAAAAATTTTAAAAAACAAATTTTCAAGAAGTATTCTTTTAAAATTCTTTAAAATTTGATTGAAAATTCAACTTTTTTTATAATTTGAACTTCAGAAAAGTGTTTGTTTAAAAGATTAATTGTTTTAATAAAACTTTTTATCTAGTGTCAAAACATTCTGCTAGGAAAACTTATAATCAAATGTATAATAGAAAAGTACAAGATATTGAAAAACCTTGAGAAGGAGTATCTAAAAAATTTTAACATAGGTTAAGAATAAAAACAAATTATTGACCTGAAAAAAAATGGCAGTAATTCTAAACATGATGTTTCATATTGGTAATTTCAAAAGTATTGAGAAGACTATATTTGTGTGATTTATTGCAAAAAGAAGCCAATAAATATCAATCAATGACCTCTGAAAGAAAAGGCACTAAAATGCTTGAAAGATGATTAAAAGGAAGGTTTGGAATTTAAAGTAACTTATTGTTGGTTTCATAATTGGAAAGAAAACTTAGTTCAAATATGTCAAATTTTTAAAAATTTAACTATAAACACATACACATGCATCAGCAATTTTTAAAAAGTGTGATTTAAGTTAAAGTTCAATTATTCTCTTCCTATTTTTAGGAATGACATCAACTTTAAAAGCATCTCTTGCAAGAGTGCCTCTGTGATGAATAATATGACTGCACTTACATGTGAAATAAAAAAAAGCTTATAGTGAGACCGAGGAAACTTTAGACATATAAAAAAATCTTTGACCCTGTTAGGTTTAAATAAATGTTGTCTATGGATATGTTAATAGACATATGCTCTTAACTTTTAAACAGTTAGATGTTTGCACAATAACAGATTTTAGAGTGAAAAGTTTTTTTGTTACTTTAATGTAAAATTTTCAATTTAAAGTGAATTCAGATCCTAGTTTCCAACTCTGCCAGAGTTAAAAACTAGGTTGGTGCAGTTTTTTTTTTTTAAATGGTTACCTGATGATGTTTGGGAATGTAAGCAATACATTCTTATATATATTATATAATCTATAAATGAGTTTGTAACAATTTCCTCGATTTTTTTATTACCCCTCATTGGAGGAGACTATTGGAGGAGACTATTGCAATGATTGCTACATTTACTATGGTTAATTATTAAAGTTTTGTAAATTTTTATTTGAACAATCATTAACAAGTGGTAGATCTATAATAGCCACATATACCCCAAAATAAGAGACAATTGAAGCTGCAAAAAAAAGCAAGAATGGCGAAAAAATTTATTAAAAAGCCAAGCAAGAAGAATTTACTGGGAAAAACCTTTAAAAATGCAATACCATTAAAAACCACATCAGATGAATCAAAAGACCAAAATATTTCAATCAATGAAAGTACATATAACCTTGATGACAGCAGTACTGGTGTCATTGAATGGATTCAATGACAGCAATACTGGTACTTTAGATGTGCCTTCTGTTATTATGAAAGTATTTTAACATTTATTATAAATTTGATAAAGTTTTTATTTGTAAGTTTCAGTTAAGTATTATAATGGAAAAAATTAGAAAAAAAGGTTTTTTAACTGACCATTCAAAAATAAACAAAAACAAGTGACTGTAAAGTCTATATTTTTGTGTGTCTTATTGATCTTCCCTTTTTAAATTTTTGTTTTACATACTGCCATTGAACAATGTGAGCTTCACTTTTTTTCATTTGAAGTTTTGTTTTTTAACTTTATTTTGTTTTATTTAAATGAAACTAATAAATAAAACTGATTATTAAATACAAGCAATTACAACTATGCTAATAATTATGATGATTATAAATATAATAGTAACTACTATTTAGTAATATTATTATCTTTCATTAGACAACTCGTAAGTAAATTAATTTTACATCATAAAAGTTAAATGACATATTAATTTTGTTTTTTAGATAGTGGAATGCAGCCCATTTTACTTTCAGGTATTTAAAATTTTTATTCTCTAAAACATATTTATTCACTCAAAGTTTTAATGCTAATGATTTGAACTCAAATATCTTTATATCTTAACGTGATGATAAAATCAAAACGAGAACTGCCATATTAAGAAAGTATTGTTTACTCCTCAACAGAATTTTTTTATAAAGGCCTGTGCAATTACTATAAGCACTATTCTAAAAGTGTTAACATTTTAAAAAGTATTTTAAATGTTTAAAATTTGCGTTAGTTTTTTGATGATTTATAATTTAGTTAAATGAAAACTGCTATTAGAGTATTATTTACTACCTGCAATCAATTTTTATTTACAAAAATAAGATAACAACTATTTGACAACTATTTAATAATTACAATAAAAATGGTAATGTTCAAAGTTCTAAAGTTGTTTGTTTTTAAAATATGTTATTGATTTTTTTCAAAATTATAAACAAATTCTAATTAAGAAAAATAAAAAAAAATTCAAAACTACAAATGTACCTAAACTACAAAACCCTGGTTTTGGGCTGCAAAGCCTAAAAAAAGTCAAAAGATGGTGCTAAAGTATCATGATTACGCTTACACAAGTTTGTATATCTGCAACCTTGAGCCTACAAGAACATTTAGAAACCTACCCTGAAACCTTCTAGAACATTCTAAAACCTACTAAGGCATTTTTCAAAAAAATCTGAAACTTACCTTTATATTCTATTTTCTTAAGAACATTCTGAAAATCACCAAAAAAATTTTGGAAGCAAGAACAATCTGGTGAAGGATCTGGAAACACTCTGAAAACTTCACCCAAGAATAATGTTTTTGAAGGTTCCAGAAAAATCCTAATCTAGAAAAAAAACACAAAAAAAAATGCCATTCAATTGAGAGATTTTCTGGAAACACTTTTTCATTCTATTTAGAGCACCTTTTGTGACTTTTACATATTCAAAATTATTTTACTGGAATCTGAAACATTTCTCTCATATATCTCAACTATTGCATATCAAGTAGTGATAATGTAGTAGTGATTATCAAGTAGTATACTTATCAAGTAGTGAACCAGGCAAAAGCAATCTATGGTTTCTTTTAAATTTGTAAAAAGATGAGATGCTTATGACAAAAAAGTGTTTTTCCACAATGAATGGACAAAAAAGCATTCTGGAAAAACTTTCATAGAAGCAAATCTTCAAATTAAGAAACAAGAATTCAAAAAAAAAGGTTAATTGAGACTTTTCTGCTGACGAGGTAATCAAAACAATTCAAAGTAATTAAAGGTGTGCTGCCTCGAGTAGGAAAATATTAAATTGTTGGTGGATCAAAAATCAACCAACAAGATGTACTTGTAAACAGGAACTAACAAGAAGTATTCATAGAGTATTCAGAGGAGATAGTCAGAAATAAACAACCTTTTTTTTATTTATCACCAAATTGGCCAAGCTCTTTCTCTTTTTATTCCTTGGTCAATGCTGTTATTGTTAAAAAATGCATACTACACCAAATTTGACAATTTTTTCTAACGACACTTGAACCACTTTTTTTTTTTACAATACTGACCCTGATAAAAGTTTATTTCTTTGCATTTGATGGAAATGGTAAGGCATGGACTATTGTTCTTAATACATCATAGGCTTTTTTTTAAGTCTTGCATGTTTGTCGAAAAATACCTTTGTATGTGTATTTGAGGAAGTTTAAAACTATTGAATTATTTCTTTCCAATCTTAGTATTAAAGTTGGCGTCATCTATAGTTTACCTGATATCTTACCTCTAAAGTGGCTTGATTTATTTTCATATCTTTATATAGTGGCTCAATTATTTTTTAATTCCCAACTTAGTGGTTGCTTGCAGCTTTTTTGAGAATCTGTTTAAAAATAATAACTATTTAGTTGTCTAATTAAGAAATAACTTAGGAATATTTACTTGATGAAGAGACTTGTTTATTAAGGAAATTTTAAAACTTCTTGACAGTGTTATAAAAATAAATTTACTATGCTACCTTCAATACAATAGTCTAATTGCAACTTCAATGCGTATCACACCAAATGACTTTTTTCTAACAATAATGACTCTTCTGGAACTAAATCTTGTATCTTCTGTACTTCTTAATCTCTAACTCAGATTGTTAACCTTGTGATTCTTTTTCAAGATAATCCTAATCAGCCTTTACTCCTTGGTTTGTGTCTATGGCTCTAGCTTGTGCTAAGTTTCTCTTTATTTTCCTTTAGGTGGTTCAAGTCATACCTATTATTTTCCTTTAGGTAGTTTACACTAAGAAATAATCTCTAATTCT
Organism: Hydra vulgaris; assembly: GCF_022113875.1. Lineage (NCBI taxonomy): Eukaryota > Metazoa > Cnidaria > Hydrozoa > Anthoathecata > Hydridae > Hydra > Hydra vulgaris. The sequence goes on along the minus strand of NC_061160.1, from coordinate 50,359,160 downwards.
TATATCTTGTAAATCTTCTTAAGAAGATAAGGTGATAAGGTGAGGTCTTACTTCTTGAGGATTCAACTTATCATCGTACTGACCTGGATTTTTTTTTTAATTTTAAATGCACATTCTTTATAATCTCCTAGATCCAGACAGGTGTGGAAGCTTTTATTCCTTCTAATTTGTTTTAAGTCATGGCCCATGGTTTTCATCTTTTTGTGAAGCAACTATTTGTATTTTTTTTTTTTTTTTTTTTTTTTCTTTAATAAGATCAACTATCTTGAGAACAATTGTCTTTTTATTATTGCAAAAAATCAGAAGTTCTTAAGTTAATGTGCATTTGATAGATGTGGTGAGACATAGGCTTTTGTTTATTAGGCATCATAGGTTGATAAAGTCTTTTGATAAAGTCTAGCATGTTGGTCTTTTTTATGAAATAGCTTTAGATCGTGTATCTAAGGATGTTTAAAACAATTAAGTTATTCCTTTCAAATCTTAGTTTATCCTTGATAGACTTTCATTTTCAATAATTTATGAGGCGCCATCTATATTATTGGTTTTCTAATAATCTTACCTCTAAAGTGGCTTTATTTATATTATCAATACATAGGCGGCTCTTTATTTTTTAATTCCCAACTTAGTAGTTGCTTGCAGCCTTGTTGGGAGTGAATTTGTTAAAAAAAAAATTTTATTTTGTTATCCAATTCAAAAATTATTTAAGAATATTAAGTTGATTCTTTGACCATGTCATTAATAAAGATATTTCTACCATACTATCTTTAATGCAATAGCCTAATCTTATTACATCTCTAAGAGATAAAACAGAACTATTTGTAAAGACTTTTTTATGTAGTTCATTGTCCTTCATTTTGAATATCCACACTCCTCCTTTTTTATGTAATTCATTTGTCCTTCATTTTGAATATCCACACTCCTCCTGCCATTTTAGTTAAACAGATTAACTTACTGTAAGGTATATTTTTCACTTTAGCTTCTGTTGTTAAAGTCATTTCGCAATTAAACTCATCTCCAGACAACTTTCTTGTCATAACCGTACACAAGTATTCTCGCTATTTTTAATTCTCTCTAAGATATTTAAAAAGTGCTAGACTGACTTTTATTTTTCTACCTGCTAGAAAATAGCAGCTGTGGTTCTATTTTTTAAAACCTCTGGAGCACTCTCTGACCCCATAACTCTTCCACTAATTTTTACATTCCCATATTGATTAATGGCAACCCTTTAACTAAGTCTTTGACTTTACATTTTCTTTGGTTATCATTCACAACTAATCTCTTATGAAAATCATATATGCAGAGTTATCAAAGTTATTGCAGAGTTCTGCTAAAGTTGCTCCTATTTATTATACTCTCCATATTCTTACTTCCTATTCCATTCTCCAGATTCCATTCTCTACCTCAACAAATCTCATATTTATTCCTTTACTGTTGTCATAAATGGACTGGTTCTTCTAACGATGTTCTTTCTTTTCTATAAAACGTTCTAAAATGCATTGTAAATGTAGTTGAGCCTGCTCTAATTATCGTGCTTAAGGCACTGAACCATTGTTGCAGGATTGTGTCTCTTTTATTTTCTACTATTGTGTTTGCTTCTCAAACTAGCTATTCTCTCTATCTAACAAAACTCGATTTTGCTTGAATGATCATTTAATATAGTCGCATGTCTTTTCTGTATGTGTCTATAAAAAAATTTTATTTATTTAGTTTCATTCCTTGAAGCTTTTGAACATTTTCCCAAATTCATGTTTTCTTAGCTTATATAACTTACTACTTTTAATATCTTTTGTCAATTGTTTTCTTGCTTTTTAGCAATGTTCTCTTTTCATTAGTTACTCCTAACCTAATAGTGGTTGCTTGCAGTCTTGTTTGGAGTGAATTAATATTAAAAAAAGAAGGGTTACTTGCACAAATGCTTCCAATGCTCAAATCAATCAATCTTTTTTTTTGCCTTTTTAAATATCTTCACTGCCAACAAGGCTGCAAGCAACCACTATTAGAGTTAGAAGTTACTGGGAGAGAAAAGATTACCTTTATAAAGCAAGATAATGACTAACAGACAACTTAAAAGATTGCAAGTTATATGAATCAGGAAAATAAGAAAAGGGGGTAAATTTCAAAGAACTGATCTTTGAGGAAAAAACTAGAAGAATAAGATTTTTCTGAGCTCTTAGTAACAGTTATAGTAAAAGAATGAGACTTAATTGAATGACAAGTAACACAAGAATAAATTTTAGTAGGTAGTACAAAAGATGTTAGCTCTTTAAAACAGTGCCTAATATCCTATTTATATAAAAAAGAAAGAGAAGCAAAATTAGGACAATGTGACAATGGTTGAAGGTTGGCTTCAAGAACAGGTCCCAATATGTTTAAAAATGTGTTTTTGGACCTTGTCTAAAAGAGAAAAGGTATCATTCAAAGATCTGCTCCAGATATGGCAACAGTATTACATATGAAGATAGAACTGAGATTTATAGAGATAAAGAATAGAATAAGAAAATAAAAAAAGTGACAAGTATGATAAAGAGATGCAACCTTAGCAGATGCAAATTTTGCAGTTAAAGTTCATCAGCCACTGAGAGCCCCATTTTATTAGCGATCTCACAATTTTTAAGGACTAAATTAACAAAGAGTTTTGATAAAGACCTAGTATCTTAGAGCGTGAGTTTTAGAAATTAATGATTCAACTTGGCTCTATCAATCACCAGATCAATGGGAAAACAAACAGTGCTTTCAGAAAATCAAATCAATTTTTTCAGAAAATCTGTTTTTTGATTTTTTGTTGCATATGATCTACATATGATTTGTTTAATAGTTCTTTAAAATGGCATATTTGCATCAACTTTTTTTAATAGAATGAAATAATTTGTGATTTAAAAGTTATATATATAGTATAAAACTTTAGATGCATAGGAGACCGGGCTCGGGGTGGGGAGAGAAGACATTTGACTTAATTAGAAAAATAAAATTTCACACTAAACATCACAGTGGTAATATTTTGATCATAGAAATTCTGAGCAACTTTGCATTATTTGACTAAGTTTATTCATCAAATTTTATTTAAATTTGAAAAGTTGGTAAAAAACTTTTATTTAGACTACATCTACAATCAAGAAGAATTTAGCCCTACACCAGGCTTATTACTTGGTACACTCAATGTTTTGAAGAAAGTGTACACTGTGTCTTTTAACATTAAACCAACAAAATACACTAAAGGTTTAAAAAATATCCTTCACGTAACTTTAGGTAAGGTTTTTGGTAGTTATGGTAATAGAAATCCAGGTGTTTGGTTTCATGAAGATGGTTCTGGAAAGCTTGTTGTTTTTGCTGCAGTGAATGGTGATGCAAGTTATTACATTGTAACTCCACCTCTTAAATTAAACCAATGGTCTTCTGTTAAAATACATCAAAGTTTAATAAAAAATAGATATTGGTTTTTTGTCAATCTAAATGGAATGTATATTCATAAAGTAGAAAATTCTGATGCTAGAGATTTTAAAAATATGAAAGTGTATGCTTCAGATAGTTGGTATGATGCTCAAGATGGTTCAATTAGTGACTTATTTATCACCAATGGAAAAGTTGGTAAGAATTAATTAAAATTTTTAATAATTTTTTTAAATTTTTATTTATTAAATATATATATATATATATATATATATATATATATATATATATATATATATATATATATATATATATATGTATATATATATATATATATATATATATATATATATATATATATATATATATGATATATATATATATATATATATATCTGTGTGTGTGTGTTTGTGTATATATATTCTTTTACTGTAGAGTATCTTGGCAATATCCTAAACTGTGTGTAGATTTAGCTGGCAATATCCTAAACTGTGTGTTTGTGTGTATATATACATATATACATATATATATATATTTATATATATATATATATATATATATATATATATATATATATATATATATATATATATATATATATATATATATATATGTATAATATTTTTTGCTTTAGAGTATCTTGTTGGCAATATCTTAACTTCATTAGTTAATGGAAAAATAATTGCACAGATACCAAAGCTTGATAAAGAGTATTTGATTTCAATTGATATCTGTCCTAATAATAGGTTTGTTCCTTATTGGCAAAATGTGATGAGTTTTGTTACTGGTGCCAATAATTTAAATAACAACTGGTATTTAATTCATTACATCTTTTTTCATAAAGATGGTGATGGAAAACTTCAAATTGGAATTCCAACTAATGGCGACTTTTATCAATATTACAAAACAAGACCTGTTAGATTATATGTGTGTACAAACATAATAGTAAGCCAAAAATTTAATGGCTTAGTTTATGTATTCAGAATTAATATGAATGGTGAGGTTATTTTTTCTCAAACAAACAACCTATCTCAAAGCTTTGACAATATTGCTGTATATACATCAGATCCGAATTATGAAGCTGCAACTAGTTTAATCAAAAACTTTTTTTTAATCAATGGCTTTTCCAGTAAGTTATTATAAATTTTTTACTAAAAATGTAATAGCAATTTCAAAAATTGTTACAGATTCTTTATATTTAACAAGGTTGTACTTTTAATATAAAATAATATAATTTATATTGGTTTTAAATTTTAAAAGACATCATTAAAGAGTATAATATATAATTAAATAAAAACTTCTATTATGGATGTAACTCTTTATTTTTTGAATTAATATTTATACAATATTTCAAGGGAGTATAGTTACCCTTGTTATCAAGTATAATAAATAGATATCTATAAAACCGTTAAAAACAAAACAAAAAAAAATTGATGCAATAGTTTCTTTTGATTAAATTATTGAAACATAGGTTTCCAAAAGATAGTTGTTATGTAACCTCCGTCATCCTGATACAGACTGCTGTTTGAAGGTGCACATTTATGGTGTTGTATTTGAACGGCTTGCCTCACTTTTCTGTTAAAATTGTTGACCTCTACTTTCAAAGTATTTTTATTGTTCCATGTAAAATTACCATGACAATTTTTTGAATCCTCTGCTATTGCTGAATAATCCCACATTTTTTATGTACATTTTTTTGATGTTGGTGAATATGAGATGAAATTTTTAAATTTGTTTCACTGATATAACATTTTTATGATGTTTTTATAGAAAATGTTTATAAAAAAACAAGCCTGAAAAATATTATAAAAACCACTAAAGAAAATTTACATAACAAAAAGCAAAATATTGAAACTCAACATTTATCAATTTCATCAAAAATTATTTTATCTTTACCGTGAATTCTAGTAATTAGCCCAAAGTTAAAAAATGTTTTCAAAAAAGCAGGTTACACGTCAGTTTTTAAATCACCAAAAGATTTACAAAATATACTTACCAAAAAAAATAAACCACCTCTTCCTATAAATTCTTACCCAGATACAAACTTGAATGCTTCTGCAAAAAATGTTATATTGGTGAAACAAAATTAAAATTTTCATTTCGCATATACCAACATCAAAAAATACATATAAAGGAAAATTGGATTATTCAGCAATAGCGGAGCATTCAATAAAACGTAATTTTAATTTTACATAGAACAATCAGAATACTTTAAAAGTAAAGAAAAAAGAGAAAACAAGTGAGAGTTTTAACAAAAAAGTGAGGCAAGCCCTTGAAATACAACACCATAAATATGCACCTTCAGATGGCATTCTGAATCAGGATGATGGAAGTTATGTTGCAACTTCCTTTTGGAAACCTATGTTTCGATGTTTGAACCAAAAGAAACTATTGCATTGATTTGTTTTTGTTTTTGTTTTTGTTTTGTTTTTAATAGTTTTATATATATGTATATGTTATACTTGATAACAAGGGTATCTTCACTCCCTTGAAATATTGTATAAAAATTAATTCAAAAAATAAAGAGTTCATAATAGAAGTTTTTATTTAGTTTAAGTTGGTGTATAACCACATTTAAACTGTAAAAGATATTTACAATTATTTAAGCGGCAGTTAAAAAAATCTATCAATATTAAAATTAGTTATTTGATTTATTTTGTTAGATAGTGAAATGCAACCTGTTGTTCTTCTTCCAGCAGGTATTAGAAACAATTTTTTTTTTTTAATAAAAACAACTTTATTTTTTTTTACAACAAAAACATTTTTTAAATGATATGAATGTTTCTCTTGCATTAATTCATTTTTTTGGACTAAATATTTAACATGATTATATTTTGAACTTTTATTTATATATTTTTTATGAGAAACTTATATTCATGCCTGCATTTAGAAATCAATTTTGATTTTTTTTTTTTTTTTTTTTCTGTTTTATAACAATAGAATTTTACAACTTCATGCTTCATAAAAAAAAAAGTAAGTAAAAACAGATAGAGCTCAAAGAAGATGAGGATGACAGTACGCCATCGCAATCTTTTCATAGAGCCCCTTCAATAAAATTTCAATAAAAATCGTATTACGCAATACGTAATAAAATTTCATAAAACATTTCGTAAAATATATAAGTAATAAAATTTCAATTAAATCGTAGTAAATATTGTAATAAAATGCGTAATTCGCTAAGAAGATTGTTAAACAACAACAAGAACAAAAAAAAGTAGAGTGGTAACATTAACTAAAAAAGTTTCTTAAATTTTAAAAGTTTCTTTTTTTGTTATAAACTTGAATGAACTTAACAAATTTACCGTACCTTTGAATCCTTTTTGAAAGGTATTCCATACTTTAGGACCTCAATATGAAATGCAATATTCTGAGTATTTATTTATTATCCGAGGCAGTTTATATGTGTTCAACATATTTGCTCTAAGATTATAGTTGTCATTTTTATTTAATTTAAACTTGTTATTAAAGCTTATAGGAGAGATATTGTAATTGTAACGATACATGAAAATTAAATGCTGATAGACATTTATTTGAAACACATTCATTATTTTCATATCACTCATTAAGGGTTTAGCATGTTCACGCCTATCCTTATAGTAAATGATTCTGCAAGCATGTTTTTGCAAACTATACAGTTTTTTAAGCTTTGATGTTTGAGTACTTGCCCATGAAATGTTTGCATAGCTGATGAAGCTATGTATTAGCCCAAAGTAGATTAATTTCAGACTTTGTGTATTGATGTAAGAGCGAACTCGATACATCAAACCTATGATTTTAGTGATTTTTGACTGGATGTATATTATATGAGGAACCCAGGAAAAATTTTCATCAACAATGATTCCTAAGAATTTTATATTGGATTGCTTTTTAATTAATTTAACATTTAGGAATAGTTTAGACAATTTGAGAGGAAGATTTTCCTCTTGTTTTTTTTTTATGGAATAGTATATAATTTGTTTTCTCAGCATTAAGTGAGAGTTTGTTAGCTTTAAACCAGTTGCTTACTTTAACTAGTTCTATATTCATGTCAGCATATAATGTTTTGATATCATTGTTGGTAAGAAATAGATTCATGTCATCTGCAAACATGACTGAATTTAGTTTTAAGGTTGCATTACAGAAGTCATTTTTATGTATAAGAAAAAGGAGTGGACCAAGAATTGATCCCTGCGGGGCTCCACACAAAACATTTAATACTCCAGAGTGGACATTATGTACATATTGTTTTCTGTTGGTAAGATAGCTTTTAATCCAATAATAGGTTTTATTAACTATTCCGTAATGTCTTATTTTATCTAAGAGAATGCAATAATCCACTGTATCAAATGCTTTTGATAAATCAAGAAATACTCCTAAAGTAAGCTTATTATTTTCAAAACCATTAGTTATTTGATTTACTATTTCAATAATTGCATGCTCAGTTGAAAGATTTTTTTGAAAGCCAAACTGATTTGGGTAAAAAAAATTGTTTTTAATAAAGTAATCATAGTTTCTATTATAAACTACACATTCAAAGAGTTTTGAAAATACATAAAGTATTGATATGGGTCTGTAGTTTGTAATGTCAGAATGATCATTACATTTGTATAAAGGAGTTACTTTTGCTAATTTAAGTACATCCGGAAAAATTCCAGAATTTAACAAGAGTTTTAGTATATGTATCAGAGGTCTATTAAGACTGTGTTTGTTTGCAATAATTATATCACTAGGTATCTCATCAAATCCTGGTGCTTTTTTTTTTTTTAAAGAAACAAAAGCTGCCTCAAATTTGTCATAGCTTAATTCGCAATCATGCATTATAACGTTATTCGTGGGTTTAAGATTTTTAAGTTTTTAAAAGATTCAGGTGTTGTATTATTTTTTTGACAAGGTTCCGAATAATACTAATAAAATATTTATTAAATTCATCCGAGATGGATTTTTGACAAAATATATCGTTGTTATCAATAACAATTCATTTAGGTAGTGAAGGTGAATTTAGTTTTTCTCTTCCCATTATTGCATTAAGGATGGACCATGTTTTTTTGCTATCAAATTTACATTTGTTAATTTGATTACTGTAACATTTTTTTTTGGCATTTTTAATGAGATCTTGATAAAAATATTTATAACTTTTGTAATTTTTTTCATTATTATTGTTTTTATTTTTCAGAATTTTATTGTAAAGTTTTTGCTTTTTTTTTGAGCACTTTAATAATGATTTATCCATCCACGGATTAGCCAGAGCTTTTGACTTAATTTTTATAATCTCTTGCGGACAGGTTTCATTAAATACTCCAAAAATATACTTAAAAAAGCATTGTAAGCTTCATTAGTATCTTGACATTTATATACGTTGTTCCAAGTTTCTTGTTTTAGCTTACTTGTTAACTTATCAGTGTTACTCATTTTTAAATTTCGTTTTTTCAAATGTATGGTTTTAGATTGACAGTCAGACTTAGATTTATAGTTTTTTATTTTTAAGAATATCGGGAAATGATTGCTTATATCTGCCTTAAATATACCGGTTTCGAATGTCGTTTCTAAATAATTGTTAATTAAAATATTGTCTATTGCTGTTGCCGAAATTTTTGTTATTAGCGTTGGTTTATTAATAGTTGACAAGACATTTAACTTAAAAAGCATATCAAAAAAAGATTTTAATTCTAGAAATTTAGTGTTAGATAAAACATCAAGATTTATGTCACAAGTAATATATAATGTTTTATTTTCTTTATTTATTTTCATAATTATATTTTTGATAAAAGTTTCAAAGTTTTTTATTTTCCCACTCGGTGGTCAATAAACACATCTAATTAAAATATTTCGGTATTTTTTATTAATAATTTCAATGAAGAGACTTTCATAATTATTATTTGAAAAGCATAATATGTTTTTTATTTTAAAAACATACTTTTCTAAAACATAAATTCCTTTCTCGTGATTGACTAATTAGTTTGTAAAATGGTAAAATATAATTAGAATTTGATTCAAGAGAACTGTATTATACCATGTCTCTGAAAGAGATATGACATCGAATGTGTAGTTTAAAATATTTAAAAATTCTTTAAGTTTATCAAAATTTTGCAAGAAAATTAGCAATCATCTTTTAACACTTTAAAATCAAAAGGATCAATATACCGTGCATTAATTAAGTTTATTTGAGTTTCTTGAAAAATATTTCTGTTTTCTTGAGATAGGTTATTTATAAAGTTGTCCTCAAAAAGATCTAAATTTAAATTGTTAAAGTCTAGTTTTTGTGAAAAAGGCGCCATTTTAATATTTTTTTATTTTTAATATATAGTTTAAAAATACTTAAAATAATATTATAAAAAAAAAAAAACTATATTCAAAATGCTTACTCGTTTACGCTTGTCGAATTAACATCTGTGTTGCGGGTGCTTCCTCGAAATTCATGCACAATAAGTTCGTTGTAAACAACTTTTGCGTAGTAGCCATTTTGATGATGTATCTTTGCTTTATCAAAAAGTTCTTTTCGAATTTTTCGCGTTGTAAAACTAAAATCTTCTTTTTTAAAGGAAAAATGTTGGTTCCTTTTATATTTATTGCTCTTTCCATGATTGTTTTCTTATCCTTATAATCACGTAGTTTTAAGACAATTGTTCGCTCTCGTTTTTCCTTAGCTATTCTCACTCGATGAGCCCGTTCAATAACAATATCTTTTTCAATACCAAGGTGTTATAACCTAATAGTAACAAGAACACAACATATAATATAATAACAACTCTTAGTAATAACTCAATATGTAATTTATTTATAACACCACACTACAAGTAAAGTTCTTGCTTCGTGTCTCTTAATATAATGTCCCCACCAAAATGGAAACTCACTTGCATGTTTCTTTATTCAACATAACCGTGAACCGCAATTACGCAATTACATCACAAGGTTTTTTTTAAATAGTTGTTTTACCTTTTTTTTTGTAATTTCCCAATCCTTTTCTTCGCTATTTTCTACAATGCCGTCAATTCTTAAATTGTTTCTTCTGTTACGGTCTTCGATATCCACACTTTTTAATTTTAACTCGATATTGTCAGAAGATATTTTACCCTGCATTTTTTGTACATTTCGTACATTTCGTTGTGAACTTTATTAATTTTTTCTTCAACTGCTTTAGCTTAATCATTAAACACATTGCCATCAAAGTTTAAGCCAGATTTCATTTCGTTAAGTTCTTGTCGAACGTCTTGTAAACTTGATTGAAAGTTATCAAACTTTTCATTTATGTTTAATAGCGATTCGCGGAAAAAGGATAAAATTGTTTCTTTTTGAATGTTTAGTACCTCTCTCATCATAGCGATTGAGACAAACTCTTCTGATTTAGACATACCAATTTAAAAATCAAAATCAAATTACGTAATAAAATTTTTTTTTTTTTTTTTCTTATTAACACAAATTCAACGTTTTGTGTTGATATTTTTTGTTTAATAAACATTCTTAATTCTCATGTGTAACTATTTTAAACTTTTCTTGTAGGTGTTATATGCTTTTTTTGGAAATATTATTATATGCAGGTGCTGTTTTAAGGATGGACCGATTCAATATAAAATTGTATATATATTTATCTTTCAATTTCCAAGTGTATTTTCATAGCATGGTGTCTTTTAAATACGTTTTTATTATCGCTGTTGACTAAAAAGATTGTATAATCAATTTAAGCTCTGAACATTTTTAAAAACGGTTTTGAACGATTTTTTATCTAAAATAAAATAAAAAAAGTTTTTTTTTTAAACAAAGAAAATTTTGATATTTTGTTTCAAAATGAGTTGTATAACATGTCAATACTATAATATTTATAAATTTTTGTTTAGACTTCATTGACTTAACAGAAGTATCAACTTTAACTCCAGGCTCATTAGTTGGAACGCTTAATGTTTTGATGAAGGTCTATACAATAGTTTTTTATGTGAAACCCATCATTTATACAGAAGGCTTAAAATATGTCCTTAGTTTAACATTGGGAAAGGACTTAAGCGAAAATAATCTATGTGTATGGTTTCGTGAAGATGGGTCTGGTAAACTAGTTTTTTTTTATGCAATTAATAGTAATGCTACATACTATATAGAAACAGCTCCCCTTACATTAGGTGAATGGTCATCTGTTAAAGTAAGTCAAGTTTTTTCTGAAAATAATTATTGGTGGTCTGTTGATTTGAATGGAACCAATATTTATAAAATTAAAATTTCTGGTGCTAAAGATTTTAAAAATATGAAAGTGTATGCTTCTGATCCTTGGAATGATGCTCAAAATGGTTTCATCACAAATCTTTTAATTGTCAATGGAAAGCTGGGTAAGAATTGTAATTTTTTGTTTTAATATACATTTTTTTGCATTATTATTACTGTTGGATTCATCAATTTAGGTTTCAGGAAATATGTTTTTTAGTCTGTTTTTATTTATATTAGTTTAAATCTTCTAAAAATAATGTATTTATTTTCTTAACATTTATTTATTTTCTTTTCTAGTAGCATTGTTTATATTATTATATTTATTTTTAATTTACTTTTTACCAATGAATTTTTTTACTTTTTTACATAACATTATTTAGTGCTAATTTTTTAACCAATTATTCTTGCTGTGCTGATTTTAACGATTTTTTTATATATGCATTCTACTTTTTTTATATATGTACACTTACTTATTTCTAAATCTTCTAAAAATAATGTTTTTTTTTTTTTTTTGAGATTTATTTATATATATTTATTTTGAAATTTACTTTTTACCAATAATTTTTTATTTTTTATCTTCATAACATTATTTAGTGCTAATTTTTTAACCAATTATTTTTGCTGTGCTGATTTTTAACCATTTTTTAATATATGTGCGCACTACTTAAAAATCCATTTATAAAGATAAGTGATTGACAAGTAATTTGTAAAAATAAGTCATTGAGAAGTTATTTGCAAAAATAAACTATCGACAAATTATTTTTCAAGATGTTTATTTTTATTGATTGATTTTAATATTAATCCAAATCAATATTCAAAGGCAATAAAAAACTTTGAATGATAAATATGTCCTGGTCATGATGTTTAACTAATTTAATGGTCAAGAAAAAAGAAAACTGTAATAAAAAAACATCTAATTTAATTGTGTGTGAAGAGCTTATAAACTTTTGATGGTAAGCCTATGAATTTATTCTTCAGCTAAGATCTTGTAAACCCTTTATAATATATCTAGTGCTAGTATAAATGCATCTGATTCTATGTTTATCAAATCAATTTTTATGACTAAAATTGATTTTTAAATATTTTTAAAAAACTTCAAAGTAAATAGCTCTTTTGAAAATGCTTTTGAATTAAATAAATCTATATATAAATATATAAATATAATTGTCGAACTTAATAATGGTGTTAGTAATGGCCCTTTCAACGGTGACACGGATCTCTTGGCAGCCATTGCAACCATAGTAATGGCAAGAAAGAGTGAGAATGAGCAGCACTTTTTTATAAGAAAATGTGAACAAAAGTGAAAATGTGAACAAAATAAAGAAAATGTGAACAAAAGTGTATGCAAATATCTAACTTATTTAATACTTCAAATTATGTAAAATGCTCAAACATCAGCATTTGCATTTTTGCAATTTCGCATTGCCGCAATACCTCTTTTCAAAATCTTTCTGCCATTTTATAGTCTTTTTTTTTTTTGTTAAATACTATTAAAATTTTAAATGTACCCAACACTTAGGTGGCCAAAGTGGTTAGCTAGCAGCTTTTTAGATGCAAAGAGCCATGGTTCAAGTCCTAGCAATGGCATTTTTTTTTTCTATTCTTTTTTAATTTTTTAAAATAAAAATTAAAACATTTTTAAAGTATTATGGATTTTATATTCATAACATATATAAAGATACTATAATAACATACATCATAACATATATAAAGATACTATAATAACATACATCATATAAACTTGTGTATTTGTTGTCTTTCAAGCATTTTTAAAGGATATATATATATATATATATACATATATATATATATATATATATATATATATATATATATATATATATATATATATATATATATATATATATATATACACATATATATATATATATATATATATATATATGTATATATATGTATATATATGTATATATATGTATATATATATATATATATATATATATATATATATATATATATATATATATATATATATATATATATGAGTTTGTTTGAGTTTGATATATTCAGTAATCAAATTTATACATTTAAACCGCAATAATGCCGTAACAATAATTAAAAAATATGTACATATACATATTTATATATTTAAATGTTAAATTATTATTATGATGAAGAGACTTTTCCAGGAGTCTCTATGCTGATTTAACAGTTTATCGAAATCCGATCTTTAAATGCATTTAAAGATGGAGCGTTTATAGGGTGCTGTGTTAGAGAATTCCAATGGACTGCAACTCGGTTTGTGAAAAAGTTTGATCTTTTCTTACATCCTCTTACGAATTGACGATCAAGCTGCTTGTCATGGTCGCGTAGGTTGTACACCTCACGCCCAATTAGTTGGTGCTGTGGGACCGTAAAATGAACTTCATCATAGTTGTTGAAAATTTTGAATTGTTCAATAATATCATCACGCAAACAACATTTTTTGAGGGTAGTTAGTTTGAGTACCTGCAGGCGCTTTATTTTATCAAAATGGCTGATAGATGATATTGTCTTTGTGACGCGATCTTGAACATCCTCAAGCAACTTAATGTCTGTATCGAGATACGAAGACCAGGCTTGAATGGCGAATTCTAGACGTGGCCAGACATAAGATATATAGAGTGTGCGCCACAAGGTTAAGTTTCTACTGAGGAAAGCATTTATTAGTTTTCCTAACATGCCATTGGCTGTGGATGCTGCTTTTTCAACTTGTGCTCTGACTTTCAGATTGTTTGATATGAGAACTCTAAGGTCACATTCAATAGTTGTAGTTGCAATAGTGTGGCGCATGCCATCAGTGGTTTCCATAGAGTAGTCATGTGATAAACGTTTATCAGGATGACCTGCATGCATCACTTTACATTTATCAATGTTAAAGTGCATGAGCCAATTTTTTGACCATGTAACCGCGTTATCAATATCTACCTGAAGCGTTGTGTTATCCGATGCCGCTTTTATGATCCCAATAATTTTGCTGTCATCAGTGTATAGATCATTAATAAACAAAATAAAAAGCGGTGGCCCCAAAACAGAAACCCTGCGGAACTCCACTTGTGACGTTCTTCCACTCAGAAATGTGTTCTCCCAAAACAACACCTTGCTTACGATTTTTTAGCCACATTTTAATCTAAAGTAGCAACTTTTTGTGAATGCCGTATGCTTTTAGTTTATGAAAAGAAGACGTTTGTGCGGGACTTTATAAAATGCCTTAGCAAAATCTGTGTAGATAATATCAGCACTGTAACCTTGATGCATAGCCTTGGTAAGTATGTCGCAAGCTTCGAGGAGGTTAGTCAGACATCCCAAAACCATGCTGATGCTTGGAGATTAGATTGTTTTCCACACAGTGCGCCATAACATGTTTGTGAATTATTTTTTCCATTACTTTGCACAGTATTGAGGTGAGACCGGTCGATAATTGTAGGCCTTAAGCTTGCTCCCTTTCTTAAAGATGGGAGTAATGTTTGATTATTTCCAATATTCAGGTACAGTACCAGACATTAAAGATTGTCTAAAAATAGAGTTCAGTGGTATTGCAAATGCTGCTGCTCGGTTATGTAATACACAAGGGTGGATTCCACCTACACTAATTGATTTAGTCTCTTCAAGATTGCTTAAATGATTTTGAACGTCTTCAATTGTGAACCAATTTTCATTAATTTTACATGTTGCTTGAGTACAATCGGGAAATGTTGGCATACTGCCATCAGGTTCAGTTTCAAAGACAGACTGAAAATAGTTATTAAGGGTGGAGCAAATTATGTTTTTATCTGTTGTAATAATTCCATTGTCAGTTTCGATTGAACGATGAGGATCTTTGACTTCTTGTTTACTTCTGACATACGCATGTACATTTTTTTGCTGAGATTTTGAATCTTTGACCAGGTTCTCCTCATGATCGGTTACCGCCTTATTTATAATCTTCTTAACTATTTAGAAGTTTTAAGTACTTCTGGCGTAATCCACAACAGTTGATTTTTAAAGAATGGTGAGGTTGTTTTTGGAATAAATTTATTGACTGCGTTGTTGTAGTATCTAACTAGAATCTTGTAATTTTCATGCACAGAGCTTTCATTAAAAGTTGTTATCCAATCTATAGATGATATGCAGGTTGATATGAAATTGTAGTCTGCTTTGCTCCAGATGAATCGTTTTTTCATCAGAGTAGTTGTTGTATTGTACCCGGGTAAAGCAAAGAGCCCGTGTATCATGCAATGTGCTTGACCTCCTGGTGTATTGCCTAGATGATCTGCTCTAGTGATTTTAATGGAGCGGTTTGGTTTGTCAGAGGTTATTAGGTCAAGCGTGCTACTAAAAGGGGCATCCCTATACTGTCGATATGTTGGAAATGTAACCAGTTGAGTAAGATAGCACTCATTGAGACATTCTTGGAATTTTAGATTGGTTGGGTGCTTGTGGGCTACATAGGCAATGGTTGCTACAGCACTTCCTTCTTCAATGAGTTTGTAAGACGTTTCTTTAAGATTAAAATCTCCATACAGAAGCATTGATGAACACCTAGTTTTTGACAAACATTTTTTGCTCTTAATATAGTAGCTAAAACAGAAACAAAGTAGTCATCATTGAAGTCGTGAGGGTGATAAATAGAACCAATGAGAATGACATCTTCCCTGATTTTGATCACACGCCATATTTGTTTAATTTCAGGCGAGTTAAGTTGGACAACATTAGTTTCTTCAGTAATGACACTATCTTTGATGTAGATGGCAACACCACCTCCTCTGCCGATTCTGTCTTTACGATGTAATTGATAACCGGCAATTGATATATCAGAATCGTTTGTGAACTAGGTTTCTGTAAACCATACGACGTGCAGTAACAGTGATGGATCTCTGATATTAGCTAGCCTGGCAAAAAGATCATTATGTTTATCTTTATTAAGTGAGCATGGATTATTGGCCCAGTAATAAAGTATATCAGAAAAATCGATAGTTGGTGGATCTCTAAGCAAAGCTTTATTATGTTGTTGGCTGTATTGTGAACGCAAAGTTCGATTAGGTTTTGGTCTTTTAGGTTTTAATGCTGTAGTTTTTAACATTTTTTGTCTGGCATAATTTTTTCATCAGAATTTAGTTCATTATAGGATAATTTTTGTTGATTTAGTATTGAGGATGGTATGATTTCGGTTAACCTAATATTACCAGGTACCTCCTTAGAGGAGCAACATGACAAATGTATTCTTGAGTTGTTTTTTTATCGTATTAGTTTTAACTGTATGATTTATTGGCGTGTACAGAAACCAGGTGGTGATGAACTGCTATTGGACAATTTTAATTTTCTTAACCTCAGTACCTCTAATACCAAAGTAGTGAGTACCAGTAAATTTGTTGTTCTCTCGCGGTATTACTTTGTTTAGATTGTTTCTTTTCGTAAGTAGCTCTTTCCTTAAACTGCTCTCTGCACTTGTTAAATCAGGTTGAATAAATACATTGTTAAAGTCTTTGCTTTTAGCTAAGTTCTTGGCGAGTTTTAAAATTTCTTTTCTTATTAAATTTCCATATACAATTTCGCCAATTAAAGGTGCAGGTTTTAGGGTACTGACAGATGTTTTAATAGTTTCATCTTCTTCATCCATGTTTGTTACGTTTTCCTTTTTTTGTACATGATGGTGATGTTGTTTCGGTCTTATTCAATAAGTTCTTGATATGGAGACATTAATATTTGGCGGTAGCTGCAGTTCACTTAAAAGATTGCAAACGAGATCTTAACCATCATTTTTTTTGTGTTCTTTTTCTGATTGTTATTTGCTATATGATCTTTTTCTGATTGAAATTTTGAAACTGCCATTAAACAGTTAGTTTCTTGTGCATTGAGTTTCCTTGATTTAACTATGTTGCTGAAAAGCAAAATTACAACATTACCTGGCTTCTTTGTTTCTATTGCTTCAATTCTTTCGCTTAGATCAATTATTTGCTTTTCTTGTATATCAAAAACCGCCTTGATAGCCTTGAACATAGATTTGATTGCTACTGCGAAGTGTTCTTGTTTTAAGACTGCAGCTTTTTGATTAGGGTCAGGTAGTGGAATTTCTGCCTTAGCACACAATTTGGTCATTAATTCGCCAAAATTGTCAAGATCCAACAAATCGGGTAACATTGCAGCAGTTGCCATTGGATGGTCCAAGCTGATATTGATTAATGGTGGGAGGGCTACCACACTAAATAAGAGTGGATTACCTCCCTGAAGTGAAATATTTATTGTATATATATATATATTATCTTATTACACAGGGACTAAAATGTTTCAGTATGTGTTTTTTTCCGATGTTTTTTTTGTATTTCTTGTAAACACAGTGTTGTAAACACATTGTAAACACAGAGCAAAAAAGTTTTGTTTTTTTCGTATGTATGAATATATATTTTTTATATGTTTTTATATGTTTTTTATATGCATGTATATATATATATATATATATATATATATATATATATATATATATATATATATATATATATATATATATATATATATATATATATATATATATATATATATATGAAATGTTTTTTCTTGTTGTCAACTTATTTTAATATTATATTATTTAATTTTTGATTTTCATTGCATCAAAAAATAAATGATGTATAAAGTTTTTTTTTATTTTTTTTTATACATATTTTTTTGAATAAATAAAAAGCAACTGTTATGAGGTTATGTCTCTATTTATATCACTTGTCCCACTTGAATTAAATTAAGTAAGTTAAAAGCTTGCACATGTAGTCTATAGTCTATAACATATAGTCTATAGTCTGTAACTTAAAAAGATTTAATATCCTTATATATTTTCTTTTTTTTAATGTTAATTCACCTCCCCAAGGCCATGAAGGGTACTACAGTTGAGGAGGCTATTTTAAAACCCTCTCTCAACTCTAACTCTATAACACAAATCTTGATAAACAAGGCTACTGCATGGAGAAACAAGTTGAGTATGGTACTACCTGGGATGTGGAAAGTATTGAACTTGGAACTTTCTGCTTATGAAGCCACCACTCTACTGCTATATCACTACCACATTTTATACCACTATACCACTACCAACCTCTTATATTTGTATGTATTCATGTAAACATTGATCACAACCTCTTAATATTGGTAAAATTTGTACCTAGCATAAAATGTTTAGATATCAAACCAAATGTTTTTTACCAATTTTAATTTTTAATCAATTTAACCTTATGAGGTTTAGTTATTTTTGGCCTTGGTTATACCTCTTTCAGTTTATTACTGTCATTTAAAAAATAATTTTAAGTTAGTACAGTTAATTATGACTTAGAAGGACTTACTAAACTATAATGCAGTTTCATCAAGATTTTAAAACAGTATGCAATAAGGTATTTTAAACAATCATTTTGTCAAAAAAGGAGGTAGTAAAATTTGAAAAATAGTAGTAGTAGGATTTTAGTAAAAACTATGAAGCCTGCATGATACCTGTTAACAGCTTTTAGGTGACCTTCAAGTTTGTTCTCAATAACATTTATTGATGATGCTAGTATAATTTTGTTTGGTTGTGCATTAGTCATAAATGCTAAAATGATTTAGAACTGATTTTATGTAAATTGGCACTCCTCCTTGATTGCCTGTTTCTGTGAATCTGAGTTTAGTTTTCTATATCTCTTTAATAATACTGAACCTAATAGTAGTAGTGCGCTTTCGAGCCTGTTTGACACGATACTCTTGGCAACCATTGCGTCCGAGGTAGTGACGAGAAAGAGTCTCACCTTTGCTTTATAAGAAAACGTGAGCAAACGTGAAACTTATATCGTACATACCTAGACTTCATGTTATGTAATGTTAAAACATGCTTAAACATATATCAAGTTCTACAGTTTGATTTTCACTTAAGAACTGCATTTCGTCAACCTCAGCTTGATTTCTAATCTTTTGCATTTATATCCGTTAAAAACAATTTTTATATAATTTTGAATCTTCATTACTTAATGTGTCAGCGTAATCGAGTGGTTAGCGCGCTGGGCTTTGGAACATAGCTGTCGTGGTTCGAGTCCTACCGTTAGCGACTACTGTTTTAATTTTTTTTAGATTCTTTTAAATACAAATTCAAATACTTATAATATTTTATAGATATTGTATATAGACAACATATGTAAAGATATTAATCAAAAGTTTGATCCTCGCATTTTGACGCAGAACCAACTTCGCTAACGAGAGAAAAAAAATCATTCACAAATTTCAAAATTTTGTTTTTTCGTGAAGTCTTTTAACACTTAGTTTCCAACTTTCTTGACATATTCCAAGTCTTTTTGAGAAAAAACTTTGTTGATCAAATATACAAATTCAGCTTTTTTGTATATGATAAATATCGCTGTGGTACAAAGTGCCAACCTAGGTTTTTTAAACAAAATGCCAATCGAGTTTTACTTCCACGCAGTTTTAATCACCACGAGGCTTAGTTAAATGCTTAGTTAAATACTTAAAAAAAGATAAAATTTAAGGCTTAAAAAAAGAATTTTTTACAAATTTTTTCTTACATCTCTTTAATCCTTGACTTTTGGATTTAGATTTATTACATTGATAGTAACATTATCATATTATTATTTTTAGATTATTACATTATTTGATATTTCTTTTAGAATTTAGATAAAAGCGACAAAAAAAGCGTCTCTCCCCTATCCTTTAGGATTTTAGAGTCACCATTAAATTTTGACATAAGTTGCAAGAAGTGTCTCGCAAATGCCATTTATGTTAAAGTTAGTGTTTAGGCAATCAATAAGTTTAATCTTCGTATCTAGGACATTAAAAGTTATCATTTAGATGTTTTCATTTGATTGAGATTTGCTTGCGTTATAAACCGGATAATAGTTCTTATGAACTGTAAGCACGCGGATAAAGTGTGCATCAATATCTAAAGACCCCTATTTTACGGGTCATGACAGCTAGTTAGGTATTAATTTTTGTTAAACTATGCCTCGAAGATTAATACAAGATTGACTTATCACCACAATATAGTTCTGATTTTTTTGACTTGTTTGATTTAGGGAGACGCATTTGTGTATATCCACTCTATTAATACTTTTTAATTTCTATGACTTCATTTGCTCACTGTTTTTACTCTTTTTCTGAGTGACTTTAATTTTTTTCTTTACTTTTTTTATTCTTTATATTAATCAAGATTTTTCTACTTTGTTTTATAAATTTCATTTTGATTATTTTTTCTGTATTATTTTCTTTGAATAATTTTTTTAATTTATTTTAAAATGACAAATACTGTTTTTTGTTAATTATTTTAAAATAATGTTTCAATGTTTTGAAGGAAAGAAGCAGTATTTATAAATATAGCACATTGTATAAATTTACATTTTTCAGTTTTGCTATCTTATTTCATACTTCTATTTCATACAAAATACCATTATTTTTAATTATTTTAGAGTGTCTTGTTGATCCAATTTCCACTTCATTAGTGCAAGGGAGGCTAATAGCAGAGATTCCAAAGCTTGATAAAGAATTTTTTATTTCATTTGATGTTAATCCCATTAAGTTTGTTCAAAGAAAACGCAGTGTTATTGATTTTTTTATTGGTTCTGATAATTATGCTCTTGGCATTTGGTTTCACGAAGATGGTGATGGGAAACTTTTGGTTTGTATTCCTGTTACTCGCTTTAAAGGTCACATAGGATACATGACTAATCCAGTTAGATTAAATATGTGGTTAAACATAAAGATATATCAATTTTTGAAAAATGCAGTTTATATATGCAAAATTAGTATAAATGGACGCGTTATCTATTCAGTTAATAACAACAAATCTCAAAGTTTTAATAATGTGAAAGTGTATGCTTCAAATCCATGGGATGAGGGTCAAGAAGGGATGATAAAAAACTTTTTTTTCATCAATGGAATTTCAAGTATGTTTTTTTTTTTTGAAAAAGTAAAATAGCTTTAACTTTTATTTAAAATGAATAATAAAATAACAAAAAATAAAATTAAAAAAAAAAAAAAAAATTATTTTTATAATTGGTATTAATAAAAATTTAAAACCACTTTATTTATTTATTTTCTTAGATAGCAGCTTGCAACCTGTTATTCTTCTTCCTGAAGGTACTTGAAACAAGAAGCTTAACTTTGATTAAAAAACAGTTTTTAACAGTTGTATTTTTAGTTATAACTTTATTATATATTTATATTTATTTATGTATTTTCTATTTCTTGTGTATATTTTATATATTCTAGCTTGTTATTTATTTATATTTTTAAAAGTATTTTATAAAATTAATATAGTACTTTTTTAACATAAATGCAGTATTTTAATACTAATAAGAATTATTTTTTTAACTAGTTTTATAATTTTTGATAACATAAAAATATTGTATTTTTATAAATATTTATATAAACATTTAGTAACTTAGATTTTAACTATAATACCTAAAAGTCTTTAAAATAAAAAATCATTTTAATACAAAATTATCTTTAATGTAAGTTTTCAATAAAATTTTTATAGCGTAATAATTGTGTTTGTGATACTTATTTGAATTATCTTCGGATAGCTATTATCATTTGATTTGTAAAAAGTTCATTTGCCACATGCTTGGCCTGGGTATATACTTACATATTAATTCATGCATATATTATAAAGTCAGGTTTGAATTCTCTGCTAGTTCTTTTATCTGCTTTTGTTTAGCAGTTCTTCACTCAATCACATTTTTCTTTGTTATTTGTTTTTCTCCTACCTCTTAAGATTGTTTTTTTTTTATGTTATTTTTAATTAAATTGACCGAGTCCTTTCTCTTTATCTATCAACTGAAATGTTGATAGATAAAATGTTGAAACTTTTTGATTTGTGTTTTATCTCTGATCATAGTTTGTGCTAAATTTCTTCTTGTTTTTTAGAGTTTTCACTAAGTTTTTTATTATGTACTACTTCTTCAGACTAACCGTATCATTTTTCTTTATACATTTATTATAACTGAGAATGATTCTAATAGTGTTCTCTTTATTGACTGTTTTTGGGTTGTTCAAATTTGGAGATGTTTAGGTTTTGGCTGTTTGTAGTGAGTCCTTTTTTACTGCAGTATGGAATAAGCGTAAGTCATGGGGTGAAACATAAGTGATGATGATGTTTGTCTGACAAGATAAACTAGTTATGCTGATCCTTTTCAAAACGCCAGTAATAATAGACTTCACTGAGGAGATATTTACTACTTAATCACTACACAAATTATGTTTACACATTAGTATTAAAGTTTTTTTTCCATTAGGCCTTGAATTGTTGTATCCATACTTTTTATTTTGCTGTCAATTTTTTGTTTTATAAGTTTTTGTTTGGTCATATACTTTTTGTAAATCTTTTTTTATTTTAAATGCTTATAAAAAAATTTATTTTTTTAAATTGTAAGTACTGTTTTGGCGCATTGTCTGTCTTGTCTTTACAATTTTTTTAAATTGTAAGTACTGTTTTGGCGCATTGTCTGTCTTGTCTTTACAATTTTTTTAAATTGTAAGTACTGTTTTGGCGCATTGTCTGTCTAATATATTTTTAAATATTAATCCTAATTTTTTTTATTCTTCTGTTAATTTTAATTTTTGTCTTGACAACCGTAAAAATATGGTTTTAAAAAAAATTCTAATCTACTTCATTTTTATCTCAGCATTCGCTTTTTATATATTTATACTTTTTTATATACTTTATTTTTATCTTTATTCTAATATACTTCATTTTTATCTCAGCATTCACTGCTTGTGTGTAATCATTCCACGAATTTATATGCCAAAAGTAAATTTTTTTTTCTTTTTTAACATCTTTGCTTCAAACAAGGCTGCAAGCAACCACTATTAGAGTTAGGAGTTACTGAAAGACAAAAGATATAGATTGTAGAGCAAGATAACGATTGACAGACAACTTAAAAGATTGCAAATTATCTGAATAAGTAAAGCAAGATGAAGTTCCAAAGAACTAATTTTCAAGGAAAAAAACTAGACAAATAAAAGTTTTTAGAGCATTTAGGAACAGTCATAGCAAAAGAATGATACTTAAGTGAATGACAAGTAACACGAGAATAAATTTAAGTAGATGACACACAAGACGCTAGCTCTTTAGAGTAGTGTCGATTATAGTATTTGTAGAAGAAAGAAAAAGAACCAACATTACAACGATGTGATAATGTTTGGAGGTTGGCTACAAGAGCAGGTCCAACTACGTTTACACTGCATTTTTGCACCTTGTCTAAAAGAGAAAGAGTATCATTATAAGATTCGTCTCAGGTATGGCAACAGCCTTATCATGACAAGAATAAATGGTAGTATCATCAGCTAAAAATGTCTGCTTAGATAAATAACTGAAAATATCTGGAAGATCATTAATGTAAATTAAAAAGAGTATAGAGCCAAGGATTGAACCTTGAGGATTCCCTGAAGTTACAGAATATGAAGAAGAGTGCTGTCAATCAAGGACAACTTTTATACTACAAATGGAAAGAAAGGATTCAATAATCTTAAAGATGTTACCAGATACACCGTATAAAGAAAGCTTATGGAGAAGACCAGCATGCCAAAATTTATCAAAAATTTTAGAAATATCAAGAGCAATTACCTTAACCTCCCCACCTTTATCTAATGCACAATAAAATCTATTGGTTATTACTGTTAGCAAATCAGCTATATTATTAGATTCAAGATGACAGATTGTGTGTTTGTTAATTAAAGATTCAAAAACCTTGCTTATGATAGGAAGAAGACTAATGGGACAGTAGTTAGACGAATCAGATTGCTCTCCAGATTTTTAAAAATAGGGAATTTAAAAATTGCTATCCAGTAGGAAAGCAAGACTCTGATAGACACTTTTTAAATAGTTTTAAAAGTATAGATGACAGCTCCAGATATCACTTCTGCAAAACTATAACAGGTATGCTGTCTAGACCACAAGCTGTAGATAAGTCTAAGCAGGACATCACTTTTGATACAGAAGCTGGAGTAATATGAATATCAACCTATGGATCAACCTGTTTGACTACTAAATCAGATCGAATGCAACTAGTGGAATTAAGAGATGATATTGATAAAAAGTTCTTAGCAAACAATTCAGCTTTGTCTTTAAGTGAGATGACAAAGTCTGAACCATAAAAGAGAGGTAAAATAATACATTTGCCTTTATTATTGATTTAGTTATTGAATTTCTAGAAGTCACAAGAGCCTAATTTTTGTGATGAAATACCAGATTTCATTACCTGAGAATAGTGGGCTTTGGCATTAAACAAAACCTTTTTACAATTGCTCCAAGCAGTAATAAACAGACATATGTTTTCTGTAGAACTATTTTGCTGGTAGAAATGGAAGTAATGGTTTTGATTGGAAATTGCAGCAGCACATTGTGAGGAAAACCATGGAGAAGTATGAGGCTTGATCTGAAATTGTTTTATAGGAATAAAAGATTCCATGCCAGCCTGAATCCAAGTTGTTATGTAAAAAGCACAATCAGCAGGAAGACAAAAGAAATCTACCCAAGGGCCATCACAAAGTAAATCATGGAAAAAGTGCCAATCATCTTTAAGGTTGTTGTAAGAGGTACAATGATAGGGGGATTCCAATAATGAAGAAGAATGAAATACTAATTTTAGAGTCAAAAATTGTGGAGAAACTGAGAACTGACTAGGATCAGAAACAAGACACAAGTCGAGTAGAGAAGGTAAATGATTCAGGTTGTCTAGAAAGCAAGTTGGAAAGTTGACTATTTGAGTTAGGGATTGAGACAGGCAAAAATTCTCGGCTTTAACACCAACAGAGTCACTGACACTAGGGCGAAGCCATTCAGTGTGATCAACACTAAATCCACCAACAACAACAATATTGGCTGATGGATAAAAAGAGAACGCTTGGTCAATTCAATCTAAAGTAACATTAAAAAGATTGCAGTAAGATAAAGGAGAGCAATATAAAACAAAGAGCAAAGCAATAAAGTGAAGTGGTGCTAAACAAAAGCACATAAAAGAATAGTCTGTGGATTTGGAATCTAGTTTCCCAACAAATGGGTGAATTCTTATGAATGTAAACCAAGCATGTGACTATTATAGTCTTTATAAATTAAAGAAAGATAACCATCAACACTATGATTACAAGATGAGACAGCTGAACTCAAATTAGTCTCACCAAGAGCAAGTAGGTCTGGTGAACTTTGCAAGAGATAAGACTCAACAGAAGAAAAGTTACTTCAAAGATAACTAATATTAGTGAGTGATAGGTTTAAAGAACTTGGTGATGTTGATGGTTTTTTGTGTTTTATAGTTTTAGGTACTTTATCCATTAATAAATAAATAATATTAGGTTGTGCACATAAGGGTTAGTGTTATGGTCATTGAGCACAATTATTATCACTATTATTGTCACTGCGGAGGAAGATGTTTGTCTCTGGAATATGCCCGGGCTAGTTTTTATAATCAGAAGTCAGTTATAAATTCATGCATAGGTGCTCAATCTCTCATAGTTTTCTGGAGTATGTCCGGGCTGGCTCGAAGTAGTTCAGAGATATATCTTTTACTTTAGTTACTAACAAACACTTGACTCTACTGAACAATATGAACAGCAGAAACTTACACATTGTACCTATACACCCATATGCGCATAAAACCTGTTTCATTGCTTTTCATGTTTTCTGTTCTTTTAATAATAAATCTTTGTTTGAACTCATTTTTTTTTTTAATAGATAGTATGTAGTTGGTATATAGATATGGATATGTATGTTATGTATATGTGGTAATCATGTGTGTTTGAGTTTTCATTTTGAGTTTAAGTTTTAGGATTTTTTTAAACAAGCAGCTTTGGATGTGTTTTGTTGTTGTATATTTTTTCGTGTTGTTTTATTAAAGTCACAAAAGTATGTTAATTCAGACCATAGAGAAAACTTTTATTTTGGTCTCAGAGTTATTTTGATTCGGATCATAGAGATAACTTTACTTCTAAACAATATTTTTTCCAACTTCTTACATCATTTTTATATCACCCTTTATATCATTGTTATATCATCTAAAAAAAAAAAAAAATTTACCACTCATTTGGCTTAAATTTATATAGTCACATTACATTACTTAGTTATTTTTTTCTTGTGAAACTGCTACTCCTAATAATATTCATTTTTTTCAATTTTTTTAAAAGTGAAACTTTCTTGTATGTAAGCCTCTTTTTATTATTTCAGGAAATCAATGCAAAAAGGTGCTGTCTGACACTAAGCTTCTTTTTTTCTCAGTTAACTAAACTTTGTATTTTATCTCAAAAATTAGGTTAGAGAGACTTTTGGAAAATCTTTAACAGTGTCAGTTATAAAGGCAAGTCTAATATTCCATCTTTATTACATGGGTTTGATTTTACTACCTTTCCCAAGAATAAGGTAGAACTATTTGCTTAGAACTTTCTCTTTTATTCATGCTTTGAATTTAATTGTCACAATTTCTATTATCTAAGAGAAACAGATCAATTATGTGCAGCAAGGCAAGGGTTGTTTTTGTTTACAATATGAATTGTATAAATACTTTCTTTTTCTAAAACTAAATGTGGTTTTCTAGTTAAAGTTGTTCATGCAAATATACATTTATGTATTTATCTTATCTACAATAGAAAATGGACAATTAACACAAACATTTCTTTAAAAATTTTGTTGATATGAATAATTTTTTTTTAAGTTAATATATGAATAATAATATTTAGTAGAATAGTTTTTCAATTTTGTTGAATTAAAAGAAATTTTAAGCTTAATGAATTTTGATTTTAGATTTTATCAATCAAAGAAAAGAATTAATTTTGAATAGAGGTGTATTTCTCGGAACTGTTATTACGCTAATGAAGGTATATAGTGTGTCTTTTAATATAAAGCCATTAAGTTATAAAAGAGGTTTTAATAGTGTTGTTCATTTGACTTTGGGAAATGATTTTGGAGCTTATGGTGATAGAAATCCAGGTGTTTGGTTTCATGAAAATGCCTCTGGTTGTCTAGTCATTTGTGCAGCAGTAAATGGTAATGCTTCATATTGTATTGAAACATCTCCTCTTATCTTAAATAAATGGTCTTCTGTTAAAATTTATCAAAGTATGCAAGGTGATAAGTATTGGTTTTCTGTCGATTTAAATGAAGTCAATATTCATAGAGTGGAAAATTCTGATGCTAAAGATTTTAAAAATATGAAAGTGTATGCTTCTGATCCTTGGCATGATGCTCAAAATGGTTCCATCGCAAATCTTTTGATTGTGAATGGAAAAGTAGGTAAGAGAGTGGATAAAAAATTAATAGATATAAAAATAAGTGTATCAAAAATTTTTCTCATAAAAAATGTTAAAAAAATTTTACTTAAATCTAAACAAAATTTTCTGATTTACTTAAATCAAAACAAAATGTTTTTGAAATGATTATTTAATTTTGCTAATTTTAAGATCCAATTTGATTAGCAAGAGCAACTTTTGTTAGTTTTTAAAGATTCATCACAAAAACAATATTTGTCATGTTATTATTATTTATCATTTAACATATATTTTAATTATGAATCTGAATGTTTTACAGGTTAAACTTACTTGGTTAAATTTATGCTTTTGTACTATATTTGTCTTAGATTATCTTGTTGATGATGTACCTGCTTTATTAATAAAAGGAAAAATTCTTGGTGTGATACCAAAGCTTGAAAAAGAATTTTTGATTTCATTTGATGTTTATCCTAGTATGTTTGACTCTGGATGGCATAATCTTATTCATTTTACTATTGGTTCAGACAATGATCGTTATGGAGATAGGGTTCCTTCTATTTCTTTTTTTGAAAATGGAAATCTGCAAGTTGCGTCTTCAATTAATGGTTACAAAAATTGGTATTTTAATACAGAACCTGTTGAATTAAATAAATGGACAAACATTGAAGTAAGTCAAATTTATAAAGACTC
This sequence comes from Hydra vulgaris, assembly GCF_022113875.1. Taxonomy (NCBI): domain Eukaryota; kingdom Metazoa; phylum Cnidaria; class Hydrozoa; order Anthoathecata; family Hydridae; genus Hydra; species Hydra vulgaris. The sequence goes on along the minus strand of NC_061160.1, from coordinate 50,330,720 downwards.
ATTTTATTTATACACAATCAGAATAAATGGAATGGTAGTCTATTCTGTTAACAACAACCAATCTGAGAGTTTTGAGGATGTGAAGATATATGCATCAGATCCGTGGTCTAAAGTTTATAATGGTTCAATCAAAAACTTTTTTGTCATCAATGGCTTTTCAAGTAACTTTTGAAGTTTTTATAAGAAAAAAGTTGTTTTAGAAAAGTTAAGCAGATGTTATTATCAGGCATAACTTTTTTATATGTTAATAATAATATAATATATAATAAATAATTTTTTATTTCACACATTTGATATTAAATACATACTATGAAGTCTGCAGATTTTATCTGTTGTTTATTTAGTAGATTTTTTTGGGGCAAAGTTAATTATTCTTTCATTGCTAAATTGCTAGGCTATTCTGAAAGATTTCTAGAAAAATATTGCTTTTTTGTATTTTTACTCACCCCTAGTGAAATTATAACAAATTTTTTAAAACTAAAGATTTTTAAAATCTAGCTTCAAAAATTAAATTATTTAAAAAAGACCTATAAATAATATTGAAATTATAATAAATTTTTTGAATTTAAGAATAGTTTTTTTAAAACTAGCATGGAATCAGAAATAAATCAACAACAATTCAAAGAACAATTTCATATGATTGAAATTTTACCAAAATATGTTTCAGTTACATTACTTTCAATTAACACCTTTTTTGATTTTGATTTTTCATAACTCCTGTTTTATAAGTTTATAATATTATTTAATTATACTTGACAATTTTTTTTTTCCTGTTTCAAAAAAGACCACTCTCCAGTTCTTTTTAACAATTTTAACAGGTCTTCAAAAACTATTCAGGATAAAATCTAAAAATCAAGCTATGTATAGATTGATTTTTAGATTTTATCCTGCAAAGTATAAGATTTTGAGTTTAGATTTTATCCTGAATAGTATAATCTGAGACTTAGGATTGCATATCCTGGATATTTTCAGATAGAATTGTTCTCTCTTTTTTTAAAATTGTAGTTACATTCAACATTGTCCTTATTTAATGTATTTGGAATTTTGCACTTCAATGTTTTGAGTGTAAGTGGCTCAGCAAAAGCAATGGAGCAATTTTTTAACACTTGATCAAAAAGCCTATTGCTTATAATTTTTTTTTTTTACGTTTTATCATGCATTAAATAGATGTGGAGAGGTTAGGGTATCAATCTCAAAATTTATAAAACCTTTGATAAAGTTTGGCAAGCTGGTCTTCTCGATAGGCTCTTTTCTTATGGTTAAATCATATTGCAACAATCTAGATCTTCCTACATTTATGAATGGTAATGTACTTGATGAGGCGCCTACCATTAGTCTTCTAGGATTAACTCTTACAATTTTTCTTGGAAATTATATATTAAATGCATTGCAAAATTAGCATTTGCTAAGGTTGCATCTCTTTATTGTGATCTCAACTTTCTTTCTTCAGATTCTTTTCTTTAACTCTATAAATCTCAAATCCATCCTTATATGGAATACTGTTGCCATACCTGGAGCAGATCTCTAAATGATGCCCTTTTCTCCTTTAGATAAGGTGAAAAAATGCATTGTAAACATATTTGGAGCTGCTCTTACAGCCAATTTTTAACCATTGTCACATTGTTGCAATATGCTTCTCTTTCTCTTTTCTATAAACACTATAATGGGTGCTGCTTTAAAGAGCTAGCCTCTCTTATTCGACCTCTTAAAATTTGTTCTTGTGTTAACCACCATTCAATTAAATCTCTTCTTTTTACTGTGACTGTTCCTAAATGCTCCAAAATTTTTTATTTCTCTAATTTTTTTCCTTTAACATCAGTTCTCTGGAATTTGTTACTTTTATCTTGTTTTCCTGGTTCATATAATTTGGGATCTTTTAAGATGTCTTTTAATCGTTATTTTACTTTATAAATTTCTTTTTTTCTCTTCCACTAACTTCCAACTCTAATAGAGGTTGCTTACATTTTTGTTAGAAGTGATTTTTTTTTTAATTTACATTCAAGTAATTTTTTGAGTTTTTCTCAGACATCTGATTCTTTTATTGAGAATGTTGGTCCATATTAGTGATACTCATTATGTGGACAAAATATATATTAAGATATATACACATATATACATATATATATATATATATATATATATATATATATATATATATATATATATATATATATATATATATATATATATATATATATATATATATATATATATATATATATATATATATATATATATATGTATATAAGCCTGGGTCTACTCAAAGTCGACAGCGATTATTTTTTACACCAAGTCGACATAAAAAAATTTTTTTTTTAATTCATTTTTCACTAACAGATGTTGCCTAGATTAAGTATTTGTATCGTAAAAAAATTTAAGTGATCAATTAAGCGCTTTTTTAAAAAGAAATAGAAAATTTTTCGACTTAGTGATTTTAACGCATGCACATATATTTCAACTTGACGTCGTAGAAATAGTATAAAATAAATTTTATACGCATATTTTAAAGTTTATTTGTCATTTTTACATATATTTATATTAAAAAAATTTATAAAAACATAGAAATATTATAATACAAGTCTACATATTTATTATTGTTGACTTGGCGCAAGATTTACGAGTAGAATAAGTCTACTTATAGTTGAAAAAAAACATATTATATAATGTCTAAATGTTACTTTTTTTTTTGAACTGGTCGTATATTATTTTAACTAAATAGTTTATCTATATTTTAAACAAAAATTATAATAAATATATCTTTATATTTCAAACAAAAAATGCAATCTCTTAACTATCGACCTATAGGCAGTATATGTAACACGCGTAAATATACGCGCTTTTAAAAAAAGTTATTGTTTATAGTTTGCCGCGTTTTTTTTTTTGTTAATGTTTTTTATAGAAATCGCTTGAGTATAATTTAGACATTACAATGATATCTTTTTTTTTAAACTTCCATTGAACTAATTGTAACTAAAATTCATTCAAACGTAAAGTCGACAGGAAATCTGTCGACTTATGAAAATTGTCTACTTGACGATGGTTATAGAGACATAGTTTGTCGACTTTGGGCTGACCTAGTGCTAATATCTAACATGTTTGTATAATAATTTAACGTATGGTTTAAATTAATTGACCTTTTTTTTTTATTGATTTATTGCTGATTGGATTGCCTTATTTACAGTTTTGCTTGCTGTTTGATGTTTTTAATTGCTTCTTAAGAATTATCAACCTTTTTTAAGAAGCTTGCCTGAACAGTTTTTTTTTTTTTTTCTTCTTTTTAACTGCCTCCCCAACCTCAGACTAAAGATTTCACTACCTATAGAAGAGCAATAAGAAATTGAGCATCAGTTAGAGACAAGTCAAAAATTAAAGTGTAAAAGTAATTGTTTTCTGGAAAAAAAGTTTAATAAAATAAGAAATGAAGAGGTAAAAAATAGTTAATTCCTCCAAAAAAAAGTGTTTAAAGCTCATAAAAGTTAAAGGACCTGGTTTTATAATAAATCTTAATTGATTGATAAAAGTCAAGCCTGTGACTGTGTAAGTCTTTGCAAACCAAAGGGTAATATAGCCATTGAAAGTAAGATCCTAAGATAAAACAGCTGAATTCAAATGACCCTTTCAAAGTATGTTGTAATGATGGTTTACTATTTTCAGGTATTTTGTTTTTGTTTTTTATTAAAGTAAAGTGTGGTACTCAGTCAAAGATAATTTAAGATTACTTAAACTATCTAAGATGAAGTCACCCTAAAAGCTTTACAGTTACTTCTGCTAATCAACTTCCTGATAATCAAATTAGAGGTATTTTTACCATGCGCAATTTGGCACTGTTAATGCTCTAATATTTCAAAGTTGCTGACAAAATCAGCTTTACTGAGAGCTACAACAAAGTTTTGAAACCTTACTAACAGCCGGTTATAGAATTAATAAATTTAGTTCTGAGCTCTCATGAGATAACAAAAAGAATTGCATCAACACTACCAAATAGGGACAAACAAAAGTTATAAATAAAGTCAACAAGTTTCAGCGTTTATTATCCTAGACAGGAAACAATGTAACACAGGTTTACATGCTAACCTATCAGATGATGAAGAAGGGAAAGGCTGATCAACAAAAGTTTTCTGCTTCTAACGTCTTTGACTTAAAATTATTCTACAAAAAATTACTAGTTGCAATTAATATCTGCCTAAGAATTTTTTTAAATTGTTTACTTAAAGTGCCCCAAGCGTTTTCCACTAACATTCTACTAAAAAAAGAAATTATGATTAATTTTTATTAATACTTATTTTTGGTTTATAACAACAAAAAATTTTAATTTTAATTTTTTTTTATTTTTACTTAATTTGTCTAACAATTATAAATATAATAATAATAATAATAATAATAATAATAATAATAATAATAATAATAATAAAATGTTTTATAAAATTTTTATATTTAAGTTTTTAAGTTAAATTTAAAGGCTCCAGATTTTTGGCTGATTTTTAGTATTTTTGTTTAGTTTTTTAAATTATTTTTTTACATTTTTTTTAAAATAATCTAATATTATTGATTTACTTATTTTTCTAGTTTGTTTTTTTTAGATAGCAGCACCCTACCTATTGTTAATTTCTCTACAGGTATTAAAAATATTTTTACATTTTGTTTTGTTTGTAGTAACTATTACTTTAAGTAAAGGGATTTTTAATAAGATTTTATTTTTTATTTAATAATTAACAAAAAAAAAATTTCAGTTTTAATAATTATATATTTATTTTATAATTTACAGCAAATAATTAAAACTATTAATATACTTAATAATCTTACAACTGATTGGTTAAAATTGATCTTACTTAAAATTAATTGGTTAAAATTATTTGTTGAAATAATCTTAAATACAATTGATTGAATAAAATATTAATATTTTAGCCAACCATTTGATGATCAACTCTATGGACTAATTAATAGCTGAAAACCTTTTTTTTTTAATTTAAAAACAATCAAAAATACCAAAAAATGCAAAAACACATATCTAGTTTATGTGTGTTAAGACCAAAATACTTTTACTTAATTCTTGTTTAACAAATTGTTTTAATGAATTTAGTCATATTATATCAAGTCTAAAATTAAAAAATAATATGAAACTTTCTGAAAATTTTTTATTTTGTTGTTGTTATTATTAGTTTTAAAAAATATATATTGCCAAGTAGAAGTAAGTGATACTATTTAACTAATTATTAATAAATAAACAAATATTTAGCTAATAATAGCTAAACATTTGGTGTTATATTTTTTTTTTAATACTAAAATTTTTTTTATTTTACTAAAAAGTAATAAAATTTCTTTTTTTATTACTTTTTTTATTGCCACTAATTTATAGATGTTAATAAAAATAGTCAAAAAAAGTATATATAAAAATTTTTAAAATAGGCTTTGAAAAGCAAAGTTTAAATAAACAGAAAACTGAAATAGAAACTAAATAGAAGTTAAATTAAAAAATAGATTATATGGATCTTGCTAATGTTCAACATACCAATTTTTTTTTTTTTTTTATATAAAATTAAAAAACTGTCAAAAAAAATGGAAATAAATTATTAAAAAAATATGTTGATTTCATAAAGTAAATCATTAGGATAATTTTCAGTAATATGAGGCAACATTATTAAAACAAAATAAATGCCTTAAAATTGCTGTGAATAAGTGTTTAAACAGGCAATTGCAGTCATTTTAAAACTTTTATTCTAATTTTAATAGTTGAAATAAAATTCAACATTTTTTTTCAAACCAGAATTGAGCTTTACAGATGCTAATTTAGCAATCGAATATATATATATATCATTTTCATGAGAGGTCAGTAACAAACAATAATTTTAAAGAGAGCGCTAATAAACAACACCAAAAAAAGTTTAAAAACTTAAATTTGTTTTTTTCCTTTAATGGTAAATTGCCTGCCCAAGCCAAACCCTCAGTAGATATAGCAGCACTCTGTTGCGAGTCAGGCTATAAGAAAGTCGATGTAGCAACATTCCTATGTAGTAGCAGGTTGTAAGATAGTCAATGTAGCAATACTCTGCACATGTTTTAAAAAAATGTTTTTAAAAAACAAAAACACTATTTATAAAAAAAGTTTTCTTTTCATTATTATTGCGGTTTTAATAAAAAACAATAAAACTTAATGTACTTCCACATCAATTTAATTGTTTTAACTTTTCGGTGACAATAAAATGTAGCTTAATTGTCTAGGTAGCAAAATTGTTGTTAAAAGAGACTTTTTTTACATTAAAAGTGTCTTTCCACTATGAGAAAGGATATATATATATATATATATATATATATATATATATATATATATATATATATATATATATATATATATATATATATATATATATATATATATATATATATATATATATATATATACAAAAAAGACTCATCATAAATAAATGATCAAATTAATAAAACTGCAATATATACTGTAAGTTTTGACACATTCTTTATAAAAGAACAAAAGTAATGAATTCTTTAGAATACATTTTTTAGTTTCTAAGGAGAAACTTATTTTTGTGCCTGCATTTAGAAATCAATTCTGACTTTTTGTATAATAAACATTCTTGGTTTGCATGTGTATTTATTTCAAATTATTTTTGTAGGCATAGTATACATTTTTTGGAAATATTGTTATATGCAGGTGCTGTTTTAAGGACCGATTCAGTATAAAATCATCAATATTTTTATCTTTTAATTACCATTTGTATTTTGACAGCATGGTGTTTTTTGAATATTTTTTATTTTTTTAAAGGATTGCTTCTGATTGGCAAAACTGTTTTTCCATTCACCCTCGGTAAAGCCAATATATTGTTTATCAGGTATATTCTTTGAGGAAATAACACATTTATATACCACGTTTTTTGATAAACAATATCTACTCACTCAACAATTATTTTTTGTTTGCAATTACAAAAAAATAATAATTGTCTAATGAATTAAAAGATAGGTTATTGATCATTTTATACTGAATTGGTCTATCCTTAAAACACCACATGTATATAATTTGGGAATTAATATAAATCATTGGTTCGAAATAGAAATTTTCATGCTGGTTTCTAATAAAATGACTATAATATACAAATACGGTTACATACATAAATGCTGTTTCTATGGGAAAATGTTTTTGTTTCTAGAACATGTCTGAGCTAGCTTTGAGAACCAGAAGATAATATAAATTCTATGTATAGATATTAAATCTATCATAGGTTTAAATACTTTAAAGTATGCCTAAGTTGGCTGGATATGGTTTGGTTATATGATTTTTTACACTGGTTTTTAGTATTACTTGACTCTATTGTACTGGAACATTTAATACTTTCTTTAGCAACCATTGGTATGTGTGTGTATCTATGTATATTTATGTATATAAAAGTATAGGCATATGTGTGTATATATAAAAAAAAGTTAGTTCTTTTGGTCATTTGTTAGTTTTTAGTAATTTCAATAAGAGAGATGCCAGGTACCAAGTTCGGACCCAGAGACCTGCGGTTTTACCAGGTACCTGGAATCAGCTGTTTTATTGGTGTACCCGGCACCAGGTATCTTTAAAATTATTTTTAACTAACATATCCTTTAAGCACTGTAAATAATAAAAATAATAAAACTTATAAAATAAAATGTTGTTTTAGTGTTTCAACCAATAAACTTCTTAATAGATCCAGAAGTTGATAATTCCTATGAACTAAATCTAGACGTGTCTTACTAAAAATGCCTTTTTGAATATATTTTTGCTATATTTTATTGCAAAACGTTGATAGCAGATAATATTGCAACAAGGAAACTGATTTATACATATATAAAAACCGTAAAGTAAAACAAAATATTATGAGAATACGAAAGAAATAAAAAGAAAAAGAAAGAAAAAAAAACAAGTAATTGCATCTTTTATTGCTTTGAACTTGAGAGAATGAGTTTAATACTTTGTGTAGGTTGTTTTTAAATAAAGTTTATACTAAATGACTGTTTACAATAAATAATAATATATAAATATAGACACAGTTTTCAAACCGGGTACCAGGTTTTTACCACCAGGTACCAGGAATCTAGTACCTGGCATATACTGGTTCTGGCACATCTCTAATTTCAATCAAGTCGTTTAATATACTGGTTTTATTTAGTGTTAATTTTGCACTTTATCTAGTGTTTTTTTGTTTTTTTATATATCCTTTCTGTAAAGAATCTAAAGTCAATTTTTATAATATATTGGCTCCACTAAGAGGCAACTTGCAGAATATAATGCCATATATATATATATATATATATATATATATATATATATATATATATATATATATATATATATATATATATATATATATATATATATATATATATATATATATATATATATATATATATATATATATATATATATATAATGCTGTATATAATTATATTCTCATTACTCTTTTTGGTAGAATAAATATAGAATATAGAACAAAGAATTTGTCCACCAATTTCAATAAAAAGTTTATTCTTACCATCAAGTAAAAAGTAATAAAGAAAATAAACATTTGATTGAAGAAGAAAAAAAAAACTTACAAAATTATTTAATGATGTAAATACTCTAATAGACTACATGGTTGTCTGCTACATAATCAACAAAATAACAGCAAATTGTGTACAACCTTATACGCCCTATTGCTTCCCAAATTTTTATGGATTACCAAAAACAGGCAAGTGGGTATACCGTTATGACCTAGTGTTTCAGCATGTAATGGCCCAATGGATCATTTATCTAAATTTTTCACACACTTTAAACAACCAGTGGTAGAATTTCCCACCTCATATATCAAAGATACACCTGCTTTTTTTCATATGCTTCATTCCCACCAATTTATCTCTTCTAACTATTTTCGATTAAATTATATCAGAACGGGAAAACTTTTCTAAAAAATTTCTAGCTTTAGCGCAAATCTTTGTGTTAAGAGGTTTCAGTATATTAATATTGATATTAATTTGCAGATATTAATTTGCAATTTACTAAAAGCTTTGCAATTTAGTCAAAATCAACTAATTAATAAACCCCCTACAAATATAGATGTATATATATATTACCCATAGTAACTCCTTATTGTGATATTGGAAGAGATATCAATAACATTGTTGTGAAGCATTGGCATATTATTAGAGATGAACCCTATTTAGCAACAATATTCCCATTGATACCCATACTTACCTATTTCAATACAGCATCAATTAAAGATATTTTAATACATTAGGTATTAAATTATCTTTAACCAAATAATGTATACATACAAAGTTATTGACCATTTTTTTAATAAATTTTAGTTATTTGATAATTTATATATTACTAGAATAGTCTGTTTATTTTTAATACATCATTATCTTTGCATTGGTCACACGTCTATATCTATGTTACTGTTTTTAAATATTATATGATATTTATTTACATTTTATTAAACATTAGGTTAGACATATCCTATATACACGTTTAGACCATTTTTTAGGCTTAACTCGATACCACTATTATATTATTACTGTTTATGAACTTTACTCTATACCATTATTAGCATTATAATCGTTTCATAGGTTTTACCTTTTACTGCATATAATTACTATAATTATAATTATTTTAATCCTATACCACCATTGAATTTTCTGATTAATTTTGTAAGATTAGAGTTTCATTATTGACTGTTGAACTATAAATTTCTCTGGAGTGTGCTTTTAGCCAATAGAATTGCAAGTATTTTTTATTTGTTTGACGTTGCCAAGTCACTTTGTTATTGTTAGCATTGCTATATTTTTATTTTAATTGAAAATAAAACTACTCTTGAGAGTAGTTTTATTTTCAGTTTTACGTCAGGGTTAGGGTAAAAAAAAAAACCCTAACCCTAACCCTGACTCATTTACGATAATAAGCTGTCTACTTCTTAAAAAATATTTTTATTAACTTATCGAATATGGTAAAATAGTTATCTATCTTTTTACCTTCTTTTATATGGGTTTTATATCTTAGTGTGTATTTAAACTGAAAAAAAAATTTTTCACACTGTATGTTATTGTTTATAACTGTTAGATTAATTGGATATACTTTTTGTGCATGTTTGTCTCTATATCCCCATTTTTTTCTAAAAATTGTTGATGTTGCCTAATTTTGGAAGCAGTGTGGGTGATTTTCTATAGTAAGGTTCATTTTATGGAAATAATGACTGATATCATGTACACTACAAGTGATGATAAAGATAGCAAGGCTGCGACCCTGACAAGTGAAGCTAGCCATTTTCTCTCTGAGGATGGAGTTTTACCTACATTTATTCCACTACTTAATTTTAATAGGATCTTACAACTCTATGACTTTTATTATTTTTTTATGTATATATATATGTGTGTATACATTATAAGTATGATTGTATAAGTATATATATATATATATATATATATATATATATATATATATATATACATATATATATATATATATATATATATATATATATATATATATATATATATATATATATATATATATATATATATATATGTATATATATATATATATATATGTATATGTATATATATATATATATATATATATATATATATATATATATATATATATATATATATATATATATATATATATATATATATATATGTATATATATATATATATATATATATATATATATATATATATATATATATATACTTATACAATCATACTTATAATGTATACACACATATATATATATATATATATATATATATATATATATATATATATATATATATATATATATATATATATATATATATATATATATATATATATATATATATACAGGCCTTGGCGGGAATAAATGAGCATAAGAGCAGAGAAAAGTTCCTAAAACGAACTTGGGAAGCTGTGCGAGCAGCTCCTCATTTAAATTGGTGCTCTTTTTCAATTTTAATTTTTTTTTGCAACAACTGTGCTTTTTAAAAAGCATATTATGCGATTTTTAAAAAGCACAATTGTTGCACACTTTAAATTTTTTTTAAATGACATTGTGTTTTTATTTTAGTTTTAATGATAGTTATACTTTCATAAGAAAAGTTATACTTTAGCAAGAGCTGTAAATTGCTCCTGTAAACCGTTTTAGGGGAGTGTGGGCGAGAACAATAGCTAAAGCTCTCGCTTCCCGCTGAGGCCTATATATATATATATATATATATATATATATATATATATATATATATATATATATATATATATATATATATATATATATGTATATATATATATATATATATATATATATATATATATATATATATATATATATATATATATGTATATATATATATATATATATATATATATATATATATATATATATATATATATATATATATATATATATATATATGTATGTATATATATAAATATATATATATAAATATATATATATAAATATATATATATATATATATATATATATATTTATATATATATATATATATATATATATATATATATATATATATATATATATATATATATATATATATAAATTATTTTTTTACTATATGCTTTGCTAAAGTGTCTTTGTTTTGCTCTGAACATCTGTTCAAAATATCTTTTTAATTTAATTTTTTTTTTACCCTTTCTCTTTCCTAATTTTTTTCCTTATTTCACTTGGGCTTGACAGCTCGGTCTAGTCCTTTGATGCATGTTTTTGCATTTTTTTGAATTCAGAATTTGAGCAGTATGTTTCTAGAGTTTTAAGTGATGAAAAAAATAGATTTAAAAAAGAGTAACATCTCTTCAACCAAAAGTGTGTACGAAATTTTTTGTTTTGGTAGTTTTTAAAAACTGATTACATATAAAGGGTGAATGATATATATAGCAACTAAAGAAAATGGTGAAAAAAAAACATACACACAAACAAATAATGGAAACATAAATATATTCCAAAGTAGTTTGTTAATGAGTTTATTAAACAATGGGAAAAATGTATTAAAAAGTTAAAGAGAAAAGAAAAAATTAAACTTACATATAGTGGATGATTTCATTAAACTTACGTATACGGGATGATTTGAATCAAAAGGAGCAAATGAGTTTTGTGGACTTTATAAACTTGCTTGATAATAATTATATATTTAGTTTTCATCCACAAGAGTATTTGACTCAATTTTTTTTACTTTAGCAATTAAGCTCAAAAACTTCAAAAAAAATTAGTTCGAAATATGTTGAGCATTTTCCTTAAATTTGGTATTTCATATAACTTGCAATATAATAATGGAAGAGCATTCACTGAATCATTTACTGGAATTATACAAAATGTCTCTGCTTTCTTGACTAGTTTATTTTCGGAAAGTGGAAGACCTAGTATCCTCAGTCACAAGGTTCTGTTGAAAGAAATAATGCTATCCTGGAAGGTTTTTTTATAGCTTTTTATTGTCAGAGTTCAATCAGTTAGTTAAGTTCAATCAAAAATAGACAAACAGGTTTATAAAGAAATTGTAATCCAAACATTTGTCATCCAAATCTAGCAATAAAAATTCACCAAAAATTATTAAAAACAGTGAAAAGGTTCATATTTTAAATAATTTTGAAAGATATGAAAATCAAAAAACTGTGTTTGGCTGTTACACAGTTCCGGATGAAAACGCCAAGGTAATCCATTCAGCTATTTTTAAAGGGCAATTATTTTAGGGCACTTAGTTTATTGCCAGTAAAAATATGAAAAAAGCTTCTAAAACTATGGTTAAGAAAAACATACAAAAAACTAAAAGCAATAGAAATCGGTGATGGTATAAATGTCTTTGTACAATCTTTAGAGAAGGAGGGGGAGATCCTTCCAATCTAACTGATGTTGTTCCAGAAGTTAAAGGTGTGATGTAAAAAATTGCCACAAAAACTTGTATAATTTATCTTTGGCTGAAAAAAAAACAGCTTTGAAGGTATAAAATTTATAGGGTGAATAGTTAGTGGGGTGAAAACTGAAGTAATGAGTATTTGAATAGATACTTTGCGAAGTTTGCAACTTGTTTTCTTTAAAAAATTTTAAACTATTTTTATCTCTATATCAATTGTGTTTATTTATCTTGAAAGTTTTGTTTATATGTTTATCTTTTTGTTTTTATAGATTAAAAAAAAAGTTTTTTTAAAAACACTGATAATTAAAAGATGGATTTAGTTTGGAATTAATAAAATAATATTATTTATAAGTAATAATTATAAAATAATTTATGATGAAAAATATTAACGATAATAAAAGTTTTTTCTCATAGTAAATATTGCAAGACCTGTTGTTTGCACAAAGGTCAGGTATGATATGAAAGTGATGTTTTTGATTTGTTTAAATTTTAAAATATTTTATACAAAAGCAACAAAAATAGCAGCTTATTTTAAAACACTTCAGTTCCATAGGAAAAACAAGTCTGTCTAAGAATGAGTATTGGTCAAGAATGAGTATCCCTAAAAACTACAAAACAGCTTTTGTACTCATTATGACATTCGAGGTAACCCATATTAGATAAGCGTAATTCCTTAAAAGTAGGGCGGAATTATCTACCAAATAAAGTAACAAGTGCTTCATCTATTAGGATGGCGCAGATAAGTTTATAATACAGTTTTCAGTTTAAGATGTTGAATGCTGATTCTTCTTGACTCAATGCATGGGTTTTGCTTGTATTTCTGCTTTTATGACTAGGCAACTTGCTTGGGCTATTAAATAGTGTACTGATTACTATTTATGCTTTGAGTCAAGTTTATTAACAAATATAAAAATGATAAAAGTATCAAAAACTATAAAACACAAAAAACCATCATCATCACCAAGTTATCTAAATCTATCATTCACTAATATTGGTGATCTTTGTAGTAACTTTTTTTCTGTTGAGTCTTATCTCTTGCAAAGTTCACCAGACCTACTTGCTCTTTGTGAGGCTAATTTAAGTTCAGCTGTCTCACCTTGTGATCTTAGTGTTAATGGTTATCTATATAAATATTCTGTAGATTCAAACTAGGTTTGAATCTACAGAATATTTTTTTATGTGCTTTTGTTTAGCATCACTTCACTCTATTGCCTCACTCTTCTTCATCTCAAGACTGCACTCTTTTTGATGTTGTTTCTGATCAAATCGACCAAGCCCTCTCTCTTTATCCATCAGCTAATATTGTTATTGGTGGTGACTTTAATACTCTTCACACTGAATGGCATGGCTCTATTGTCAGTGATTCATCAGACATAAAGGCTCACAGCTTTTGCTTTTCTCAATCCCTAACTCAAACTTGTTTTCCAGACAACCTGAATTGTTTACCTTTTCTATCAACTTATTTCTTGTTTCTGATTCAAGTCAGTGCTCAGTTTCTCCACATTCAGCCTTAGGTGCTTCTAATCATGGTTCGATCTCTCTAAAATTAGTATTTCATTCTTCTTCATTATCGGAATCCCCTTATAATTGTACCTCTTACAACTATCTTAAAGCTGACTCTGACTCTTTCAGTAATTTTCTTTGTGATGGCCCTTAATTAAAAATCTTTCTTCTTTCTGCTGACAGATGTGCTTCTTACATAACTTCTTGGATTCAGGCTGGCGTAGAATTTTTCATTCTTTCTCAAAGATTCCAAGTTAAGCTTCACTCTTCTCCATGGTTTTTGACACATTGTGCTGCTGCAATTTCCAATCAAAACCATTACTTTCATATCTATCTGTAAAAAAATTCTCCAGAAAACAGATGTCTGTTTATTACTGCTAAGAACCATTATAAAAAGGTTTTTTCTAACACCAAAGCTTCTATCCTCAGGTTATGACATCTCATATCTCAAAAACTAGGTTCTCGTGACTTCTGGAGCATCTTTAACAGTATCAATAATAAGGGCAAATCTTTTATTCCACCTCTCTTGTGCGATTCAGATTTTTTTACCTTACCTAAAGACAAAGCTGAATTTTTTGCTAAGAATTTTTCATCAATATCATCTCTTGATTCCACTAATTGCATTCTACCTGATATAGCCGACTAACAGGTTTATCAACTGCCTGACATTCCTATCACTCCAGCTTCTGTATCTAAAGTGATTTCCTTCTTAGACTCATCAACAGCTTGTGGTCCAGACAACATACCTGTTATAGTCTTGCAGAATTGTTCTCCAGAGCTGTCATCTATACTTTCAAAATTATTTAACAAGTGCTTATTGGAGACTTGTTTTCCAGCATGTTGGAAAGTGGCATCTATTTTTCTTATTTTCAAAAATTCTAAAGTGCAATCTGACTTGTCTAACTATGGTCACATTAGTCTTCTTCCTACCAGAAGCAAGGTTTTTGAATTAACAAACACTTAATCTCTCATCTTAAATCTAATAACATACTTTCTGATCATCAATACAGATTTTGTTCTTCTTATTTATACAGCAGATTTGCTAACATTATTAATCAATAGGTTTTATTATACATTAGATAGAGGTGGAAAGGTTAAGGTTATTGCTCTTGACTTTTCTAAAGCTTTTGATAAAGTTCTTCATGCTGGTCTTCTCCATAAGCTTTTATCTTATGGTGTATCAAGTAACGTCTTTATTGATTATTGAATCTTTCCTTTCCAATCATAGTATAAAAGTTGTCCTTGATGGACAGCACTCTTCTTTATATCCTGTAATTTTTTGGGTTCTTCAGGATTCTTTACTTTGCCCTGTACTATTTTTATTTTTTTCCAAATATTCTCACATCTAAGGTGGCATTGTTCTCTGATGATATTACCATTTATTCTTGTCTTGAAAAGAAGCCAACACTCTCATATTGCTTTGAGGGGGCATTTAAGCTTGAAAAGGATTTCAGTTCTGCTACAGAATGGAGCTCATAGTGGCTGGTAAACTTCAATTAAGATAAAACTCAATTTTTTACAGTCAGTTGTTACTGTAATAATTTAGATCATTATATATTTATGAACAGAGATGCACTTAGCAAGTCCCCTACCCTTCATCTTCTAGGATTAACTTATATTTCTGATCTTCTTGGAAGCCATATATCAAATCCATTGCAAAACTAACATCTGCTAAGGTTTAGTATCTTTATGGTTGTCAATAATTTCTTATTTTGAATTGTATTCTTTATCTTTATAAATATCAAATCTATCCTTGTATAAAATACTGTTGCCATATCTGGGGTGGATCTTCAAATAATGCCTTTTTTCTTTTAGGCAGGGTGCAAAAAGACATTGTAAACTTAATTGGACCTGCTCTTACAGCCTTCCTACAACCATTATCAAATCATCGTAATGTTGCTTCTTGTTCTCTTTTCTACAAATACTATAATGAGCACTGCTTTAAAGAGCTAGCATCTCTTGTGCCATCTACTTCGTTCTTGTGTTACTCGTTAATCAATTTTAATTTATATTTTTATATGCAAAAAAAAATTAAAAAATTTAGTTTTCAATTCAAAAACGTTTACAATTCATGAAACATGTAAGATTATAATTCCAAATTTTGTGTAATGCACAAGCAATTGTACATTCTGTGAGTTGTGTGTGCAATGTTATTATCTGATTTATGAAATAAGCAAAAATTTGTTTATTTTATGAACTCTGCAAGTTCCTGATCTGTACGTAAAATATGCTATACAATATATATGATGATATAATTTAGTTTAAAATACTACTTATGACACATGTCTTACACAAATATCTTTAAAGCTGTTTGTAGAAATTGTGATCATTTTATATATAATATTGAAGAACTAATAAATAAACATTAATAAATTTTTTTTTAAAAGATCTCCTTATTTGTTACGCTTAAAAGCAAATTTTGATCCTGCTATTCAAAATAATTAAAAAAAATTATTTAAGTATATTTATGGTTATGATGATAGCAAAATGTTTTTTTTTTTATCATACTCTAACATACTAACACAACTTTTTCTTATCTGGTGATGCTTCCATTGGTTGACCCTTTGTTTTAAAGCATTCAATGAGCAAAGGTTGACTGCAATTTAGGAAAAAATAATAAAATAATTTACTGCTTCACCCAGTAAACAATTGTTTTTATAATCATAAGCTGATTGGTTCTTTAATTATTGAAATCATGACTGATTACTATTTTTCAAAATAATTTGGTTTATTTGTTGTTTTTTAATTATGCTATGAAAAAAATAACATAAGCTGATAATTCGTTTCTCATAAAATATTTTTTTTTTAGTTATGTTGCTGTCACAAGGTTCTCAAAATGGTATATTATATTTACCTTATTTAAGTCATCGTAAGTATAAAAGTATTAATAGCAATCAGATAGATTTTTTAAAGTTAAATTGATATAAAAATGTGGTTAAAATATGAAAAGGTAGTTCTACAAACTTTTTAAAACTAATTTATGTTGCATTTAATTTTAGCTTCACCATCTTTAATATCTACCAACATTAAGTTATTTTGTTAAATTAAACTTAAATAGTTGTTTTTTATAAAAAAATTGGTAAATAAATTGCTTATTAAAATTGGTAACTAAGTTGGTTGTAAAAATTAATATTTTATTGTTTTAAGACAAAAGTTTTAGTAAATATTGTTTTTAAACTTTAAGTTCATATTTTTGCAAAAGTTTAGGAATAATTAATAGAATTTAATTCTTTTATTACATAAATGATTTTCTATTAAAACTCTATCATTTCATTTTATCAAAGTAGTTTTTCTTAAAGTGGATAACTTTAATGTCTTAACCCTTCCATATAAATGGTTAAATTAGTTATTTGATAAAGCATTACTATTTGAATTTAATAAACAATTTTTTTGGTTTTTTTAGACAAATTATACATAATTGTAATTGCGATATTGGCTCCAGTTTTATTTTTTCTAAGTATATCTGCTGTTGTTGTTGTGTTAAGAGTTCAAAGAAAAAAAATTAAATCTCTGCAATCAATATGGAGACCTGAAATTCATAAAATTGAGTGAGAAACATTTATGTTGTACAATTTATTTATTTTTTCATTAAAGGATGATTACATACATTTTATGATTAAAAATTCATGTGTATGAAAATTAATAAAAACTTCCCATTAATATAGCGCTTACACTTGATTAAAATATCTTTTTAATTTTAAAAGAATAATTTTTTATGTAAGATGGTAAATAAAATATTTAATTTGGTGGCACCTGGAAAATGGCTCACACATCTTAAACTGTTCATTGTTATCTAAGCTTTTATTAAATCATATTTTGGAACTTAATAAATTCAATTATTCAAAAATTGGAAACTAGAGAAATTTGCTAAATATAGGAGAAATGTTATTTATCAAACAAAAATTATAGGAATGAAATTTATTGATCTTATAAATTATAAACAGAAAAAAAGTACAAAAGAGTTAAGAAACAAAAAATATAAAAAAATAGCATAAGATTTCCTGGTAATCTTAGAATATTTACTTCATAACTAAAAGTGTTTATTTGTTATCTAAGAGCTTTTACTTGTTATTTGAGAGAGGTTGTTGATCATTCTTTTTTTTTTTTTGTTCATCTTTCTTTTTCTGTTCCAATTTTTTTCTTTGACTTTTGTGATAATTAAATGTTAAGTACCTATTACTATGGATTATCATTATTACAAGATTAAGTTTACCAAGTATATAAAGATATTAAGTATACCAAGTATTCACTCACTTATCTGTATTACTTTTGTGTAAATTGGTATGATATCGGTATATGTTCTTGTATTATTTTTATTTTTTTATTACTGCTTTGTTTTGTATTACTGCTTTATTATATACACTTATACTTAATTGTTATTTTCATGTATTATGTATTATAGTTGTTGAATTTTTATTTCTAATCTATCACAATTTACTATTAATTTACACTAACATTTACAAACTATATTTCATTCAATTTCAATTTCCAGTTTTTCTACTACACTACATCCAATTTCAGTTTTTTCCACTCATAATAACTTATTATTCCAGGCTCTTCTGATTAACATGGTTTTAACTGCTTCTCAAAAGATTTGGCTCTCTTTCTGATTTAGAGCTCAAGCAAACATTATCAAATAAGAATACTAATTCATTATATCATCTTGATTCTACATATAATCCAAGAAATACTATTTCAGATTTTAATTATTGACATTAGTTACAAATACTATGACTCTGTAGATTTCAATAAAAAAATCAATCCTAACTCAGATTTTTATATTCATTTCAATATTGCTTCCTTATCGTTTCCCAATGATGATCTCTGTAGTTTTATTAGCACTCTTAATACATTACCTGTGGCAATAGGTACTACTGAACCCAATTTTTTTGTAAACAATACAAACATAACAAATACATCTATTTGGATTTCACATTGATCATTGCCCCACCTGAGGCTAAAAAGGGGGTGCTCTTTTATATCTATGCTCCCATTTAAGTTACATAGTTGGTAATGACCTAAGATCTACTCGTCCAAATGTCTAGAATTTATTTTTGTTGAAGCTATAAAATCTTACAAAAAATAAGCATATACTGACATCCCTCTATGAATCAAGACAAATTTAATAGTAATTATTTAACTCTTCTATTAGATAAGCTTAATACTGAAAAAAAAAAGTATTTCTTCTTATGGAAGACTATAATATGGATCTAATAAAATATAATAAATCCAATCCTACTTCTAATTAACTTGACTCACTAACCTTCTTTTATGTACACCCTGCTATAATTTTACTAACACACATAACAGCTAAATCATAGACCAACTAAATCATTGATAAAATATTTATAAACTTCCATTCAACAGACCAAATTTCTGGCAATCATATATCAATATCTGATCATATAGCACAATTTATCTGTATCAACTTTCTTTTAAGAATTAATCGCCTATATTATTAAATTGAAATATTTTATTAGTAAGTTCAATGATAGCATGTTCTGTATTTTTATTTACTAATTTTTGAAAACCAAATTGATTTTCATATAAAAGTTTGTGTAACTTCAAGTAATTATAAATTTAATTGTAGATTATTTTTTCATAAACTCAAGAAAACACTGGTAGGAGGGAAATTGGACGGTAGTTAGACATTATTACAATCTCCATTTTTATAAACAAGGTTCACTTAAGCAATTTTTAACATATCAGGAAAAGTACTGTTTTCAAAAGAAGACAATATCAGATGAAATAAGGGTTTCCTAATACATTCAATGATGTGTATTGCTACAAAAAAATATTTGAAGGAGTGTTAGTGGCATGCTTCACACAATGAGCTAACAAAGCAGAAAATCTAACTTAAAGCAAAATCACAGACTATAATTAGCATATATAGATCAATTTCCATTAAAAAATAGACTCTATAAAAAAATATGCAAAAATTTAACAATATTATTACTAAAAATCAACTGTTTTTAAAATTTAAAGTTCATAGAAACAGTAGCATCAATCTATTAAAACTTATAAAACACTTCTTACATAACCTTTTTTAGTAAAAATCTAAACAATATTAGGAATACTTGAAAAGGGATTAAAGAAAACATTAATAGAAAACCCTCCTACTACAGTTCAACTTTCAAACTTAAATTGAAAAAAAATATCATCACAGATCAAACTACTTTGTCAAATATACTTATCAACTTTTTTTTTACTATCCAAAACAATCTACAAAACAAAATCATACTCTCAATATCCAAATTTGCTGATCTCAAATTTCCAAATGCTAGTTCGTTTTTGATTGATCTAAGAATGAAATCTCTAATCTCATTAAAGCCACTCTTATTACTTAAAAAGGCTTGGTCCTTTTAGTCTTTTTACATTCTTTCTTAAACTTGTTCCAGATATTATTTCTAAGCCTCTCAGTATTATTATGATTAACTCATTTTAAAATGGTTCATTACCAAATGTTTTTAGAGTTGCTAGAGTCACATCAATATTTAAAAAAGGATCTACAACAGATGTCTAACTACCAATTCATCTCCCTTCTTTCTAATTTAAGCAAACTTTTTGAAAGAGCTATGCATAAGAGACTTTACACATTCTTGCAAAAACTTAAATGCCTTTTAATATGGTTTTTTTGCTAATCTCTTACCAACCCACTTACTTATCGAAATCACAGAGTCAATCAGAAAAGCTCTTGATGATAAAAATTTGCATGTGGTGTCTTTGTTGATCTACAAAAAACTTTCGATAAAGTGGACTGTTTTATCCTACTTTAAAAATTAGAATATTATGGAATCAGAGGAATTCCTCTCAAATGGTTTACTTTCTAACTTTACAACAGATTGCAGTTTGTTTCGATTGATGACTCAAAATCTATCTAAACAAAATGTTCTAATAGTGTCCTTTAAGGCTCAGTATTAAGTCCTCTGCTTTTTCTTCTTTACATTAATGATCTTAATAGTTCCATTAAGTTAGCAACTGTTTACCATTTGGATGATGATATTAACTTGCTCATTATCAACAAATATTTTCAAAAAACTAACAAACACATTAACTATGATCTCGCCAATCTTGTTTAGTGTCTTTACTCAAATAAGCTTTCTCTCAACTGTAGTAAAACTGAACTGGTTATATTTAAATCTAATAAATCAAAAATTAATAAAAACTTAAATTTATATTAAGTGGGCAAAAAATCCTCTAAACACAATCAAAAATCTAAGACTTAATATTGACTCTAATCTTTTGTTTGTAACCCATCTTAAAGACTTAGCCACAAAATTAAGAAGATCAAATGGAATGCTAGCTAAAGTTCGCCATTATGTCAATCTGGAAACTCTTAAACTTATACCATGCCATTATTGGCTCTCATATGCAATATGGTTGTCAAATATGGGGAAAATCCCAACAGCAAGCTGTTACAAGGGTATCTCATTTTTAAAACTAGGCATTAAAATTAATGTATTTTTAAAGTTACAAGTTTAATTCTAATGTTCTTACTTCTAAGATTCTCAAACTTAGTGATCTTGTTTAACTCCTAAAGCGCCAGTTTGTTTGGAATCACCAATACAAAAACCAACCTCTTACTTTCAACACCTTCTTCCCTAAAAGTACAAACGACCATTACTTTCTTATATTAACTAACAATCTGAACCTACTAGTCTTAAAACATTGTTTTAAGACTTATGGGCATAAGTCCATAATATATCAAAGTATAAAATCTTGGAATAAATTTTACTGACTTAAAAACTTTCCATTCATACTATATTTTTAAAAGCAACTTGTTCTACTCCTTCCTAAATAAATATCTTTAATATATCCAAAAATTTGTGTATGTAAATTAGTGTTCATGTCTTTGCGTGCTTATATATGTATATTTTTAGTATTATATTACAATATTTTTTTCATGGTAATTCTTATTAATATTGTTACAACTATAATATATATGTGTTATATATATATATATATATATATATATATATATATATATATATATATATATATATATATATATATATATATATATATATATATATATATATATATATATATATATATATATATGTATATATATATATATGTATACACATTTATAATAATAATAGTAATATATATATATTACTATTATTATTATAAATGTGTATACATATATATATATATATATATATATATATATATATATATATATATATATATATATATATATATATATATATATATATATATACATATATATACGTATATATATATAAGTATTAGTCTGTTTTAGAAACTGCATTGGTTTTGATTTATTACCAAAAGATGATTGGGAGATTTTTCCAGAAAGTATCAGCTTAAAAAATAAAATTGGGGAAGGAGCTTTTGGTACTGTTTTTGTAGCTAAAATCTGTGCCAAGGCAATTTTGAAAACAGGGAAAACTAACCAAATATCATCTTTGTTTGATATCAAAGAAGATTCTGTTATTAATGTTGCTGTGAAACTTTTGAAAGGTTTTTTTTTTTTTTAGATTTTTTGTACAAATTATGCTTTTAATAAAGCTTTTATTTTAATAAAAAACTTTTTCCTAAAAAGAAAAAATTTAGTTGGGAGTTAACAGAAAAGAAGAGAGTTATAGAGCGAAAAAGAGTTTAAAACCTGCATATATGAGCAGGTAAACATTAGGGTTGGATAGAATTTCAAAGAATTGTTAATTAAGATAAAAAGCTAGCTAAATAAAGTTTTTTTGAGCATAAAAGAACATTTAGATGAAAAATCATGCAATAAAAACACACATTTTGTAGAAAGGAAAAAAAAATTAACTTATGATGATGGTCAGAATTTCATCCAATCTATCAAAGAAGAGAGACTGCATGTAATATTAGCTATCTGTTTATTGTTCAAGCAATTAAAAAGTAATGGTCAAGACTGAATAATTTTAAAAAGTAATAGCCTTTTGGTCAAGACTGGAGTATCATTAGCAAATATAGCTGCAAAATAAGGATTATTCGTAGGATAATTACTAATATTATAGATTAGAAACAATACAGGACCAAAAATGGAACTTTGTTGCACACCAGAGGTTACTTTATTGGAAAACAAAGGGCAACTTTAATACTGCAATTAGAATGATTGAATGCTAGAGAGATCACAACAATTCAAAGCAATAGCTAAAGAGTTCACAGCAATCTTCATATTTTTTAAGCTTATATAAATGCCATATTGAAGATTAAATATTTGTTGAATAGTTTAGAGACAATCAAAGAGAGTTTTTTTACTTTAACAAGACAGTAAAAGTTGTTTAAACGACTAACTTTAACAACAGACTAAGGAGTGATTTGGATTTCTAACAGTAGAATAACCTGTTTCTTTGGAATTATGGTCATTACATTAAAGAGATAAATTAGAGGAAATATTTTTTGTAAGCATTTCTGCTCGATCTTTCAGTGATCTTTTTAGGTAAAACTAAAATACAAAAGATGGAATTTTTTTTTTTTTTTAATAACATTTTTCAAAGGTCATTAAAAAAATATTTTATCTTTTTTATCTTAGAGAAAAACTTTGGGTAAGGTGAGGCTTAACTTGAAATTGATTAGAAGGAATAAAAGTTTCCATGTCCTCTTTAATACAGGAAATTACATAAGGATACAATGTTCAGAAGAAAGTTGTAAGACATTATTCCAATGACCTTTGCAAAAAAAATCACAAAAGATAACAATAAAAAGTAAAATACTGAATTTGTTTGAGAGATAAAAGTTTTAGCTTGATCATAGAACTTATCTTCTTAATCTTAATCTTTATATCAAAGCAATTTGTTTGAGAGATAAAGGTTTTAGCTTGATCATAGAACTTATCTTCTTAATCTTAATCTTCTTATCAAAGCAATTTGTTTGAGAGATAAAAGTTTTAGTTTGATCATAGAACTTATCTTCTTAATCTTAATCTTCTTATCAAAGCAATTTGTTTGAAAAATAAAAGTTTTAGCTTGATCATAGAACTTATCTTCTTAATCTTAATCTTCTTATCAAAGCAATTTGTTTGAAAAATAAAAGTTTTAGCTTGATCATAGAACTTATCTTCTTAATCTTAATCTTCTTATCAAAGCAATTTGTTTGAGAGATAAAAGTTTTAGCTTGATCATAGAACTTATCTTCTTAATATTAATCTTCTTATCAAAGCAATTTGTTTGAGAGATAAAAGCTTTAGCTTGATCATAGAACTTATCTTCTTAATATTAATCTTCTTATCAAAGCAATTTGTGAAACTAATCACTAGAATAAGAATTTGTTTTTAAGGAATAAGAAAAAAAATTTTATAGATACCACAAACTTTTAAGTTTTGTGTAACTTAATATCATCAAATGACACTTGAAATATGATATTAAAAAATAGAAAAAATGCATAGCATCATAGAAATCAATAAGAGAATAAAGTAATTAAATAATGAAGTATGAAGATATATTTGATAATAATACAATAAAGTATGAAGATATATTTAAATTTGTTTTTAAAATGTTAGAGATTTTAAATTTGAATTTTCAATATCTATTATATTAGATTCTGAGTTAAACATAACATTTGTTTTTTATTGTTTTTATATTTTTTTTCCTCTAAACATTTTTTTGAACAGATTATTTCTCTTTAATTGTTTCTAAACATTATTTTACATTTTGTCTAATGATATGTTTTTGGGATAAATATTTATTGCTATAAATATTGAAACAATAAAATCTTCTTCTTTTTTTAAATTTTAGATCGTGCTAACTTATCAGAGTTAAATGATTTTAGAGAAGAAATCACTCTCATGAAAGAAATTGGATATCATAAAAATATTGTGAACATGATTGGTTGCTCTACAATTAAAAAACCTTTATGTTTGATAGTTGAGTTGATGGAGAATGGAGATTTGTTAAAGTTTTTGAGAAATAAACGTTCCAAAGTGAGATATATAATATATATAACATGTATATATAATATATGCATATTTAGTTATAGCATGTATATATAATATATGCATATTAAGTTATGAAATTAAAAATCTTGAATACATTCTTTTTAGTATTGGTGGTTAATTAAAGCATTTTTATTTTAAATGGTAATTAAAGTAAAAACGCCTCATTTGACCACATAAATTTTATCATTACAAGTAAAAGGTAAATAATACCATTAAAATAAAAAGATTCAAAGTTGATCAAAAAAGTTCATAATTGATTTAGTTTTTGAAACTTTTTTTTAAAGCTGATAACAAATAAGATAACTTGTTACCAGTTTTGGAACAAGTAACATACTACTTGTTACCAGCTTTATGATAACTTGTTAATTCACAAATGCTGGTAACAAGTTGTTACTTATCATAAACATACTTTTTTTTCAGGATTTTTAGAAATTATTTTTTATCCTAATACTGACTGACCCTAAACCAAAAACATACAGTTTTCTATATATGATTGTTTATACATATTAATATGATTAAATTAGACTTAATTTTTAATTGCAAATAAGCAAACTCCAACCTTAGCATTCAAATGCAAAGAGCTATGTAATCACCTCTTCTGAGTATGGCAATCATTTATGTAATCATCTCTTTTAAGCGCTTTTTGGATAATTTAAACATGGATATACACCTGTTGCACATTTTTTACATTTTCCACATCTGTTGCACATTTTGCAACACTATTTTGCCACACTATTTTGCAAACACCATTTTACCCACACATTTTGCAATACTTTTTTTTTGCAAACTGTTGTACACCTATTGCACATGTCTTGCTTGTGTTATTATGACTTAGCAACTCATTCTAATATCTCCTAATAAGGGTACAACTCTAAAACTCAACTTTATGGTTCTGAGACCGGCTGGTAGTCAGGTTCCCGAACTTGGTTGTAGCTCCCACAGAGGCTACAACAGAGTTCGTTGTGCATGAATTGTGTCCCTGTTCGTAGTTTTAGTGTGCATTGTCAAGGTCACATTTAGAGCCCTTTGTTATGGTTTAGGGTTTATTAATAGTATTGAGGCAATTTTTTGGACTATTAAATAGTATACTGAGTACTATCTTTTAGTCAAGTTCTTCAACAAATTTAAAAATGAATAAAGTATCAAAAACTATAAAACAAAAAAAACCATAGTCATCGCCAAGTTCTCTAAGCCTATCATTTACTCATATTCGTGGTCTTCGAAGTAACTTTTTTTTTTTGAGACTTATCTCTTGCAAAGTTGACTAGACTTACTTGCTCTTTGTTAGGCTAACTTGAGTTTGGCTGTTTCATCTAATGATTTTAGTGTTGATGGTTATCTTTCTCTAATTCCTAAAGACTCCAATAGTCATATGCTTGGCCTGGGCATGTACATTCGTAAAAATTCACCCATTTGTCAGAAAACTAAATTTTAATCAATAACTATTCTTTTATGTGCTATCATCTAGCACCACTTCACTCCATCGTCTTTTTTTTTGCATTATATTACTTACCTTTATCTCAAGACTGTACTCTTTTCTATATTATTTCTGATCAATTGACCAAATCTACTCTCATTATCCATCAGCCTATACCGTTGTTGTTGGTGACTTAAATGCTAAACACACTGAATGGCTCGGCTTTAGTGACAGTGACTCTGCAAGTGTTTAAGCCGATAACATTTGCCTATCTCATTCTCTAAATCAAATAGTCAACTTTCAAACTTGCTTTTCAGACAACTCGAATCATTTACCTTTTCTACTAAACTTATGTCTAGTTTCTGATTCTATTCAGTGCTCAGTTTCTCCACATTCATTGTTATATGCTTTTGATCACAGTTCGACCTCTCTAAAACTTTTATCTCATTCTTCTTTATTGTCTAAATCTATCATTGTACCTCTTACAACTACCTTAAAGATGACTGGGACTCTTTCCATAGTTTTCTTCCTGATGGCCCTTGGGTAGAAATTTATTGTTTTACTGCTGACAAATGTGCTTCTTACATAACTTCTTGGATTCAGACTGGCATAGAATTTTTCATTCCTTCTTGAGGATTCCAAGTCAAACCTCACTCTTCTCTATGGTTTTTGACACATTGTGCTGCTGCAATTTCCAATCCAAACCATTACATCCAAATCTATCTATAAACCAATTCCCCAGAAAACAGACGTGTGTTTACAATTGCTAAAAACCCTTGTAAAAAGGTTTGTCTAACGCCAAAGCCTGCTCAGGTTATAAAATTTCGTATTTCATCTCAAAAATTAGGCTCTTGTGACTTCTGGAGAAACTTTAATAATATCAATAATAAGGGCAAATCTGTAATTCTACCTCTCTTGTATGCTTCACTCATTGTCCCCTCACTTAAAGACAAAGCTGAATTGTTTGCTAAGAACTTTTCATTAATATCATCTCTTGATTCCACTAGTTTCATTCTAACAGATATAGCCAAAAAACAAGTTGATCCGTTGTCTGACGTTCGTATCACTCCAGCTTCTGTATCTAAAGTGATTTCCTGCTTAGACTCTTCTACAGCCTGTGGTCTGGAAAACATACTGTTTTTGACTTGCAGAAGTATTTTCTGGAGCTGTTGTCTATACTTTCAAAACTATTTAACAAGTGGTTATTGAAGTCTTGTTTTTCAGCATGACGAAAGTGGCATCTGTTATCCCTGTTTTCGAAAATTCTGGAGAGCAATCTGACCTGTCCAACTACTTTATCATTTGTCTTCTTCTTACCATAAGCCTTCTTACTACTATAAGTATGGTTTTTGAATCTTTAATTAACAATCACTTAATCTTTTATATTGAGTCTAATAACTTACTTTCTGATCATCAATATGGATTTCAATCTTCTTGTTCTACAGCTGACTTGCTAACAATATTACCCGATAGGTTTAATTGTGCATTAGATAGAAGTGGAGAGGTTAAGGCTATTGTTTTGGTATTTCTAAAGCCTTTGATAAAGTTTGGAATGCTGATTTTCTCTATAACCTTTTCTTCTAAAGGTGTATTAGGTAACATCTTTAAAAATATTGCATCCTTCTTTTCCAATCATAGTATAAAAGTTAACCACGATGGACAGTCATATCCTTTAATTTCAGGGGTTCTGCAAGGTTTTATCTTTTACCCTATACTCAATATTTTTCATTAACAATCTACATCATATTTTCACATCTAAGGTGGCATTTTTCTCTGATGATACTACCATTTAATTTTGTTTTGATAAGTAGCCAACACTCTCTAACTGCTTGGAGGAAGCATTTGAGCTTGAAAAGTATCTCACTTCTGATACAGAACGGAGCTCCTTATAGCTGGTGAACTTTAATTTAGATAAAACCCAACTTTTTTCAAACAATCATTATTGCAATAGTTTAGATCTTCCTATATTTATGAACGTTAATGGTACATTAATGAATCATGAACCCTTCATTTTCTAGGATTAACTCTTACATCCAATCTATCTTGGAAACCATATATCAAATCCATCTACTAAGGTTGCATTTCTTTATTGTGCTCAACAATTTTTTACTCTGAGTTCTATTTATATGGATCTTCTGATGATCCCCTTTCTCCTTTAGACAAAGTGCAAAAACGCACTGTAAACAAAGTTGAACCTGCTCTTGCAGCCAACATCCAGCCATTATCACATTGTTGTAATGTTGCTTCTTTTTCTCTTTTATACAAATATTTTAAAGGTCACTGCTCTAAAGAGCTATAGTCTTTTGTACCATTTACTAAAATTCATTTTAGTGTTACTTGTCATTCAGTTAAGTCTCATCCTTTTTCTATGATATTTCCAAGTGCTTTAAAAGCTCTTATTTATCTAGTTTTTTCCTCGAACATAAGCTCTTTAGAATTTGCTTTCTTCATCTTGCTTTCCTGATTTATATAACTTGCTATCTTTTAAGTTGCCTGTCAATCTTTATCTTACTCTATAAACTTTATCTTTTCTCTTTTATAAACTTCCAACTCTAGTAGTGGTTGCTTGCAGTCTTGTTGGAAGCTTAGATGTTGAAAAAAAATAAAAAATACTTTTTATAAGATAAATATAGTTTACTACTGTGGATTATAATCTACATGACACTATGTATGCTATGTTTAATATTTGGATAGATAAATTTTCTCTTCTCTTTTTTTATTTATACATTTCCAAGTTCTTTCTGAAGCTTCTTTTTCTTTTTTAGTATGCAACCAGCTGTGGTATTTAATGGCGAATTAATTTGTTTAGTATTTTAGTGACATATTTATATATGCATATAATTTTTCCAGCTTTTTTAATTGTAACTAAGCCCACAACATTGATAAATAAGCTTTTATGTGCATAAAGTGCTATCTAAGCATCATTAACCACCTAACTACCTTGTAACCATCTCTACTAAACACTGTTTATGCATATTATGGATTTTTTTCTACATGACACATACATTGTGTAGTTTTTCTTATTGAAATGTATCTTAGTGTTAATAAATACTAATTCCCTATCTATTTCTATTTTTTATTCAATCTTCAGAGGTGTTTAATGTTGACCTAAGCTGGCAGTGTAAACTTTTAGTGATATTTTTATATATGCATTTAATTTTTTTAGCTTTGTACATCCAAACTTAATGGAGAATCAGCAGTAAACTTTATGTTTATTCAAAGCTATCAACGAGCTCTTGAGGTTTTAAGTCGTTGTTTTAAAATTTGTTTTTTATCACTCTATATTATTGGATTTTTTTATTTATTTTATTTACTTCTTTTCTAGACAGCATTAAGTGAGAATTGCACTACTGAATATGAAGATACTCTAGATAAAATTGGTTTAATAACACCTAATGATCTGATCAGTTTTGCATGGCAAGTTGCAACAGGAATGGTATTTGTTGCAAATTTGTTTCCATCATTATTGAAGTATCACTTATGATACATTAGGGTTTTAAAATTTAAATGATTTTAGTTAAATACAAAAATTCTTAGCAAACTTTAGCTTAACTAAATTTTGCCAGATTAAAAGTTATTTTGGGTTAGTATTGTTAAAATCTTCAGACTTCATATGATCCATGCCCTGCAGTTATTTTATATATTACATTATGACTATTATTAGTATTAAATAATAACATAATTGAGGTAGCTGAAATTTATGGAGCAAATTTTTTGATTAGTTGATCTAAAAATTTTAATAAAAGGAAATACTCATTCAAAACCTTAAAAAGTTATGTCTTACAAGCAATCCTGTTATAACAAATATTATTAAGGAATGAAATAATGTTTGTTTTTAACATTCTTAGATATCTTAAACATTGCAGTTTATTAGTCTTGCTATGCTGTATCCGTTATTCACCAATACATAAAATCGCTCAATGTTTGACAAATTATTAATGATATTGAGTATCCCTTTAAATAGCTTTTATGTTGAAATTAGCAGAATGGACCAGTAAAACTGGTCATGGTTACTTTATTTGCCATAATAACTGATAATGCTCTGTCACGATAATCACTGGTATTGCTCTGCGACACAGGTCTGTCTTGTCTGTCTGTCTTTGGAGCTATTGAATTAAATAAAAGTTATAACAATAATTAAAAAAATAATAACAATAATAATAATAATAATAATAATAATAATAAGAGAGCAGTCTTCTTAACTTTAATAGGCTCCTCAGCTTTGGCTAAGAGAATAAGATAAAAAAAAAAAAAAAATTCAATATTTATTGAAAACCTATACCGACTTAAACATAAATTATTTAAAAAAAAATTTTTAATAAAACTTTTCAGATAATACGGACCAGGAGTGAACTAAAAAATTCAAAAATTTTAAAAACTAATTTAAAATAACCTTTAAATTTACTTTGTAATAAATTATTATAATCTAATAAATAAATTATAATAATCTATGTAAAAAAATTATAATAGTCTAAGTAGTAAATACGAAAGGTAAATGTTTCTTGGTGTTTCCTTATGTAGTAATTTTAACCTGACTTCATGACAATTATAGCATTAATATTTTTTGTTTGAAAGCTCGTGAATATATAAAATTTAATTAATGTATTGTAAAATAAAGTTTAATTGAAAATATTAAAACAACAATATTATTATTCCTTCAATTTATATTGTTTATCCAACTTTGCAATGTATGTTTATTAACTTTGAAAAGTAAACTGTAATCTATCTTAACATTTTTTAAATTCTACTGATTGTAATTGAATATGCTAGTCTGTCAAGATATTGATAATACTGATAGAGTGAAATTTACAATTGAGTCTTTCCTTTGTCTAATTATAATTTTTATAAGAATTTGTTTAAATTTAATTAATAACAAGTTTAGCTTCAAAGAAGAAATATTAACTGCCACATTATCAAAAGATAAATGAATTTTTACTTAAATCTTGCAAACAATTTTGTACTTTTAACACCCTATGTGGTTTATAAAATTGTAGGATCTGTCAAAACCAGTTATTGTTCACCAGTTTTTGAATCCTAATTCTTAAATAAGTTAATCTTAAACTGAATTAATAGTAGATTTACAAGCACATTTTTATAGAAATCTTATATTTGAGGACAAAAAAGTTTTTTTTGGTAATATTGTATCATTCTGAACTTTTGTTAAGTTTGATTTAGTCACTTTGAACTATTAGATGAGGTAATCCAACATTTTAAAGTCAAGTAATTAATAAAGCCAGGTAAGTATGTGCTTCTAAGAATCCAAAAAGATGTGTCTGTAACACATATTTTCAAGGGTGTGGATGTACATTTAGCTATTTGATAGATATAAGATGTGTAAACAAGGGGAATCAAGAGACTAATGGAATTTAATGTAGACAACAATTTGAAATATAAAGCTTTCATAGAGAATTTAATTCTATTGATATACAAGGTTGATTATTTGCACAAAGATATAAATATTTTTTTTTTTTTTTTTTTTTAACAACTTCACTTCCAACAAGGCTGCAAGCAACCACTATAAGAGTTGGAAGTTACTGGAAGAGAAAAGACTAAATCTGTAGAGCAAGATAACGATTGACTGATGACTTAAAAGATTGCAAATTATATGAATCAGGAAAGCAAGATGAAGGAAGCGAATTCCAAAGAACTGATGTTCGAGGAAAAAAACTAGAAGAATAAGAGTTTTTGAAGCACTTAGAAATAGTAACAGAAAAAGGATGACACTTAATTGAATGACGAGTAACACGAGAATGAATTTTAGTAGATGGCACAAGAGACGCTAGCTCTTTCGAGCAGTGCCCATTATAGTATTTGTAGAAAAGAGAAAGAGAAGCAACATTACGACGATGTGACAAAGGTTGGAGATTGGCTGCCAGAGCAGGTCCAACTATGTTTACAATTCGTTTTTGCACCTTGTCTAAAAGAGAAAGAGCATCATTAGAAGATCCGCCCCAGATGTGGCAACAGTATTCCATACAGGGACGGATTTGAGATTTATAGAGATAGAGAATAGAATCTGGAGTAAGAAAGTGTCGAGCTCGATAAAGAGATGCAACCTTAGCAGATGCTAATTTTGCAATGGATTTGATATACGGTTTAAAAGAAAGATCAGAAGTAAGAGTTAATCCTAGAAGATGAATGGTAGATGACTCATCTAGTACATTACCATTCATAAATATAGGAAGATCTAAATTATTACGATAACGATTGGCCAAATAAAATTGAGTTTTATCTGAATTAAAGTTCACCAGCCACTGTGAGCCCCATGCTGTAGCAGAAGTGAGATCCTTAATATTCCCAAATTATGCAGTATTTTCAGAAAATTAATGATAGACTGAGCAGATTAAAAAACAAGTTATAAAGGAAATTTATGTTTATAAAATTTTTAAAGGCTCTACTTTTTTACACCCCTTTTTTATTAATTCTGATTCACTCTCAACAAAGCTGTAAGCAACCACTATTAGGTTGGTAGTTACTAGAAAAGAAGAATAGAGTTATGGAGCAAGGAAACAGCTGACAGAAGACTTGAGAAGTTGAAGGATGAATAAGTCAGGAAAACATGAAGATGGGAGAGAGAATAGAACTAGACTAATAAAAGTTTTTAGAGCATAAAGGGACAGAATAACAGACTTGATTAGTCTAATTATTTTACAAACTGCAAATATATAAATGTAAACATATGAATTTAAAAATTATTGAAATTTAGGTTTTATCTGCATTTTTTTCTCTATGTCGACAAAAAAGAATGTTTCGCTTCTAAATAAAGGAATTTGTAATAAAATTTATTGGACTTATTACAATAATAGAATAAAATTTGAAAAATGTTCAAAAGATCCTTAAACATAAGCAATCCAAAATGGGACAACAGTTTATGCTGCTTTTTTAATATTTATTCACTTGCAAAAAGGCTGCAAACAACCACTGACAACAAAAAATGGATTTTCATTGCGTTGTATCTAATGGGAGTGTAATAATTTAAACAATTTGGGACAATAAGTTGTAACTAATGGTAATGTAATAATTTAGACTATTTGAATAGTTTATTAACTTTAGTTTTTTAACAGAGCCTATAATGCATATTTTTCTTTGTTTATTATTTATAAATTTTTACATTCTTTTACAGTTCCAAAGTCTATTAATACAGCTGTTGCTGTATTTTTGCAGCTGTTTTAACATCACTTTTCCTTCTAATTTATCCACATATTTACACACTCATTTGTCACTTTTGAAATTATATTTGGAGAATTGGTGTTTGATATTTCTTAAAAATAAAGTATGAATATTAAATCATCAGATAGTCAGCTGAAGATTGTTATTGCTCAGATGGCAAACCAGCATAACTCCTGCTCCAACTCCTGCTTAAAATACCAGTTATTCCATTTTTAGTTGCTTTGGCCGTTTTTCTTTAAGTATATATTATAAACTTGAATTTAATTACTTGATATTTAAATTTCTTCCATACTTTATACATAAGTGTATACTATATGTTTGAAGAGAAATGTATTAGATATATTCATTTTTATATTTACTTTGATAGTTTTTTTTTTAAATCAACTTTTATAATTTTATAAAAGTTGATTTAAAAATTATAAACAACAACAATTTAGTTTTAATATTTAGTTTATTTAATTTGAGTTTTGTTGATCCTCAATGCAAGATGAAAAAAGTGTTTGTGTAATTAAAAAAAAAAATGAACCTATATTTAATCTCCTATATTTATTCTTATAAGTTATATTTGTGAACCTATATTTAATCTCCTATATTTAATCTTATAAGTTATGTTTGTGAACCTATATTTAATCTTCTATATAAATAATATTATGAGCATACTCTAACAAAATTTTCATTTGGAGGTGTTTTTATGTCTAATAAATTAATATACAAACCTGGAAGCAATCTAAAAGTCATTTTTCCTAAATAATCTGTCTGTATTTAAGTCTGTATTTATCACCATCTTAATAGAGAAATTCTAGAGTTTATAAATATATACTTATTTCAACTTTTTGAAAAACTCTTCTTTACAAAAAAAAAAAAACATGTTTTTAATGAGTGATTTTAATGTCAATCTTTTAAAAGACAACTCAGATAAATCTGCTTTTGAATTTTTAAATATTTTTTATTGTCACAAGATCATCAAAATCAATCAAAAACTTTAATTGAAATATGTTCTAATTTAACTTTATAACTTTAATTGAAATATGTTCTAATTTAACTTTATTTAAATATTCTTTTAATGAAATTCTGCTACTACAGTATCAGGTCATCTAGCCAAATTTTTAATACATCCATCTTTTAAAACAAAAACAAATCCTCTTAAGCACTGTATTTTTTGGTTACATGTAGAACCTTGTCTTCATTTAAAATAAAGAATATAATGTTTAAGTAGTTTCTTTTCCTCCAACTCAGACTTGAAAAATCTTATTAAACATAGAAACTTACTTGTCACTGAACTTGGTACTCTCATTTATTGAAGTAAAAAAATCTATTACTCTAAATTCTTCTCTGATAATACTAAAAATTTGAAATCTAATTGAGATGGTATTAGGAATCTTTTAAATATTCGTTCTAAATTAATGAATTACTTACAGAGCTTTGTAAAAATATTATTCAAAGTTTTTGTTGTTTATGTAGCTGGTTAAAGAGTAATTGTATTTCCTTGCATGCCAATAAAATTAAGTACATTATTTTTTATCTCTTGTGATTTGGTTTGTGATACATTTTTGAATGTCAGTTAGTAACTTATGTTAATTTAGTTTTTATACCACCAATATTTATTTTTTCAAATTTTATAATAATTTTTTATATTTTTATAGTTATTTTCTAACAGTGCTTATAAATTTACATTATGATAATATTATTTGGTAATTATTTTCATTATTATTACAATATTGTTTGACTAGTTTGTAACTACATGTGTAACACCTAACCAATTTTTGTAAATTTAGGATGAATTTTTAAAACATTCATAATTTGGTAAAATTGACATAAACATTATGCACTGTTAAATTAAGGTTTGAATATATTAACGACATGAAAAAACTTATTTACAAATGAATCACTAACCATTTTTTTTGAAATAATTGTTAAAAATAAAATCTCACAGACTTTATAAAAACAATATTATAATGACTTCTATGTAAATCTTACACAGCAATAAGACTTCAATATACTTTAGAAAAGATATAAAGGCATAAATTTAAATAACTTTTTAATGTTATAATTATGGAGTCTACTGAAAGAATAGGTGATTTATTGTAAAATAATAACTTTTATGGCTAAGTATGTTTTGTTGTAAAACAAAATAAAATAATTTTGTTTTTGTATCACTATTGTAAAACAAATCAAAACTTATTCTGTATTGGTTTTAATGAAATAAAAACCAATTTTGGTAGTTTCTTAAAAAGAAAACTTTTTAAAAAATCACTAAAACAACAGATGTAACACTTACGAGTTTATCATTCATTAAATTCTCTTTAAACCTTTTTTTTATTTCAGGAATATCTTTCATCTAACAAACTAGTACACCGAGACCTTGCTGCAAGAAATATTTTGATAGGTGCTCAGAAAAATGTAAAAATATCTGATTTTGGGCTAACACGGAGAATCAATGACGAATTGAATTACATGAGCAGTAAAAATCGTCGGTTACCGATAAAGTGGATGTCAGTTGAAGCCATATTTGATCAAATGTTCACGGTGTGCAGTGATGTGTAAGCTAATTAATTAATTCAAATGAAATTAAATTTTAATTCAAATGTGTCTAAAAATTTTTGTATACTTTCTTTTTAATATATATTAAAATTAATTTATTGTGACTTGCTTATATAAATAATATAAGTTAATATATTTTAAAATATGTAATTTATATAATTTATGTTTTAGGTGGTCTTATGGCATTCTTTTATTTGAAATTGTTACGCTAGGTGAATGGTGAAGTTTTGTATTGTAGAATTTTAATGATCTTAACTTTTAGTAAAATTTTGATTTTTTTTTTTTTTTTTTTTTTTTTTTTTTTTATTCTACAGGAGGTACACCTTATCCCAGAATAAATAATCGCGAGCTTCTCACTCTTTTGAAATCTGGTTACAGAATGGGTCGACCAGAAAATTGTTCTGAACCGATGTAATTTCTTTTTCATACTTTTTTTTATTTTTGTAAAGAAATATCTGTCTTTCCCACTAGTTTTTTTTTCTTTTTTGTTAATTAAGGTACGATATAATGCTGCGCTGTTGGAGTGAAGATCCATTGCAACGACCTACTTTTACAGAATTGCGTGAACAATTTGATAAAATTATGTCTCAAGGTGAATGTTTCATGAATTTTGAAATTGACGAAGAAAACGTTTGTTATAACGCTGCATCATTTAACAGTCTACCTGCTGAAACAGATGATGTTGCATTAGAGGAAGATATTTTCCAAAAACCTTTTTACATAAAATCAGTTGAAGAAATTAAAATATTGACTGAGGAAAGTTTGATTTCATTGAATGAATGATGCAGAAACCAGCTTTCTACAATGTGTGAAGATTTGTGCAATTAGTAATTTCTAACACTTTATTTCTTCTACTTTTTTTTTTTTTTTTTTGTTTTTGTTTTTGTTTTTGTGTTATAAAATACTCTTTTACAATATAAAGTTATCTATTATTAAATAAAAAGGGTACAAAAATTTTTAGCTTTTTAAGTTTTTTGCACTATTTGAACAGAACTTATATGTAAAATATTTAATAGTTTTAATTTATAATTTATATTATATTTGTATACTAATTGAATTAATAAAAGTTTCTTCTAATTGTTGTTGAACTTTTTTAATTTTTTTTATTTCTAAGTGCGTCACTGGCTATTTACCAAAGTAAAACGTTTCACCTTTTCTTTTTTTTTTTTTTTTTTTTTGGAGTTATGCAATTGTAACCAGGTTGTGCTTTCTTTATCCAGTTTACTAAAAATGTAAAAATGTAAAACAACTGCAAACAAATGTATTAAACAAATTAAAAGAACATAATATCTGTCAGGGTTACACCTTTTTCGGAGATTTCCGGAATTCCGGATATTTTTCTCAACTTTTAGTTTTTCCGGATATCAAAAATGTTTTCCATATATACAAGTATATATGGAAATATATATAAATATATAATATAAATATATAATATAAATATAATATAAATATATAATATAAATATATATAATATAAATATATATAATATAAATATATAATATAAATATAAATAAATAAATATATACAAGTATATATGTTTTCCATATATACAAGTATATAATATATTTTTGTAATGTATTCATTTTTTAGGCTTTTTCACTCATCACTCACACAAAAGTTAAAAAAAATTAAAAACAACTTAGCTGAAAACAAAATTAAATCGAATTTAAGGGAAAATATATTTCCAATTTTTTCCGGATATTTTACCCTAATGATTTTCCCGATTTTTAAAATATGACCTGGATAATCTATGATGAACAAACTGGCATAAGTACAAATTTATATCAAAATCTTACATAGGAACGAATCGGTTTAAGTGCAAACTGACGTGCACGCCAGTTTATGTTATTATTTGCTAAGTTGTCGACACATGTCATGTGTCGACAATTTAGCAAATAATAACATAAGTACGAGTAAAATTACTTGGCATACTTTGTGACTTTAGAATAAAAGGGTTCTATCTCCACTTTTGAAAGTTCTGAGATAAAGTGATTTAATAGATTGACCCTTTACACTGTGTTGTAAGGTCATCTAGACACACAATATTTACGCCACATGTGACGGCAATGTAAAATGTACAAACCCTATAGATATTACCTTTTAAAGTTTTCTTTACCTGTAACTCATCACCTTTGCTGTTTAGAAACAAGACCTTTTTACTTTAAAAGCTATTAAGCTAATCATTTTAATGAAGTTCCATCAGCATATTTAGGTAAAATAAGGCATTAAATATTTTTTTGAAATACAAAAGTGCTGAAATAATGTCAATTCAGATATTATTTCAGTACTTTACTTCAGGTAGTGTTTGCTCCGCATATTTTTTATTAACTAAACGTCATCGACTAGAGGAGCTGTCAACCACTGGGTAGTTTACGCTTCTATGAAACGTATTAAAATGACTCAAAAGTTGATAAAGTGTAGTTATTCGAACCAGTTTCCTTAAATGAATAAACTAAAAGAAAACGAAAAGTGATTAATTCACGTTATTCAAATTGAAATTAGCAACTGGTGGAGTCAAGGATGAGTCCTGTTGTTGGGTGTTTAAAGAAACGTTAAAAACAAGACTTTTTTTAACAACACAAGACATTTTGGAAAAAAGAGCTTTTTGTTTTAATTCTGTTTTGAAAAAAAAATGAATTTAAATCTTCAAAATGATTTTAATTTTTCTAAATTTAATAACAATAAAACATTAATATATTATAAAATGAAATTTGAAATCTATCAATAAGTATGAGTTAAGTTTATATTTTAGTAATATAAAGCTCTTAGAGTTATTAACCTTTCAGCTTAAGAGACACAAATTTTGGGGTGTTTTTTTCTCCGTGCGCCGTTTACTGAATTTTTTTTTTTTTTTTGTAAAGCACTCATTTAAGTAAACATATTCAAGTTTGAGCCACGTCTAAAAGTTATCTTTCTCAAACATCACAAGATGCTCCCGTGATTTTTACTTGGGTTTTACTTTTGATAATATATTTCTGTTCCACAGTAAAACTGTTGCTTTGAAAATGCGGTCAAAAAAAAACAGTTTAGTTATTTGAGGTCCCTACAAATTACAATGTATAATGGCAGCATTTATTACTTTATTACTGGCGCTGCCTTTAGAAAACTCATCATATTTTCAAAATAAACATTTTTAATCTTTGTTTAAATATCTTGGATTACTTTATCAATCTGATTCAAATCGTTTTAGCACCCTAATTTAAATATTATCGAGCGACAAAGCAAAAACGAATTTATAAAAAAACATGTATAAATAATAAATTTTAAAAAATAAAAGAATTATAAAGTTGAATCAATTTTTCCAAAACAACAATTAATCTGTTAAATGTTATTCTAAAATTCAATTAAAACATTTAAAATGTTGATATTGTGAACAAATGTTTCGCTTTTCTATTACTGCTTTTTTTTTTTGCCATCATAGAGGTGGTAACCCAAGAAATAATTTTTTTTTTAATTCGAGCTATTTATTGATATTTTGTAGTAAAACCTAATTCAATTTCAAAAAATTAAAAAAAAAATCATTCAAAATTTTTTTTTGCCTTGATTATCCAAAAATAAATTTGTTAAACTTCAAACAATGGGGTGTATTTGAAAACATAATATCTCACTATATAACTCTACCGCTTTAAAATTTTGCAGAAATGTTTGTTATATAAAATATTTTCATTTGTCATAGAATTTTTTGATTTGCCTTGATAACTCTAAAGTTATGCAAAATATTTCAGAGTTTATTTATGTAGTCACTCAAATAAGTACCGAAATTCATATAAATCAGAAAATTTCTCATTATATAACAAAATCCTATGAGAAATGATTTATCAATGTCTTATAAAAATGCCCTGAAAATTTCAGTTCATAAATCCATACCATTTTTAGAAAACCATGTTTTGAAATGTGGAATGTCTCGAAAATTATTAAACCTGGGAAACGAGACTTTTAATAAAGTATTTCAAAAATAATGCTTAAAAACCACCAGGTATATATGAAGTTTGTTTTTCATTTGAAACCTCAACATCCACTATGCCTTTTTTAACTTTTCTTAGTTTTTTACGCTGTTTCATGACCATACTAGAAGATTTGAGCTTCATATATTTAACACGCTTATTATCAGCTTCCATTAGTTTCTTAGAAGTTATTTGTCCTTTAATTCCAAAACTTTCTAAAATAGATTTTACTCCTTCCCCACCATCATTAAAATGAAGAACTGCAGAATTTATTGTCAATTCAAACGTTATTCTGAATAAGAATACATTTTTAGGACAGCGAGTCCATATTATTGCGTTTAATGCTTCATTTGCATTTTGTGTTTGTCCGTGGAGGCATTAGGTTAACAGTTTATCATCAGATAAATCTTGAAAAATTGGTTTTAGCTTTAAATAAATCCATATTGCTAAATTAATTTTATCTTTATGAAACTTAGTACTATTTATTTGATCAAGTTGCCACTTACACCAAGAATTTTTATCTCTGGGACACATAGCATGGCGACAAGCAGGATCTTTAAGTGCGGTGCAATGGTAGAGAATAGCTCCTATAGCTCTCTTCATTGCGTATACATTATCAGAATTTCTCCGAATGGCAAGACCGTAGTAGTTTTGCATGGAATTAATAATAGTATCTGTAAGTTTCCCTTTACCATGTATTGGAGGTTTTGTCCCTTTAAAGTTTTTCACTAAATTTCGAACTCTAGTACCAAGTCGCTTTTGTACATGCCCAATACACTCTAATTTCTCAATGTT
Source organism: Hydra vulgaris (assembly GCF_022113875.1). Lineage (NCBI taxonomy): Eukaryota > Metazoa > Cnidaria > Hydrozoa > Anthoathecata > Hydridae > Hydra > Hydra vulgaris. The sequence continues at coordinate 50,289,568 of NC_061160.1, read as the reverse complement.
AACTCCGTTCTCTTTGTAAGGATTAGACTCAACAACTTCTTTAAAAGAAGAAGTATCTCCATCTCCTAAATATTGAGAATAAGTTATATTGTTTTTTTGGATGGAACGTGCAAATATTTGAATAGCACCGGCAGCTTCCATGGCACCAGAAGATTTAGTGTGGTTTATATGACAAACATGATTTACTTTCCATATATCATGTTCAGGTGTACCTTCCTTGGATCTCAACATTGTACAACCTTTACAGTGTTTTGAGAAAGAATGATAATCTAAAACTTTATCATCAACAACAGCTGTAACTACACCATTCAATGATGCATGACCTCTCTTCTGCCAAGAACCATCTATTGTAACGCGTTTGCAGACTGGCTGAGTATTTGCTTGAGAAAATGCACTAACAGCTCTTTTCGTTGATACTTCAGCTGACTTAGCATATGCAGTTGAAACACAGTTGTCATTCAAGTTGTCCAAAGCTGATTCACCAATACCATACATGTTAAAACAGTTAGTAAACATTTTCAATGCTGCCTTTCCCCGACCAATCTCACAAAAACTAATGATTGCTCGAACATTTGACTCATACAACTTGCGACCACGTTTAGTTTATCGATTAGAATCGTGGCACTCTTTACTTGTGAAACAGGAGTTAATCCAACCACAGCTCATACGTTTCAATTTTTATAAATGAGCAAATCCCATTCTTTTTTTAGGTTATCAATAAATTCTATCGGTTGTTTGTTATCACATTTAGGACAGTACAGAATTGGTAGAATTAACTTTTTCATTTGTTCAATATCCATAAACATAAAATATTTACTATCATCATTATTAATAGATTCAGTAACAAAACCTGTAGTTTTAAGTTTCCTCGAGCTTGCACATTCAGTTTCTAAATCTGCTTTAGTTTTGTTGTTGTTAAAGTTTTTTTCTTTGGTTTTAACCATGTGGCGATTCTTTGGTGGTATTTTTTTCTTTTTTCTTTGCAAATTTTGTTTTGTTGAAATCATTTTTACTGACTAAAATCTAAATAATAAAAAGTTCAGATAACAGACTTCAAAACAAAAAAGAAATTTGCCTTCGATAAGCAATTCATATCACCAGACACACGTCATGCTTATACTTTTAACTTAAAAAAGTGTTTTAGTTTTTGAAGTATAGCTAATAGTCACTTTATAGCTTTAATGTATAGCCATAAAAATGTTTCAAAAATAGTATTCTGATGCATTTTTTAGGGCATTTACATGTTGCTAGGGCGTTGCTATGGAAAAGTAACAGCAACCAATTCGCAATTATATCATTATATAGACAATTATATTTAAAAAAACTTATTCATGTTATACATTTTTGAAAAGGTATTAAAATTCTTCATTAAATATAATAAAATTATATTTTTTGAAAATTTCATCAAAAATCAAAATTCATTTCTAGGGTTACCACCTTGATTTTATGAATGAAGATTAATTGATCTGCCATTCACACAGCGTATTGTTTCCACTATTGAAACAATGAATGCAGATCAGTATACACTGTAAAAAAACTTTTGCTACCTTTTTTTATGATAAACACAGAATCATGTTTAGAAAGATGCATACTTTTTATCTTGAAAGTTGAACTAAATGATAATTTAGCTCAAGAATGGCTTTTACATGGTCAATTATATTCGTACTGCATGTTAGACTTGCACTTAATGTAAGACTTAAATTATTATGTTGATGTTACATAATAAAAATTTATAAAAATTTTTATTTTTTAGGGTAAAGTTGGGTAATAAGACTGTACGGGCTATATGATCAATTTTAGCAGACCCTAAGCTTAATTCTTTTATGCTATTGTGTAAAAATAAAATTTATTAATTTTTGCACGATATAGGCTAAGTTACTAAATAATTTATTAAATAAAGGAGTATTATTAAACATTTTATAAACTTACAACTTTTAACAATTAGTAATTTTATCTTCGAATTAAGTGTTTCAGACGGTAGTTTTTAGCTTGGTCTAAAGTTTATGAGAGACTTTGCTGAACCTGGTGCTCCTTAGTTTTGAATTTAAAGATCAATATAATGTTGTTTCTTTTTATTTTCTTTGAATATAAAGAATTTTTTAAACTTTGTGCATTTTTTAAGTTGCGCGATCTAACTATGTAATTGCACATGAAAACAATATTTTAACTTTGCTGAGCAGTTAAAGCGTTGAAGAAGAGTTTTAAGATTTTAACTATTGAGCATTTTAAAAAATTCCTTTAAAATTTGTTTAGTTCAAAAAAATTAACCCATAACTAGAAAGAGCAAAATTTATTTACTATACTTGTTGCCAAATTGTATATCTATTTGTTAAATTAGAATATAAACATTCGATTAAAAATAAGTTGTTCTTAATGCTATTCCAGACAAGTAAAAAAAAATGGCAAAACACTCTGAATTAATTTAATCAGCTATAAATTTTATACATTAAAGTTAGAAAAATTATGCCTTAAATTAAGCACAATCATTTATTTTTTTAAATGTGTTTTTGAGAATAAAGTTAAACAGTAAAAAGGGGTTGTAAAAAAATCCGCCTAATTTTAGAGATGGTAGAAACTTTACATTGTTATTACTTCCAAAAACTTAAAGATAAATATATGAAATTATATACCTTCAAGTGAATTTAAATTTAGTATAAAATAGTAAAAAAAAGTTTTTATTAATCAATATCCTCAGACTTAGGGTAAAGGGTAATACCATTTGAAGTATTTTTGTTCCCAGTTTTCAATTATCGTGATTTTTTGCAAAACAACCTTATGTAACATAAGTATAAACGTATATAAACTTGGAATTTGCACAATGTACGAAAGTGCTATATCTGAATTCAGACATGCTTTAAAACATAAACAAAAATCTTCGTTGTGCCAATGCCATTCTTGCCACCAAAAAAGCTACTTTTTTAATATAAAAAGCCCACCTTTTAAAAGTTATATTTTATTTCAGAGAAAAAAAATTACTTCTAATTTTTACTTCTAATTTATTTTTAATTGCTTAATGTAATTATAAAACCATGTAATATTTTTTGCTTCAAGTAAAAGTAAAATTAAGCAGTGTGGGTGTTATGACATGTATGACATTCTATACAATGTCAAACATACTTTAATTCCTAAAAAGAATGTTTTAGTTATTAAAAAGGAAATTAACATAGCTGACTCCATGGTAAAAAATATATACCTTCATATACTTTTTCTTGCCCCCTTTTAATTATGTTAATGATTTTCTTTTTAACCTCTTACCAGTCTTGACACAACATGAAACTTATTTTTTTTTTTGAGAAAAAAGTGTTTAATCCTTCATAATAATCTGATGTCTATCACTAGAAAAAAAAAATTTTGAATTTTAGAATATTTACATTTTTTAAGTAGTAATTATTCATTTTAGGTTTATTATAACTTTTAATTAATCAATCTAAATCAAACGCGAAGTGTTAAAATTTCAAAGTAAAAAATGTTCATGCTTTTAATTTAGTAACCTATAATTAGACCAGGATTGTATTACCTATTAACCTGGTTCAGATATTCATGTTTAAAAGATGCCAACTTCTTATTTAAAATTTTAATCAAAACCATTGGCAGCAAGGTAAATAACATATTTTTAAAACCTGTAGATGTTCCTAAGTGTTTTTGCATTAAGTATTTAACCTTATTATACAAAGTGGTACCCTCATCTAATGTCTTTTTTATATGTTAAAACGTCATAGAAAGCTGCCATAAAATTTGAAAGTTGGCATCAGTATAACTTAAATACTGCCTGGCATCAATATTTTGTATATACGTGGCATATTACTGCTTCAAAATACTTAAGCCACAAACGATTATCCTAATATCAGTTCTTGTTAATATATGTCAATATACCACAACACTTTTTACAAGACTTTGTATTTTTTTAGCCAAAGCTAAATTATACATATTTTAAAGAAGATCAGGATTAGAGACCATTAAATTATCAGACTTTGTGTTATAATATGTTTTCATTGTCCCATTTATCATTTATTTATTATTTAGTCTTGGAATATATTTTCTGCACTCAGATGATTTAATTTAACTAGAACTAGGGTTTAGAGTTACCTCTGTTCTTGGTTGTCCACCATCTATATCATAAACAGTGGTTTCCAAAAGCCTTTAATCCTGAACACACAGAAACAATCAGCTCATGTTCTCATGAAGACACTTTCTAAAACTTGCTTGAAATCATTGCAAACTATTTTTTTTTGGTTTGTGGACAGTAACAATACCTGATTCACTTAAATTTCTAACTCGCTCTGAACCAAAATTGTATTGATTTAATAAACTTTTTAAAATCTCAGAAAAGAAGCCTACATTGTGTCTATTAACACATGGATATTGATATGTAAATTGTCTTACTGTTCTTGGGGCTAATCCACGATGAAATGTTATTGTCATTTACAATTAGTCAATTAACTTTGTATTTTCTTTATCAATCAGTATTCGTTTTTGAAGACTTTCTTTTGTTTTATATATTCTGGGAATACTGAATTGTAAAAAAATATAGAATCAAATTTCAAGGTACGTATGTTCATGGAAGACTTGATCCCTTATCAAGCATCCCTAAAAAATGTAACGTGTGTATGTTCTATAATTTATAAAACTTTATGTTTTAAAAATTAAAATATTTTATTTAAAGTTTTATTTCTTTTTAAAAAATGATAAACTATATTAGTCGCTATACTTAATAGTGACTTCTGCTGAAACCGTAAAGAAATTATTAAATCAAAACTAAAACTTACAAAAATTTTGTTCTTGCAGCATCAAATACCGAAACTTTTGTTCTTTGATTACCTGTCAACAATGACATCTTCAAGTAATGTGTTTGTCTTTGCTGATTAAACGAGACACCTGTATGAGCTTTGTAAACCTTTAAACGCATTATAAACTTTATACTGAAAATATCACTAAAACCTATTAAAAATCTGATATCACACAATATAACAGCATTAAAACAGATGCTAAAATCATAACAAAAGACTTGGGCATAGATGATAGGCTAGAGTGTCTAGCCATGAATACAGCATTCGTTACCTTTAAAGATTATAAGGATAATTTCCCTATTAACACACAGTGCCGATTAATAAATTCAGCTAAACCTGAGCTCGGAAAAGTAAGTAGAATTTTATTAGATGATATCAATTGTAAAGTTATAATGACGTCATAAAATGGTTCAAATCCATACCCAAAAAAGATAAATGTACTTTTATTCAGTACGATAGTTTTACCCGTCAACTTCAAAACAACTTCTTCCAGATTCTATTAACCATACAAACAGTTCACCAAAGTTCCTGATAAATCAATCAAAATTATTTACCACACCAGGAAATCTTTACTTTTTACGGATTAAAAATTCAGCGGACCCTAATTTCGATGTCACCATGGGTAGTTTTGACGGAGCCGAATTATGCAAATTAATCTTTATATCTTATACACTATTGCCAAAAAATATAGTCTTAGTACTACCGGTCTATATAGAGATGATAGTCGGAAAAAATAAAGAAAAATCTAATAAAAATATTTAGAGAAAATTTTAATCTTAACATCACAATCAGACCAAACTTAAAAACCGTAAATTTTCTTGATATCATATTTATCCTTTCTGAAAACTCTTTTAAACCTTATAGAAAACCAGGAGATAATCCTTTATATATTAATATCAATTCCAATCATCCACCAAGCATCATTAAATCGACACCAAAAATGAACTCTAAACGCATAAGTAATATATCTTCAAGCAAAAAAGCTTTTGATAGAGCTGCACCATTTTTTAATAACGCTCTCAATTTTTGTGGATTCAAAGATAAAATCAATTTCATTCAATATATCCAGAAAAATAATACAAAATCTCAAAAAAGAAACATTATCTGGTTTAAACCACCTTATTCGCTCAATGTCAGAACAAACGTAGCAAAAATATTTTTAAGTGCAATTGATAAATGTTTCCCTAAATTTAGGGAAACAATAAATTTGTGACCTTTAAAGGCCACAAAATTATTGTAACCGGAACAAGGTTACAATAATTTTAAAGGTTAGTTATAGCTGCCTTCCAAACGTAAAGACTATTTTTATATCTTATGACAAAAATATACTATTTAATTCTCATGAAAATACCAATCAGTTATGCAATTGTCGACAAACCACCTTATGCCCACTCAATGGAAAATGCCACACAAAAAACCTTATTTATATTTGCAACGTAAAAAATATCACATTATTACAATACCATTAAATTTGCTTATAAACGAACTGAGCTTGCGTCAAAGTGCCGCTTTGAAAATAATTTTTTAAGAACTTTAATGTCATCAAAGCCGACACTCCATAGCATTTTTTTGTATATAATTTTTATCTTTTTTGTTGTTGTTACATCTGAGATCGCTATTGCGTGAAACTTCTCGCTATGTATTGAAATATCTCTTAATAATTATTTGCTATAATATATCTTAATATATTATTTGCTTTACTAATTATATAACACGCAGTTAATCTGTTTATTATAATTGTTTAGTTATTATAGTGTTTATAGTTATATAATACAGTTAATATACTTTTTCACTTTCTTCACTTAAAAATGCGCAAGGATATTCCTGGGGCAAGGATATTTCCTGGGGCGTTTACAATTGTAAAATTATATACTTACACACAGTACCGTAACAAGTGGGTCTGGAACCCACCTTCCCCAGCAAAAAAATAAAAAAGAACAGATAAATAAAGCATTGCCATTAAGACCCCAAATATTTTGTTTTTTTTCTTAAAAAGTGAATAAATTTTACAGATTACCCCGAAATAACTGGGTATGTCAGGTATACTTTTACGTCACCGTTTATAAAACTAAAAACAATCAACTTAATGCTTAAATTTAATTAAATATAATTTATAAATGTTAAATAGGTATATAGTTTACTAGTCAAGAGTTTCTTTAACTACTGTAAATGTATTACGCAGATAATGCCCCGCATACCCTGCATACCATCAAAAAGAGAGTTTGCGACGTGTTTTCATGCTTGAAAATTTATTTATTATGCCTTCCTAATTTAATTTCCTTGCAATCTTGTTCTCAATCGACAGCGTTGCAAAGGAAGACAAACGTTCATCGGCCATTGTTGACCTATTTAAAGATACAAAGAAACATAGGAACGTATATTTATGTTTAATGAAGCAAGATTATTTAAACTAACTTATGAAAAAATTTAACTAATTTTAACTTGCTAAAGCTACGTTCTGCACTTGCAGTTATTGGTTAAACAGTTACTGGTAAAGTAAGAATGATTTGTAAGGCAATAAATAGATTAGAATAAGTTTCTTGCAGCTCATCTTTGTAGGTGTAGTTTGGGAAGTCGTGTGCAGATTTTAAGAGAGTATTTTTTTCCTCCATTGTGTAAGCTTTTGCAACATACAGACAGAGAATTTTCGTTACAAGCGTTTATAAGCGTTGGTAGACTCTCAGATCGGTAAAGAAAGTTATAAAGCTTTGTGACTATGCTAATTGTTTTTTTAAGGCTTAAAAATGCACTTGATTTTTTGTTCAAAATGCTCTTTTACTAATGCCGTTGACATATCAATTAGTGGCAAAAAGAAATCGGCTTTATACTGTTGTTCAGGTTGCCGAGTGTGATCAACACACTCGTATAAATAAATCAAGTTTTTTTTCGTGAATGCACTATCGGAAAAACCTTTTCAATGCCCGATACTTCTGCAATATTTGATGCCTTAATACGTGTATTGATAAAAAAGAAATGCATTTATTGTCTTTTCTAAAACATGTTCTTCGGATCTGTCAAGTGCCTCTAAGATTTTTTTAAAGTAATACCGAAGTGGTTTAACACATTGATCGTGGTGTGATAGAAATTGCCACGCATAATTTTAAAATTTCCCATCGAGGACGAGGCGATGAAAAGAGTGAATATAATCTTGAAAGAACACCAAAAAAAGATATTGCACTGATGGATGACAGTGCACCATCAACTTTAACAAGATTGGGTGAATGGTTTGCACAAGAAACATATAAGACCTTAGGATTCATTTCCAGAAATCTAGCTTAAACACCTTTCACTTTTCCTTTCATATTAGCACACAAGATTGACCTCAACACTGTTGAGTCAACAGTCTAAAATATTTAGATTCCAATTTTTTGTCTGATTTAAAAACGCATTGAAAAGTCCTTTTCCAGTGGTATCAATTACTGTGATATATACAAAGAAACCTTTTGAAATGTCAATACCTACTCCAGGAGTACATGTTACTGATCGCAGAATAATAGAATAGTATTTTTCCTTTTTTACCATAAAAGTTTTTGGATTCAATCTTCTTGGCTTAAAGTCTAATTATTAACTCGTTCTGGCGGACCTGTAAACGGCGCTCCCCAAACTCGGTAAAGTTTGTAAATTCTCAGAATTGAGGTTTTTTTGTTTACACCTACTACCTCAGATGCAGCGGTTACAGGAATCTCCAGAATCCATAAAAACTTGAATTAAAACATCAGACTTACACTTAAAGATGTAGAGCTTTCAAAAAATCCTGCTCGAATTGACTTTGTCTTTTTGCAAGTGTTGCATCGCCAAATATGTTTTTCCTTAAATAAACTATTTTAAAAATACAAGGGATAATCCGTTCTGTGTAAATAATAATAAAAATGTTAAGTATTCATACTTGACAACGTTCATATTTTTGCACAACCATCCTTTGACCACATAGACAAAGATTTTAAGAGCCTTTTTTTTTTTTTGCAAAAAATCAACCAATTTTTCTTCTTTGATACTTTCAATGAACTCAGCTAAAGTTGTCATCTTATTTATTTTAAAGGCAGTGAAAAATGCGCTAAGGAAGCGCGAATTGAAAACTTTAATGTTACATTTTTATTCGTTAATATTAGCCCATCATAAAACAGCAAATTTATCGTTTCGAACTTTACCGAGTTCGTTTACGAACTTCACCAAGTTTGGGGTGCGCCGTGTACAGACCGCCCTCGTTCTGTGTGTCATTACACAAATAGCGCTCCTTGGTTTCTTTGTCCTGATTTCTTTGCATAAACTCATTGAGAAACAATGCTTTACATTTGTTTCTTTAAAAACAATGCCTATGATTTAATTAAAACAAATAATATTCTTTTTATTTCATAGTACTGAAGCAAAAGTAATAACGTACAGCATAGTAATAAAATAAATTATTAGCAAGAAAAACTGTGAACTACCAAAAATAAAAAACGATTTATAATTTATAAATAAATAATCTTGAAATATTTAATCTAAATACAAACAATAATATATTCGCATATAATCATAAAATAAGCGACTTATTTTAGCGACAAGAAATATATTTCTTCCCACGATATGCTGCTGTACAAAGGTTTCTCATTAACTATTTGACAGATTTTTATTTAGATAGCGTTTTATAATAAAATTCGAGCTTCGGGAGTGTTAAACTTTTTTTTTTTTTTGCATTAAAATATTATTGCTTTTTTTACCTTTGTTTCCGCTCGCATAATTTAGTTAATATCGTGATTAAAGTGCGAAACTTTAAACAGTAACAGTATATATTTAAATATTTTATTATAAAAAATTAAAAAACAAAAATTTTTTAACTTATGATAAAGGCCCTTAAAAATACTGCCTCCCCCCCCCCCCCTGATTGGGGGTATGTAGGAACCTAGTCGCGGCTTTGCTTACACACTATTTACAAATCTATTATTAAAAATTATATTTTCACATTACCATTATTAAAACAAATTTCACAATACACAATTTTATATTTATACAGTAGAAAATATTTTAGAAAATAACACAAATTATAATAAAATATTTTTATATTATAATATGCAATTTTAAATTATATAAATAGGTATTTAGAGACGCATTGCCCCATTTTGTTAAAAAAAAAGTAATTTTAAAATCTTCATTTTATTGAATCTTGCTGATAAATACATGAAATCTAAAAATAATCAATTTAAAAAACAAAAGCATTCGCCGATATAACAATTGCAACATAGGATTTTATATATAAAGAATGATAACACTAAATTGGTGTTGTTAGTACTGTACCATGGTGCTTAACATATAATATAACATATGACATATAAACGCCAAAATGAATAATATGTACACTCGCATTTACATGAAGTAGCAAGTAAACTTTCAACGTTTTCACAAACAGGAAAAATTATCACTTTTAACAATTCAGTAATATTAAAATGGACATCACCTTTTTAAATTTAACAAAAAGGCTTCACATAAATGAAGCTCACAAGGTTAAAGCATGAGAATTCAGTAAATCTGTTCCATAAAAGATACTAAAAGATATGATGAATCCTTTCTAGTGTCATGAAAAATTGAAATCGTGAAATCATTTTTGTAGGAACTAGCACAAAGTTCTTGAGAAGTATCCAAAACAAAAGTAAATTTTTTCCACCCAACCTGTTCTGCAAAAACGTTTTAATTGTTTTTCAACAGCCATCGAAACAGTACTGTCAATATGCTCCTCTAACATTTTTATGGTAGGTAAAAGTTTAAAAAGTATTATACCACATTAAAGTTTGCCAAAAGATACTTGAGATATAACACTTTGTATTAGGTACAAATAGCTTAATTAAGTCTATGACTGTTGCAATGAGCATATGCAGATTTTTATTTAGATTTAAAATACAAAACCTTTCGTGTGACCATCAATTGCTCCAGCACCATCATACAAATGCCATCTAATATACTTTTTAACAAAATATAAAACAATCTTTAACTAGTAACACCATTTGTGCAATCTAAAAAACTCATAACTTCTCTTACTGAACTTTGAACCAACAAATCATATAGTTAATAGTAGGTAATTTTTACTTTAACCGTTAGAACCTGTATCAGCAAAAATAGAAAAATGTTTAAATTTTTTTTATTATTTTATCATTAATAACTTCTCCAAAACACTTTTTTACCTAATGATATGGTATCTAAGATATGTAAGAAGTATTTTTTTTATTGATATCTAAGTTAATCTTGAAGAGTTTTATAACCAGCTTGAAAATGCAAAAACTTGATTTTTTAAGAAGACTAAATATTTTACAAGAGTCGATAAGATTCGTATCTTTACAAGAAGTTATATTTTTCTGTACTATACCTTTTAAAGAGATTAATTTTGTTTTGTCATTTTGTAGCATAATGTTTTCAACTTTATGATTAAGTGACATTTTCGACTTACACTTTTAACACTAACATTAGGCGACATTTTAAATATCATAATAAACCTTATATATTTCAGGGTGTAAATGTTGAGGGACGTCTGACAGTGTTTTTTTATAAATATGATGAATTACTTTAAAATTAAATATTAATAACTAAATAAAAAGATTAATGATAGAAAAAAATAATGCTAGGTACATCGATTGTTTTATTTTCTCATGTATAATTATTATAACGTATTTCACCTCCTGATTATCGCAAAATAAAGAACTTTGACTTAGATTTTACTTAGAGTTTATTACTTTAGGGACCTCCAAAAATTCTTAATATAAACTGAATTAATATCTTGCTTTTTTAACAAAGAAATAAAAATTAAAAACGTTTTTTTTATCGTTAAATAAAATAGTATTGGGGACGTCAATTGATCCTTCAAATTAATTTTTATTTATTATTACTTTAACCTTCAGTTGTTTATTTAAAATATTTTTTTTTAAACTTGAAAAATCGCCTAAACAAGAAGCAATTTTATTTACTCTGAACAGAAAGCAAATAATTTTTTTTTTTATAAGTGATTTTATAACGATAATAAAACTTAAATCTAATTTACTTGACGGTTAAGTAAAAAATTATTTTTATACACAATATCAAAATATTATATTAATTTTTTTTTTTTTTTACATTAATTTTATTTTTGGGTGCGTCTTGTATGATGATTATGATTGGTCTTTATTAAAAAATTTTCATACATTAGCTTCAGCAACCCGCCCAATAAGAAAAATGACGTCGGAACAACGTTGTTCTAACGTCTTTCGTATCGTTGGAAAGACGTTGGCATGATGTTATAAATGAAACACCGAAAAAACGTCATTTTACTAACGTTATTACAACGATGTAAAATGACGTGGTGACAACGTTACATTTTAGCTAAATGACGTCGGAAAGACGTTAAAGCAATGTTAAATTTGAAGAAAAAAGACGTTATAATGACGTTAGGCTAACGTTATATGTTAGCTAAAATGACGTTGAGCCAACGTCTTTACTCTATCGTTTTTTACACGTTGGAATAATGGCATATATGAAACATAGGTCAATGTTATATTAACAATGTTGCGAAATGTTGTAAGAAAAACGCCCTCCAACGTTTTTCTATCATTTTTGATGTTATTTCTACACTGCAAAAAATAATAAAGAACAAATTTACACTGTATAACTTTGCGCTGTCAAGCTATATTTCTTCTTATTTATTTAGGTTATACACGATTATTATATTAGTCCGGGCAAATAATTAAATACGGAAATTAATATTCTATTTCAGATAATGTTTAGCAACATTATCTGAAATAGAATAAACAATACCTCAGTAAAATGCAAAACTAATGAAATTACCTCTAAAATAATTTTAATTGAATAAATAAACAAAATTGATTTAAAACACACAATCATGAAATAATGGAAAAAAATATGTCTAGTTTTAACCTCAAAAGATATAAAATATCTTTGAGTTCAGATTTCTGGAAAGTTATTTTTTTACAAGTGTTATTTTGGCAATATATTTTTTTATAACATGAATTGCATGGTAAATAAAGAAACTGAAATGGTACATTTTCACTAAGCAAAGAATCAAAAATTGTTTATATAAATAGCTCTTTTTAAGACTAATGATTACTTTGTTAGGTGTTTTTTCTTCCAATCCGAACTACTTATATTTCACTTAAACCCTTGCCATTTGAGCAAGTGGCAACTTCTTACCAAAAGCCAATAAATTTTTAAATAAAAAGGCACATATATCAAGAAGCAATCATTCAGAAAACTATAAAAAATGTCAACTTGCGGTCCTTTATTGAAAAAAAATTATGTCGCTTTTTTTGCTTAAAAATATAATTTGCCATTTGTAAAAAATGTTAAAGCTGAAACAAATGTGTGGAATAAAAGTTCAAAATGCGAGTCAAAATTAACCAATAAATTAAAGATAATTTAAAAACATGTTATAATAAATATAAAGTACTAGGTTTATTTAAGGTTTATTTCTATTTTAAATTTCAATCCCTTTTTAATCGAAAAAAAATTTAGAAATCATAAATTATTACTTTACAAGAACTCTAATTTCCTCTTAACACTTTTACATATATAGATTACATATATAGATTTAAAATATATTACATATATAAAAATATATTTACTTTATATATAAAAAAATAGTTAAACAGTATTTGTTTACAAATTTCATCCGTCATTTGTAAAAAGGACAAAAGCGGCTTCACTTTTTAAATTGAACTAAGACAACTAGTTTATATAAAATATCATTGGTTAATACACATGTGATCATTATGGAGCATACTTTTAATATCAATGGCTAGATGTGAAAACCAAGACAAATATAATTACAATAATTTTTCAGTATTCACATGATTGCTGCATTTAGACAAACAAATTATGTAATGAAAAATGTGCAACTAAATGTTTAACTGGCCATTGAACAAGGTCAAAAATTAAAAATCAGGACAAATATCAAAGGGTTTACTAAATGAGCACTTTTTATAGAGAGTTTAGTAAAATATAATATAGAATCACTTTCAAAAATATAAAAACTATTGAAATAGGCTTAAAGAAAAAATCACTGATTAAACTTCAATAATTACCATATTTTGACAATTTTCATAATTCAAATTAGCATTTTTTAACTTTTAAGAAATTAACTTTTATAATAAAAATACTTCAAAATGTTCTATTGATATCATTTTTATAGCCATTTGTATTAGTTTGCTAATGTGTTATATAAACATTCACATGCAATATGTATACTCATTTAAAGTAATATTAAAATAATAATTAACAAAATCTTTGCATTTACTAATAATGCCTTCAATGTTCTGAATATACATAAAACAAATAAAAATATAAATGAAGAAACACAAAAGTTACCTCTGAATTAAGTCCTTAACATATTTTGGTAACTTTCCACCAACACGTGAGGCCTAAAAAAGAAAAAAATATAAAAAAGGCACATTGAAGTGTTTTACACATAAGATCTTATTTAAATATTTTTTACTGCATTCACCAAGGTCAAGCCTTAAAGACCCAAGCTTATTTAATAAACAGTTAGAACTGAATGAGTATTTTACCATGATTCAATCAGAGCAATCATGGCAAACTCATAAATATAAAACATTTTTATTCACTAAATTTTGTAACGGAAATAAAATTTTAAAACATTAGAATTATTCAATATTGTTTTTTCACAATTTTGTTAGGCTGCAACCAATCTAAAATGCTTAAAAATATTTATAGGCTGAATAAATAGGATGACATAATTTGTAACAGCAAATGATTTAGATTCATTTTAATAAAGTAATTGTAAATTTTTTGCTGTTTCAAAAGCTGGGCATTAAAATATATTTTCCAGGTTATGTTCTCTAAATCATGTTAAACATATTGAAATCAAACTCACTAACTGTTGAGCAAAACCTTTGTTACCAATTCTTAGTGTAAACTCGTTCAAATATTCTATTGTTAAGTTTAAGTTTAAGATTAAATAATGTGATTATGTATATTTAAGTCGACTTGTTCTGATTTTAAACACCTTGATAACTTAGTACTTAAACTCTGCACATAAAAAATAATAACATTCAAAAAATATATATTTTAACTTGGCATGAGTTTTATTTAAATATAAGATTAATTAGTTTTTCGGTTAGAAAGATAAGAGAATAAGTAAATGATAGTACTATGACAATATATATATATATATATATATATATATATATATATATATATATATATATATATATATATATATATATATATATATATATATATATATATATATATATATATATATATATATATGTATATATATATATATATATATATATATATATATATATATATATATATATATATATATATATATATATATATATATATATATATATATATATATATATATAAATAAAGTGTAATTAAATAGAAAAATACAACTTTATAATGGAACTAAAAGTTTCATGCCTATCGGCAATCTTCAGCCATATATATTATACAAATCAAGAAAAAACCGTTAAAAAATACAAAATACAAAAAAAGCAGTAGAATGAGTTCCGACGTCAAAACAAAACGAATAAAAAAACGAATAAAAAAGGAATAAAAAAGAAGCATAGTTGTAAAACTGCTAATCACCAGTGTCAAATTGGGCAAGAAGAAATTTGTTTTTATGCCGGCACTTAGATAATATTTCACTCTTTTTATTTAACAAATTTGAGTGTTTAAAAAATAAAATTTCGTACTTTTTGTTTAAGCATAAGTTACATCGTTTTGTTACAAGGTTATAGGCATCGCACTGTTTAATTATTTTCCACCTAACAACCGGGTTTAAGTTTTCATCTTTTAATCTCCAAACCTCTTTTGATAATTCAGTGTCATATATATATATTATATATATATATATATATATATATATATATATATATATATATATATATATATATATATATATATATATATATATATATATATATATATATATATATATATATATTTATAGATATATATATATATATATATATATTATATATATATATATATATATATATATATATATATATATATATATATATATGTATGTATTTTGGTAAAACATATCAATTTTAAAAACTATATCATATCACATATCATATACAAAAACTACACACAAATATATTTGACATAAACTTTATTGAAATACTTTGGAGTTATTGAGTTGAGAGGGGGTTATAACCACAATTGAAATAAAAGGAGCCTCCTCAACTGCAGCACCCTTTATGGCCTTTATGGCCAAAATCAGCTCTTTCTTTCAACTCTGAAATTAGGGAAACATGAAATTGTGATTCATTTTGAAAATTGAATACTGTCTGAGTGTATATAATCTAACACTTTGTGTGTATTGATTTAAATAAATATTTTGTTTATTATGACTAAGATCTAGTGTAAAATTTAGATGTTCTGTTGCAGTTTCTGTAGGATATGTTTTTTGTGTGAGAAGTTATGAGTTCTATCCTTACCATGTTCCTGGTAGTAACCCGGAGGTGAATAACAATAAAAAAAAAAATAATAATAACTTAATAAAAATACATAAAAAATTGTTTACCCTTTTTCGTGACTTGAGACTCAAGCTTCAGTGTTAGTTATAATATTGTAGGAATAGCATGATATGATTATACCAATATACAAATTCGTAAAAGAAACACATTACACAAGTTATAAGAAGCTTATTAGGTAATTTCTAGTCTAATTCCATAACAAACTAAAAAACTTTTCATTCAAATAAATAAAATATATATTATGATTAAGACATTGTCTTAATATAATTAATTGTCTTAAATTTATACTTAATATATTATGTATATTACGTAAAAACCTTGTTTTAATACAACTTACAACTGTCTTAGACAACTGAATTGAATGTCTTAAAAAAAAAAAGGCTCTGTATTTTCATTGGCATTTAATTAAACTGTTAAATAGTTTAATAACAGGTATTTAAAAAACCTATCATTGCATTATCTATTTGTAAATAAAATATTATGTGCAAATATTATATATGTTAAATTTTTAATATATAAGTAATGTTAAATATACAAAGCATACAAAAACATAACAAAAATGTCAACAGTTTTTGAAAATCAAATAAATTTTTATCATAAATATGATAAAAGTTTAATATCTAATTCGAATGTAGAATATAAAGAAATAATGTATTAATTATTAGTATCACAGAATATAATGCCTAAAAACCATTAAATTAAAATTAGATTAAAAATAACATCTTTTACGATAACGGTTTTTCAACCATTTTAAAAATGCGCAAGTTTGTAAAATCAAGTTGTGTTTACGTTAGAAAGCTGACGTTGCTCTGATGTCAAAAGTAAAAACGTAAAAAAAGCAACGTTGTTCCAAAGTCGTTCCAACGTTAATCAGACTAACGTTGGTTTTACGTTTATTAACAAACGCTGTTCCAACGTCGTTTTAATGTTAACATTCAAGACTTTAGATGATAACATTTTTCCGACGTTGTTCCAACGTTTGTTAGCAAACGTTAGAACAACACCGTTATGCCGACATTAGAACATCGTTGGAATTTAGTTAATTTGCGTCGCGACCAAAATACAACCAAATAACAACTACGGCTTGACGCCTTTTTCTTACTGGGTTTTTTCTTACTGGGGCTTTTGGCTAGCAAGGCCGCAGAAGGTAGACTGTTGTGTAAAAATTGTAGGAAAATTAAAAAAAAATTTGTCGGTCCGCATGCGTGGAAAGTGAAGTTTTTTTTCCAAATTTGGGCCAACAGCATTGTTGTTTTTGTTGAACCGTTCCAGAAAGGTTCTGCTGGCACGACTTGCTGTCTTTTTGTTTTTGCTACTTCTAAATAATAATTTTTTGTTGTTTTTAGGGGGATTTAAAAAGGGACCCGTTTTTGCCCAATGTTTCAATTGTTATTGTGTAGTACTGAGACAATTTGTTGTCCCAGTATTTTGAAAAATTGTTCTGTTTTAAAAAATTCCAGCTTTGGTTTTGGTTTGTAAATTTTATAAGTGAACTTGCCAACCAGTACTTTGAAAAGTAGTAGTAATTATGAGTGTCATTCTCTCCGCATTCTTTCAGTTGAAAGAATGTTTTGAGGCGAAGTGCTAGACTTTGCTCTTTCGGTGATAAAATTCCGAGTACACCGTTTTTGACGGGTAAGAAAAACGTCTCTCTTTTAACTGAATTGAAATTGGTCTTTTGCCACAGATTTTCAAAAATGGCGCTGTGCAAACGTTCTATTACCCATTCGGGAACGGGCAGCACGTTTGCCAAAAACAACACTTTTGCTAATATATTTATCAACATAGTCTTTCCCCTAAGTGACAAAGTACGTAGTCCCAAAAACATGAGTTTTTTCTCTATTTTGTTTAGAGTTACTAGCCAGTTGAAATTTGTGGTATGACTCAGTCTGCTGTAAAACTTAACATCTAAAATTTTGAAACTGGTGTTGTTGGTCCACTCTATGCTGTCCAATTCTGGGTACATTTTAGGATCAAAACCCCGAAGAGCAAGACCCTTGGTTTTTGAGGCATTGATCACTGAATCACTTGCTTTTTCAAATAGTTTTACTGTTTCGAAAAAATAGCGGACGTCCTTAGTAAAAAAGTTCGAATCGTCTGCGTATTGCTGTAATTTAAGGGGTTTCGGTGTTCCTGGTAGTGGGAATCCCTCAATTCTGCTGTCTGCTTTGATCACCAAAGCGAGAGCTTCCGCGACAAAAACATACAATAAAAGAGAGAGGGGGTCGCCTTGTCTAACTCCCCTTTCGGTAGGGAAAGAGGCTGACATGAAACCGCAATTTAGAACGGATGCCGAAATTTCTAAATATAAGGTCTCAATTACTCTCAATTCATATGATACGGAAGTGATCGGACGTGCTTTTCTTGCGCTGTAAATTTTTAATAAAGTTGTTTGAGCTTAGTTTTTAAAATTTTTGTTTATAATTGGTATTTAACTTTGAACATTCGTATCTAACTTGTTAATAAAATGGATGAAAATAAAAGTAGTGATAAAAAAGAAATTCAATTAAATACAGAAGCTTCAGAAATATCTGTGAAATTAGTTCGTGAAATATTCTCTGAGATGTTTAAGAAACAGCAAAAAGACATTCTCAAACTTATTAGTGGTAATTTAAAAATTACAAATGAAAGAATTGATGGACTGCTGAAAGAAATAGCAGAAATAAAAGAAACGTGCAAAACTTTACAAATTGAAAATAATTAAAGAAAATCTGAAATGGTAAAAACAAATGACAGAGTCTCAATAATTGAACACAGTCAAAAAGATACTGAACACAGTATCACTTTTATACAAGATATCCAAGAGGAGAAAATCAATAAAATTGAAAAAAAAATTGTTAAAAAAGTAGCATTTAGTGTAGAAGAAAAAAATAAGCTGCGACAACTTGAAGATTGACTGAGAAAAAATAATTTCCGCCTTGAAGGAATAACGGATAGCAAATCTAAAAGTTGGAATGAATCTGAAGAAAAGGTTTCAAGTATCTTTGAAAACAAACTAAATGTAAGTGGCGTGGTTATTGAAAGGGCACATAGAACCGGAAAAACTGGGCAAATTAAACCTAGATCAATCGTGATAAAACTTCTGAACTACAAAGATAAAGTTAACATATTAAAAAACTCGAAAAAATTAAAAGGAACAGGAATATTTATAAACGAAGACTATTCTTTGAATACCCTAAACATACGAAAAACTCTTTTTGAAGAAATGCGAACTCACAGGACAAATGGTAAGTATTCTGTCGTTATTTATGATAAATTAGTAGTTAAAGATTTTAAAAAATCACTTAAAAAAGGCTAAAGCTTATATATGTTTTATATTTTGTATTTTAAATATTAATATTAGTTAATATTGCTAAAATGGCGGAAGCTATCAATAATATTGTTTTTGCCATACCAAGAAGAAAAAATACACTTAACCGAATTAATGACGATGATAAAAACAATAACTATTTCGACGCAATTTTAGTAGAAACGGCTTATTACAATGTTGACGACGTTAAAGATGTTTTTAATTCTTCATCATCTAATTTTTCATTATTACATTTAAACATCAGAAGCATAAATAAAAACTTTGAAAATTTAAAATTAATGTTAAATAATATTAAAAACAAGTTCAGTATTATCTGTCTGACAAAAACTTGGTGTCATCGAGACACGAATAATTCTAACTTTCAATTATCAGGATATAAACCCATCCATCAACCGAGAGAAAACGGCATTGGCGAGGGCGTATCTATTTTTGCCAAAACTCATTGACCTTTAAGCATGTAGATAACCTCAATGTAAATGACGCTGATTGTGAGTCATTTACAATTAAAATAATTAATAAAGCAATTAAAAATACATTTATAACAGCATTATATAGACCGCCTAATGGTAATTACAATCAGTTTTAAAACCACATAAATTACTTACTACCAAAGCTCATAAAAAAACACGTGTATTTACTGGGTGATTTTAACTTGAATTTTCTGAATAATAAAACAGATAACCACGTTGCGCGTTTTATAAATACACTTTTGTAATACAGCGTTTTTCCCATAATCAACAAGTCAACACGCGTGACTAAAACAACTGCATCCATTATCGATAATATCATTACTAATAATTATACAAGGGCTAAAATGCAAAGTCGTATTATTAAAACAGATATCACTGATCATTTTCCAGTTTTTCTGATAACAGATTCGGCAACCCCTGAGAAAAAAGTAGAAACAAAAACTATTTATGTAAGAAACATAAATAATGAATCAATCGTCACTTTTCGCGACCTCCTACAAGAAATAAACTGGGAACTATTGACTGATTGCAATAATGTAAATAATGGCTTTGATTTTTTTATTCGCGTGTTTACGAAGCAATACGAAAAAGCCTTTCCAAAAGTTAAAAAAATTAATAATTCAAAAAATTTGCTTAGTCCGTGGATGACGAAAGGACTCATTAAGTCATCAAAAAAGTTTACCAAAAATTTAAAAAAAAAAAGAACTACAAAAATGAAATAAAATACAAAAAGTATAAAAATTCTTTCGAAAAGTTAAAAAAGCAATCAAAAAAAATTACTATTTCTTATTGCTTAATAAAACATTTGGAAATGCAAGAAAAACATGGAATGTAATTAAAGAAATAACAGGCGTAGGAAATGTAAAAATTGATAATTTCCCAAAAAGATTGCAAAGAGATGGTAATATAGGAGATGCTTTTGTAAATAAAGAAATTGCAGAAATATTTAATGACTTTTTTATAAATATAGGGAAAAAACTAGCCAGTGCAATTCCTGAGGGGAGTAAATCATTTGAATCCTTTTTGAAAAAATCAGATTCCATAATGGATAAGTCGGAGCTTCTGGTTGATGAACTTCGGCTAGCAATTAGTATGTTGAAAACAAATAAGAGTACGGGTCTAGATGAAATTAACCCCGATGTTGTAAAAGCGGTCTCTGATATTATTGAGAAACCTCTTTTTATAATTTTTAATCTTTCCCTAAGAAACGGCATTTTTCCTGACCAACTAAAACTAGCAAAAATAATTTCAATATACAAAAACGGCGATGATTCGATATTATACACAACAGGCTGTACAATTATGTTGAAACTAATAACATTCTTTATCATAAACAGTTTGGAGCAAGAAAAGAGCATCACGTTTTTCTTTGATGCTATCTAAATTCGGGTTGGCGTTTTGTCGCTGCCGTTGGATTTCGTTTTCAATCCTTTTGATGTGTTTTTTGTTTTTCGCACTTTCCTGTATTTTTTTCTTTTTTTAAATACCATTTTAAGTATTTTTGAAAAGGTTTTTTATTTCTGCATGGTGGTCTATACATAGCAGTTATTAAAACGTTTTTGTTTTTTTTATTGTGGTTTAATAATTTGATAGTATATGATTCATAATCCGCATTTTGAATCCAGAGAACTTCTATTTTCTGAAAATGGATTCATGAGTAAAAATGCATACACCGTCACCAATACCACCACCTCGATACACCGCCACCAATACCACTACCTCGAGTTTGATGAATTGCTTTATAACCTGAAATTTGAAAATTATTATTTTCATTTTTGCACCATGTTTTGATTAAGCATATTACCATAAACTTAGAATTTATATTTTTTAGCGTTGATTTCAAATTTTCAAAGTTTTTGCTCATGCTACGTATGAGTAAAATGTATTTAAAGTTAAAGTTGAAAATAACGGTTGTGACGCATTCACGAGGTTAGAAGCTTCCTCAATATCAAAATAATTTGAGTTGATTATGACGTCCTCAAAAAAGTTTACATCTAGATCAATATCATTATTCAAAAGAAGTGTGTTTTGTTTATTAAAAATTTCAAAAAAATTTGTTGTACTTAATTTGTTAGCCATTTTTATTATTAAAACATGCAAAACTAAGATTAAAATTGTTTTCTAGCATTATCATTTTGTCTTATTGTAAACATTTTTTTTAAACAATAAGTTTGTCATACCTGACAATAATGTTTTCTCCTTTTGATTTTCTTACTTTCGCTTCTGTAAATAACTTCTTACGAAGGTTTGCTGACTCTTGCGAGAAATCTACGTTTTTGTAGATGTTTAGTCCTTTTAGTTTTTTTGTTTATTTTAGGATGTTTGATTTATCTTTAAATCTCAATAATTTTAATACAATGGTTCGAGATTGGGTTTCTTTTTTAAAACCTACTTGATACGCCTTTTTAATTTCAACTCCTTTAAATCCTAATTTTACGCATAATAAACTTTGAACCTTTTCTTCAATTTCATTCCAGCTTTTATTTGCATTTCCAGGAAATCCAACTATCCCTAATTATTTCTCCTCAATCTGTCATCAGAGATTTTGCATCTTTAGTTTAAAATGTTAATAATATTTGGGGTTTCAATTTCTTTAGCAGCTTTTATCTTTTGGTCTTTTAAATGTTCATAAAATTTTAAACTTTCTTTTAAGTCTTATATATCGTTTTCCTTTGAGTGAACTTTTTTATTGTAATCCGATGATTTTTTTTTCAATATTATTCAAGTGTGCATTGCGTATATTTTCAAGTTATCACTAAGTAAATCAACGAATACCGTTTGTTTTTCTTTAAATAATAATTGTATTTCTTTTTTGTGTAGGATAAACATTTTTTGTATATCTTATAAAGTTATAGCCATTTTATATAAGAATATAATTAAAAATAAGATTAAAGTAAATGAAGTAAAGTTATTTAATCCAGTTTTCTTAAATGAATAAACTAAAAGAAAATCAAAAGGGATTCATGTTATAAACATGAATCACTTTTGGAGCTTTTTTTTGGAATTTGTAATTGGTACAGTCAATGGTAAAGTCAATGGCACAGTCAATGATACAGTCAATGGTACAATGCAACTGGTCAATGATAAACTTTGTACAATAACTAGTTGCAGTTTGAATTGCGTACTTTTTTTAATTGTAAACATTTAAAAAAAGTGCGCATTTAACATTTAAAAAAAGTGCTCATGGCTGCTTCTGCTTAACGTGCTTTACACGTTAAGCAGAAGCAGCCATGAGCAACTGTAAATTAGTTTTCAGTGCAAAAATCTGTTGGTAGTTTCTTTAAAAAAAAAACTATACTTTGTACGACGATTGGTAACTTATTACTGAAAAAAGTGTAAAACTAAAATCACGTGGTAAAAAAGTTGTTAACGGATTGACATAAGCAAAATAAATGTGCATAGAGTGTTGTCAAGTCAGTGACTCTGTAGGTATATTTTGCTGCTTATCAAGGTATTGGTTGTTATATGATTTACAAAAGAGTTCGACAGCACGACCAAAAGTTGATCAAAAGTTTCTAGATCTGAATGGATTATCAAACAACCAAAAGCAAAAACTAGTCGCGAAATTTTATGTGACTAGTTCTTGCTTTTGGTTGGTTGGTAGTCTAACCAATTAGTATATTTTGTATGTCAAACATCGGATAATATACCGATAACGCGCCGTCATTGATTCAACGTCAACCTACTTTTATTTTAGATTGGATATTAGTCTAAAAGCAAACATCAAAACAATGTCGGCTAATAACGGCTAATAATAAATGATAATTTTTTAATGCTTGAGACACCTAATTTCCATGTCTGGAAGTTAGGTATTTCAAGCATTAAAAAATGCTGCACCCGCGCCTGATATATATATACAAACATACTAATAACATATTATATGGCTTTATATATATATACAAGCTTATTAATCAGACGATTCAAGAAATGCTCGATTAACGTAAAGGTGCAGCTATTTAAGACCTACTGCCTTTTTTTTTTAATCTTATTTTATTTTGCTGTTTATATAAATTACAATTTCCTTTCACCAAAAATAAAATATAATTACAAATGTACAAATAATAAACAGACAGGGGCTCAAAGAAGATATGGATGGCAAAATACCAACCTAATCTTTTCATAGAGTCCCTACACATCATAACAAAAATATATGGTAATATATGGTTAATAAATCAAGAAGAAAATTTAGGAAAAAAAAGAAATAGTAAAAAGGAGATATATTATTTAAAAATAAAAATAGAGAAAAAAGAAGATGTATCAATATATACATTAAAATACATACATTAAAAAACATATATATATACATATATATATATATATATATATATACATATATATATATATATATATATATATATATATATATATATATATATATATATATATACATATATATATATATATATATATATATATATATATATATATATATATATATATATATATATATATATATATATATATATACATACACACATGCACATATACATATACACTTTGTTTTTATGATGTGGCTCTATGGACTAATTTTAGTGCAAATATAGTATTTGTTAAAACTAGATTCTTTTTACAAGAAATGTACTAAAATGTTTTTACGTTAATTTTTTAAATGTTAGCCTTTAGTTACACTAAAGGTAACTAAAAGCTAACATTTATAAAACTAAACACTCAAAATAAATTAAATTTTGACTACAAACTAAAATTAAAAGTAACTATGAGAACAAAAAATATTGAATACAAAAAAACTAATAATACTATAATAATAATATATATAATAGTAATATAATTACTGTTAAGTGCTACCAATAATAATTATTAACAAACATACCAAAATAAAAATAAAAAGTATATAAGAATATAATATAAAAATAAGTTTATAAGTAAGTTTATAAGAATAAAATATTAAAAATATATGTAATAAATAAAGTAACTAGGTATCTAATGAATACAATTAACTATAAATAATCAATGATCATTGATAATACTGTATCTAAACATATTTGTAGCGCTTGAGTACTTACTCAAACGCTACAAATATGTTTAGATACAGACTAGTCTGTCGTTACTATACGTAGCTACAGATTCAGGCTTAGCTACCTGTGCCAGGTAACTGTGTAAAAACAGAACTTTTGATTAATTTTTATCTTAACTATGGCCCTTGTACTGTACTTGTTGTCTGAATCAAATAAATAAATAAAAATATTATATTAGTTATAAAAAACAAAGATTGTAGATAGAGTAGACCGGGGGAATGCCGACATCTTAATACAATTTGATTTTTATAATTTTGTATAGGTTTGTTACGACTTTGGTGAAAGTACCTAGAGATTTATCCTAATTTTCTGCATCAAATCAATATCTAATGTTTTAAAATTAATTACATTAAAAATGTTACATGGATGTTTTTTGTAATTTAAGCACAGTGTCAGTATTTCCCCAGCCACCGGGGTAATTGCGACACCACTTTGGGGTAATTCCGACATTATTAATTAACAAGAAAATTATTTTACCAAACATGTTTTATTGTTGCATAGAGTGAATAAACATTGTATATAATTGATAATAACAAAAGAAGACAGGTTAACGCTTTGAGATACAAAAAAAACCTTTTCTAATCAAAGATTAATGAGTAGGGCAAAAGTCACAAATATAGTTTTCAGGGGAATCATAACCCCTACAATCTGCATGCGCCCATTTTCCACAATAGACACAAAGATACCAGAGTTTAGTTTTTTTTCCATATTCACCACTAACTAGAAACATCTTAATGTCCTTTGAAAATAAATCAACCTCTTCGTCAAGCTCATCATCATCACACAGTTTAGTTTCATTAATATCTTCCTCAGAAGTTGATTCTTCAAAAGAAATTTTTCTACGACACCTCTTCTTTGTTGTTTTTCTTTAAGCTGCGGATTTGTTTATAGGATTGGTGTTCATTTTAGTTTTCACGATTTTTTCAACATTGCTAGACCTATTCTTCAAGAGTTTAAGTTTGACTTTAGGTATCATGTTAGGGTTCCATAAGTTTTTCTAGTCTAAGCTTGGCTTTTACATCTTTAATTTCTTTTTACTGCTTAGCTTCTTTCAAAACTGCTTTCATAGGGGTTCCTGTCATGATTATGGAGTGTTGCTTTCTCTTATTGGGGTCATCTCTATTATCTGTTGACAAAGATAGAAGGGGTGACAAATATTCCAAAGTTTCTTTGAAATATGTTTGGCTTTGGGAGGGTTTTGGAATAGTTTTTAGAACTGTGTCATGCTTTTAAGGACCAGCTTCTAGATTAGTTTAAATCCCAGTTAAATTCAAGCAAGCAGTTTTCTTTCGCACAACCTTCTGATGCCCTGAACACTGTCGAGTTTCAGTAGCCGATTCGTTGGTGGTTTCTGGGTGCTTAGCGGCAGACAGATTAATATCTTTAATAGATTCCATGTTGGGTGGTTCATCAACATTTTCGTGGTCAATTATGACTGGTTGTTGAATCGTGTTGTCGCAGATATAATCCACATCACTGAATTTTTCTGGCTTGTAAGGGAAAATACCAGATGCAGCGAATCCTGAAACCCCTTTTTCCATTGTTGCGACATTTATAAATGTTTCTTTAAAGATGCAATTTTGTACACTTTTATTTTCTGGAAGCGGTTAGCTCTTAAGAATCTGTTAGGCTATAAAATTATGAATCCAAAGGATGTAGCTTATAGGACGAAACTACATTAATATGATTCGCTCTGAAAAATTTATAACTCTCTAGAGAAATGTGACAGCCGTGGTTATCTAAAACCAATAGCACAGGATCTTCTATTGTTGGTTTAGCGTTCTCCTTGAAATGTTTTAGCCAATCTTGGAAGAGGTTTTTGTTTGACCGGCCGTTGTGAGAGCATGTATAGATGGCTCCCGGAGGCCCCTCCTTATTCTAATTGTGGAGACATAGGCTTCCGGAAATAGATAAACATTGGTGGAATGAATTCTCCAGAAGCACTGCAAGCACAGACCACCGTAATTTTTCTCCACTGCTCCTAGTTTGTAACGGATCCCACCTGATGTTGGCCCTTTGGTGCTAATATCTTACCAGGTTTTTGGACCGTTGAACAACCTGTTTTATCCATATTGAATATTCTTTTCGCTTTAAATTGGTGTTTTTAATTTACCTTACCTAAGTTAGCAAAGAACAAATCAACTTCAGCTTTATTGAAAGCCAGAACTCAATTGAGGCTTGTTGCCGAGGGCTGCCTCAAGCTCAAAGTTGGGTTTCTTTTTCTGAAACCAGCCACCCAGTCATCCGCAGCCATCTTAGTAACTTTATTGAAACTATTTTTAATGTTTAACCTATCAGCGAGGTTAAAGGCTAGGCGACGCAAACGAGTAAGGGTTACACCATAAAACTGGTTTGATAGTTGTTTCATGTGATCAGCAAGTAATGATTTTTGTTCAGGAGTAAAAACCGCTTTTTTACCCAATTCTGGTTTAGCTGTGGAATTCGATTTTAGTCATCGCATACAACTCATCTGAAACACTTTTTACGGATCTGCCATTTTGTACAAGTTAAAATGCTCTTTTTAAAGTTTCCTTGTCCCATTTATCCTTCTCGGAAAGGCGTTTTCTTGATCTCACCATTTGAAAGGCAATAAAAATAAAAGATTTTAACGTTCCCAAACTGTTTTAAGGTGGTTAACGTTCCCAAACTGTTTTAAGGTGGTTCAAGTTTTATTTGCTATAAGCAAATAGAACTTGAACGTTATAATAAATAAAGAGAAAAATTAATGTTAAAATACTGCTAAAGCTTTAATTGCTATGAGAAACTGTTGATGAAGTAAAAAGCACATATCTTTTAATATCTTTTTTAGATCTTTTTTTCCCATAATAAATAATAAGCATTTAGATCAAATAAACGCTTTTTTATAAGTAATAATTGTAAACATACAAATTGTTCTTGCAAGTCATTACTTTCTTGAGTTAAGCAAACAGGAAACAGTTACTGGCTCTAATGTTTTTAATAGTTTTTATTTATTATTTTCTTAACCACCAACTGTAAATATTTTTACAAGGTAAAAATACACACAAAAAAAATTGTTTAAACTTTGAAAGGAAGAAAAGAAATTATTTTGGAATGTTTTCTTCTAGAGTTTGCTTGAAAATGTTTCTCTGTTCTTTTATGTTTCACCAACCTAATGAGTATTTCAATTTTTTCTCAATATCTTTTGGGATTTTATCCCCCACCACCACAAAACGTATTCTACTTTTTTGTTCTTTAATTTTTCAAAATTTAGTCCACTATTATGGCACACCTGCTGGACATCATCTACAAAAGATTGTTTTACCGTCGCATTTTTAAGCTGAGATTGAATTATATCATTCGCCGATTTCTTATCCAAAAGGCGAATAAATAAATTCAGTTTATTAAGGTGAATACATTTTGATATTTTTTGAATTTTAAATAACGGGTGTAAATAATTTTTGCAATGCTTTGAAAGGTTGAAAAAAGGTTTTAATGCGCTCCTCTGATTCTGTCTAGATTTTGCATTGGTTCGTCATTGGTTTTACAAAGTTCTAGACCGTAAGTTAATGTTGTTACTATTAATGTTTAATATAATTGTGTGATGGACTTTGGATGAGCAAAACGGATTCCAGATTGAACAAGAGTTTAGACAACTGCCCTAAAATTAGATATTTTTTCAACTATGTTTATCCGATCAATTGAAGCAAATGTAGAGTGCAATTTGATTACCATCGAGAGATATTGAGCAACTTTGTAACTTGTCTTTCACCTGTCAACTCTGTTTTATCAGGGTTTCGTTTTGTGCAATTTGAATTGCAGTTACATTACAAATTTTGATTAATTTTTTCAGACCAGATACAGTTGAACTTAAAGGTATAATATCATCAAAATACGCTACCACACCAGTAAAGTTACTATATATAGACGTATCTATATTACTTTCATTTTAATGGTTTTGAGAAGTTTTATAAGTATTATAAAGTAGTAAAAATATTATAAAGGTGTGGTGATAGAATTGAACCTTGTCTTACTCTTTATTTAATATAAAATTCATTTAATTTGCAACCTTGGTATAAGACAGTTAGTGGTAGGGTCATAAATCTATTGTATAATGGCGAAAAACTCTAAAATAGCTTTTTTATAATATAAAAAATCCGTTGCTAGGGGTGTTGCGTAGGAAAAATTATAACTTCGTTACAAAACTTACAATTTTAGAGTATTTGAAATATAAATTATTATAATGATTTGTATATGTGTGGAATGTAGAATGTTTGAAATTTCAGAATTTGTAAAAAATGATTTTTTCGATATTTTCTAGCATAGGACCACTTTAAATATTTTATAAATAATGGGGCAATACCGACACCTGTCGGCATTGCCCCGTGGTGGTGTGCCGGCGTTACCCCGGTGGAACAAGATGGCAAAAACCTAACCCTACAAACTACTGCTAGCTCCAAATCCAAAAACGGCTATGCAAAAATGTTGGTATTAAGATGTATTTTCTAGCTAACTAAGTGGTTTTTTAGTAATACTAACAATTAGAACTTTAACTCAGTTTATCCAGGAGTAAGTTTTAACATGGAAAACTTCAAAAACTAGTTATTTATTTATAGCAAAACAAGCAGTAGGCGTACTCGCTTAAAACTCACTAAGCGTTAGTTTTAGTGTTGTCCGCCAGGTAGGAGCACTATAAAACAGCGCTTTACTCACAAAATACAACTACAGAGCAGGATGTCAGATTTGCCCTGTGTGTCGGCATTTTCCCGGTCTACCCTACTCTTAACTATTTTTTGCATATTATTCATATTTTTATATACATATTCTTATAAAATATATACAAATATTGCTAATAAAATTAATTATTAATAATTTATTACTAGTAAGAATACTATTTATATTTCAGAAGTATTTATATTTCTAGAAATATTTTTATTTTTATTTTTATTTTAAGTTTGTTTTTGTTTCTTATTATTACAAACTCATAATTATATAATAAGAATTCGTTAACAGTGAATATATAAATAAAAACAAAATATTACAAAGTGGTTTTATAGAAATAAAAAATTCACTCTAACACGTTAAAAAAGAACGCGGAAAATTTGCTGAAGACTAAATGGTCTTATCATCAAGAACCGCTTTTTATTGCCATAAATATAAAAACATATTCATAAATTTTTTACATAAAATCATTACATTATAATGGTATCTAAATGTCAGATAACAAGTATACAAATATATTTTTTCGACAATCGTATTTTTTTTTTTTAAATAATTTTAGCATATTTAAATAAGCAGAGTCCTGCTCATGTTAGTCCATGGTGTAATTCTTTGTTAAGGCGAGTTTCCACTCATCCGTTTTCCTACGGGAACGGAAAAAATAATTACGTGAGCATGCGTAATAAAAGATTTTATTTGTCCGAAAGAAAATTGCGCATGCTCACGTGATTATTTTTACATTCCCTTTTCCTTTCCGGTAGAAAACGGATGAGTGGAAACTCACCTTTAGTGTATATATTTAAACATAGGTACGCGTAAATCCGACCTTAACGGAGCCGTTTTCTTCGTCGAAATTTTGTACTACGTTTTTTTCAGTATTCTTAAGAGTGGCATGATATAAACATGTTTTGCTGTGTTATTTTTTTTTAGAAATTGGTATCAACAGATTTTTTTTGAGTACTAGAATAGTTTAACTTTAGTTCTGCAGGGAAATATTTTTTTTAAAATTTCGTTTATAATGAATTTGCCAAACATGTATTTCAGCCCCCCTCCCCCTTTAGTAAGTCCGTGATAAACGTTTATACGAAACTAGTATCGTTGAAAACAACCATACCCAAACCAAACCCTAACTCTGAAACTTAGGGTTAGGCTTCGGGCTTGGTTTAGATTTGGCTCATTTTTTAAAGACTTCTAAATGGGGGTGCCTGAAATACACGTCGGTCATGAGTTTATTGTTGTCTAAAACTTCCTTGTCATTTGCGCATCAGGCATTGAAGGAATACTGAGACTTTTTTCTAATATATTCAGACATCAGCAAAAACCTTTTTTCTTGCTATCTGTCAAATTTTATGAAAAATTCAAGAAGTCTTAAAATCCAAGTTTGGTTTTACTAATGAATTAAAGATTGAAAGGGCACACCGAGCAGAAAGAAATGAAAAAGGAGTTAAAAAGAACAGAACAATAATAGTTAAATTTCTTAATTACAAAGAAAGAAACAGTATTTTAAAAATTTATCAAGCTAAAACTTTGGAATGAAAAACTATATGTTAATGAAGATTTTAGCGGAAGAACTACGGAAATTAGAAGAAATTTGTTTAAAGAAGCAAAGGAATTAAGAACCAAAAGTAAACTTGCTAAAGTTATATACAACAAACTTATTACGCGCGATTTTTAAATGAATTCTTTTATTTCTAGCTATTTAAATTTTAAAAATGGATTCTTATTATAAAAACATTCATGAATTGCTATCATTTAACTTTTTTTAATCTAGCGACTTGGTGCTTGACACTAATTCAGATCCGGATTTTAACTATTTTAGTGATGTAGGAGCTTTGCGAAACAATTGTTCCTACTTCTATAACAAAGAAATAAAAGAATTTCTTTCTCGGGATCATTTAAATGTTATTCATTTTAACATTTGAAGTCTTAAAAAAAATTTTGAAAATTTGTATACTTTAATAGAGGAAACTGCAGTATAATTTGCTTAACTGAAACCTGGTGTAAATTTGATGAAGCTAATTTAAATCTCCATTTACCAGGTTTTAACATGATCCCACTAGCGCGTAAAGCAAATAAACGCGGAGTTGGTGTACTTTTTTATATAACAAAAAATTGTTGGTTTTTTATTAGGCCTGAGATGAATATTTCTGATGACAATAAAGAAATTTTAACAATTGAACTTTTAATTAATAGTTCTAAAAACATACTTTTAAGCTGCTGTTATTGTCCACCATCTGGCCATATTGAAAGTTTTAATGCATTTTTGTGTAATTATGTTTTAAAAAATAGTCTTATGGAAAAGAACCTAAATTATCTAATTAGTGACGTGAATTTAAATTGTTTTGAATATCACGTTAATAGCAACATTAAAAAGTTTTACGATAACTTATTTGAACATGGAGCAATTCCACTAACTAATAAGCCTACTAGAGTAACCTTAACTGCAGCTACCTTAATTGACAACATTATAACAACCGATATCTTTAATAAAACTCTTAAAAAAGGTATAATAAAAAGTGACGTTTCCAACCACTTTCCTATTTTTTGCTCTATTAATATTGACAACAAATTAATACAACAACATAAAAAAGTCATTATCAAACGCTTTTTCACCGATGCAAATCTAGCATCGTTTAAGGATCAATTATCTTTAATAAATTGGAATCATATAAAAAGTTCATTTGAAGCTAATGAAGTATACGATACATTCTTTCAAACTTTCTATGAAATATATGATGTAAGTTTTCCAAAACGTGAATTTATTGTAACCAATAAAAGTTTAAAGTTACCATGGGTCAATAAAGATCTTAGGAAATCCTCAAAAATAAAGCAAAAACTGTATATAAAGTACTTAAAAAAACCAACACCAGAATATAAAATTATTTATAAAAATTATGCTAAAATGTTTGAAAGTCAAAAAAAAAAAATGTAAAAAAAGATATTACTATGATTTACTAGTCAAATTACTGGAAATAGTAAATTAAAATTATGCTCTGTGCTTAACACTATAAACGTTGAAGGCGTGTTTTTATATGAACCCAAACAAAAAGCAAGAGAACTAAATAAATATTTCGTGTCTGTTGGCTAAAAATATTCCAAATATGACTAATCCAATAAATGATTACGAGTTTCCATTAATCTCTAGTTTAAATAAATTTGAAGTATCTTTTTCAGAATTTGAAAGTGGTTTTAAAATGCTTAAAACTAATAAAGCAGGTTGAATTTTCTTTCATCCACGATTTAAAAAACATTTACTTCCAAGTAATATGCCTCTTCTTCATATTGATAATATTCAAATAAAAAGAGTAATTTTCACAAGTTTTCTAGGTATCATTCTAGATGAAAATTTATCATGGAAAAATCACATCAAACATTTATGCAACAAAATTGCAAAAAGCATTGGAGTTTTATATAAAGCCAGAAGCGCTTTAAACAAACATTCATTAAAACAACTATATTACTCTTTTATACACTGTCATATTAATTATGCTAATATTGCATGGAGTATTATCCATAAAAGTAGATTAAAGCCACTTTATTGTCAGCAGAAGCATATTGTACGTCTTATGAATTTCAAAAATCGTTTTACTCACTTAGGCCACTCTTATTTAACATGAAAGTTTTTAATAAATACCAAGTAAATGTTTATACCCAGCGGGCATTTTGACGTCCTGAGGACGTCCGTTAGACGTCTTAAGTCTCGTCCGTAAGACATCCTTAGTTGGTTTCAAATGAAAGGCTTGAGGACGTCCATTCCGGACGTCCTAAAGACGTTTTTTAAAGACGTCCTAGAGACGTTTTTTGCAGACGTTCTAGAGACGTCTCTCGCTGGTCTCATATGAATGACTTAAGGACGTCTTTTTCAGACGTCCTAGAGACGTTTGAATTTTACCAAGACATTCTTTTAAAAGTTATATAAAAATGCAATGATTTACAACACACACCTTAGATTTGCCTTAATCTAGGCAAGGGAAGTTATAAAAGGAAATCAATGTAAATAAAGTGTAATTATATATATTTAAAATAAATTAATAACTTTATAAATATTAAGAATAATTTTTCAAACAAAAAAGTTACATTTTTCAAATTAAAAACAAATAGGTACTGTAGAATATAATCGATAGTGCATTATAAATAGAAGAAAATTGCTTAAAAATGGAAAAAAAATACAACAGTTAATTAAGCCAACATTGATCGAAATCCATATTAGTCGATGTTTTCTTTATTCGGTCAGTAGAATGCCTAACTACTCTCCCAATAAGTTGGATAGCATCCATTTTGGTTAAGTTTTTATTTGACTTTAAAGCAGCTTCTAATAAAAACAACAAAACATGTTTCAATAAAATCATAAAATAAAATATATATGTCATACTTGAATACATGTCATGTTCCAGAGCCAAAATTTTTTTTTTTTTTTTTTTTTAAAACATCATTTTTAATTTTTAATTAATCAAACACATTAATAAGCTAATAAGAATACCAGTGACAGCGTTACATAGACTTGTCAACTCTTTAAACTTTTTTTTCTTCTTTAGACAATTCATGCTGTATTCTGACAAAATAGTGTCTGTTGGCAGTCTACATATATAAAAAAGAAGATAAATGCTCTACTGTCAATCAAAAATGTCAAAACTCAAACTTTTGCTAATTACTTACAAGAACAAAATATTTTTAATTGTATCAGCTAGATTTTTATCGCCAATTAATGATAACTGTTTTATCTAAAAAGAAACAATGTATAAGAAACATTGAAAATGTTTATGACAATTTAAAATAAATACTGTAATAATATATATCATACAAACTTTAAAGATGAAACTCATGTATACAAAAGTGATGTATTGGATATCTCCATTTGCAAACTTTTTTTTCAAAACATTAAGTTTATCTGAACTTTTACGTTGTTTAAAACCTTCTTCTGGATTATTAGAGAACAGTGCAGTTCTATCTACTAAAATTTTTTTTCATTTCAGCAAGTTAGAATATAATTTTTTTCTGAAACTTTGAAAAATAAAATATGTAAGTAAAGCCATATAAATAGTATATAAAGTAGTAAATAGTAATTCCTATATATGGTTGAGAAGAGGTAGATTTAAACTGAATAATGCAAAAAATCTCAAGTTTCATGCTTAACCTTATAAGAATATATATGTATATATATATTGATATATATATATATATATATATATATATATATATATATATATATATATATATATATATATATATATATATATATATATATATTGATATATATGTATACATATATATATATATATATTGATATATATATATATATATATATATATTGATATATATATATATATATTGATATATATATATATATATATATATTGATATATATATATATATATATATATATATATATATATATATATATATATATATAATGAATATGTATGCATCATATAAACATAATATAATGTATAAATGTATAATATCATGTATATATAAATAATAATACATCAAATTAAATAAAACCACACAATAACTAGGTATCAACATAAGAAATAATATTTATAATTATTTATACAACCAGAGGTGGAAAGATCGTAAAATTGAACGAAACAACACAGGAACAACAAAATATATACAATTTATTTATTCATTTACCTATTTCTACAGCAAAGATATTACAAATCTTAGCATATATATATATATATATATATATATATATATATATATATATATATATATATATATATATATATATATATATATATATATATATATATATATATATATACATATATTATAATATAGATATATATACATATATTATATATAGATACATATATAATATATGTATATATATCTATATTATAATATAGATATATATACATATATTATATATGTATCTATATATAATATATGTATATATATATATATATATACAATTTATTTATTCATTTACCTATTTCTACAGCAAAGATATTACAAATCTTAGCATATATATATATATATATATATATATATATATATATATATATATATATATATATATATATATATATATATATATATATATATATATATATATATATACATATATTATAATATAGATATATATACATATATTATATATAGATATTACAAATCTTAGCATATATATATATGTATATATATATATATATATATATATATATATATATATATATATATATATATATATATATATATATATATATATATATATATATATATATATATATATAAACGTTCTAAAGACATTTTTTGCAGATGTCTTAGAGATGTCTCTGACTGGTGTCATATGAATGACTTAAGGACATCTTATTCAGACGTCCTAGAGACGTCTGAATATTACCAAGACATTCTTTTAAAAGTTATATAAAAATGCAATGAATTACAACACACACCTTAGATTTTCCTTAATTTAGGCAAGGGAAGTTATAAAAAGAAATCTAAGTAAATAAAGTGTAATTTGATATATTTAAAATAAATTAATTACTTTACAAAAAATAAGAATAATTTTTCAAATAAAATTACCCTTTCCATTTTAAAAACTATTAGGTACTGTAGAATATAATCGATAGTGCATTATAAATAGAAGAAAATTGCTGAAAAATGGAAAATAAATAAAAAATACAACAGCTAATTAAGCAGATCATTGATCGATATTCATATTAGTGGATGTTTTCTTTAATCGGTCAGAAGAATTCCCAATTACTCTCCCAATAAGTTGGATGGGTGGCATCCATCTTGTTTTTATTTGACTTTAAAGCAGTTTCTAATAAAAACAACAAGACATATTTCAATAAGATCATAAAATAAAATATACTTGAATACATGTCAGGTTCCATAGCCAAAGAATTAAAAAATATATATATTTTATTAAAACATCATTTTTAATTTTAAAAGTTAATCAAACACATTAATAAGCAAATAAGAATACCAGCATTACATAGACTTGTCAATTCTTTAAACTTTTTTTTCTTCTTTAGACAATTCATGCTGTATTCTGACAAAATAGTGTCTGTTGGTAGTCTACATATATAAAAAAGATGATAAATGATGTACTGTCAATCATAAATTTTAAAATTCAAACTTTTGCTAATTACTTACAAGAGCAAAATATTTTTAATTGTATCTACTCAATTTTTTACCGCTAATTAATGATAACTGTTTTACCTAAAAAGAAACAATGTGAAAGAAACATTGAAAATGTTTATGACAATTTAAAAGAATTATTGTAACAATATATAACATATAAACTATAAAGATAAAACTCACGTATACAAAAGCGATGTATTGGATATCTATATTTGCAATTTTTCTTTTCAAAACATTAAGTTCATCTAAAAGTTTACGTTGTTTAAAACCTTCTTCTGGATCATTAGAGAACATTTTAGTAGATATAACTGTGCAGTTATATCTACTAAAATGTTGTTAATTTCAGCAAATTGGAATATAACTTTTTTTTGAAACTCTGAAAAGTAAAATATATAAGTGAAGCAATATAAACAGTACATAAAATAGTAAATAGTACTTCTTATATATGGTTGAAAAGAGGTAGATTTAAACTTAATAATGCAAAAAATTTCAAGTTTCATGCTTAACCTTAAAAAAATATATAAACAAGTAAAGTTCAAGAAAATAATAAGATTTTTGTCTTACGCTAAAAACTGTAAAGAATCGCTACTTTATATATATATATATATATATATATATATATATATATATATATATATATATATATATATATATATATATATATATATATATATATACATATATATATATATATATATATATATATATATATATATATATATATATATATATATATGTATATACATATATATATATATATATATATATATATATATATATATATATATATAAATATATATATATATATATGTATGTATATATATATATAATATATATATATATAATATATATAATATATAATATAATATATATATATATATATATATATATATATATATATATATATATATATATATGTATATATGTATATATTTTGTTAGATCGACTTAAAGTGGCCTTTTCATTGGTAAAAACTTGACTTAAAGTGGACTTTTACTTAAAGTGGACTTTTTTGAGTCCACTTTACGTTTTTGATTAGTTTTTTAGACTAAGTTATAGCTGTTGAAAAGTTAATAGCAAGTTTTTCTAATCGGACTATTGCTTCTATAAAGGTTTGCGAATAGGAAGTTTTGTTTTAAAAGCATAATTTTGAGTTTAAGTGTTTGTTATTTTGACCATGTATATTTCGTCACTGTACAAAAAAACACTTAAAGTGGATCTACATTTTGAGACTAGGTTTTGTGTATAAATCTTTACTATATTTAATCGAGTTTTTTAGTTCTATAAGACATCATACACCTTATACTAACCAAACTTAAATGAAATGTTAAATCTTTCTTTCTACAGATATAACATAAAAAATACAATTAATGAGGTCGCTAACGCATAGATTTTGTTCAAAAAAAAAAAAAAATGTATTATAAGTTAAATTAAAAGAATTTATTAACCAAGGTAAAGTTAAATTTGTTTATCTGTAAGAAAGCAATAAAATAATTTGTAAAACTAAATTTAAAGCAACCCTTACACATTATTTTTACACTTAATTTAAAGTCCATTTAAAGCAAACTTTTCAACATGTTTTGTATAAATCCATTTAAAGCAAAATTTCAAACATATTTTAAATAAATCCACTTTAAGCGAAGTTTCAAATGTTTTAAATAAGCTCACAATTTAAGTTTCAAACAAATTAAGTAAGTCCATTCCAAGCGAGGTTTTAAGCGTTTCAATGTAAATAAATCCAGTTTTAAATGTTTTTAATAAGCTCACTTTAAGCAACATTTTAAACAATTTAAGTAAGTCCATTTTAAGTGACGTTTTAAACGTAAATAAGTCCACTTTAAACGGACTTTTAAACGTTTCAAAATAACACTTTAAACAAAGTTTAAGCATGTTTCAGAAAGCCGATTAAGTAAAAGTGTTGAAAATAAATTATATTTATCAACATAACCAAAAAAATATATGCTAATAATCTTTATTTATCATATAACTAATGCTACAAGAACAATCTATATATTATTTTCAATTCTATTTTTATAACTTAATTACTACGGTTTTAAATATTTGAGTTCAAACTTAAAAAAAACGGGCAGTGTACAGGTATCGTTGACGTCGAAAAAAGCTTTAATTTTGTTTAATTGTTTTAATGACATTTCTTGTAGTACTTGATAATTTATTTATTTAATTTTTAACACATACAATACAGCTAAGTACTAATATTTTAATTTATTTATGTAATATTTCTGTCTGAATAGTTCAGACCGTCATCAGACGTAAAATTAAATACAATTTTAATAATAATTTTGTTTAAATTTTAAAAAATTTAACTCCAGACTCCTTAAAATCCTATGTCTTTTTTTTTTAATGAAAATAGTGTAAGTAAAATAAATCATGGTATTGCATCGTAATAGTAATAATAATAATAGCAATAATAATATATTATACTAATATAAGATAAAAAAATAATAATA
This sequence comes from Hydra vulgaris, assembly GCF_022113875.1. Classification (NCBI taxonomy): domain Eukaryota; kingdom Metazoa; phylum Cnidaria; class Hydrozoa; order Anthoathecata; family Hydridae; genus Hydra; species Hydra vulgaris. Next base: position 50,250,260 of record NC_061160.1, on the reverse strand, counting down.
ATACAAATTATAGTAATAAAAAAGTATGCTTACAATATTTGCAATGAAAAAAACAATAATAATAATAACTAATATTATAATGGTAGTTGTCACCATAAATGTATTTTTTTTAATTTTTTTTTCCTTAGATTTAGGTTTAAAAAAGTATTTTACCAATTAAAAAAAAATAATTAAAAAAAAAATAGCGAAACTTGAAGATATTAACGATATATAACAGGTTTGTATATACGTGATCGTATGGATTTCGATTTAGATGACAGCCCATACGTTAATATATTGCAAATTTTGAATGCCACAAAGCGTTTTTGCAAACTTAAAAATGATGCCAATGCAGTTTTTTTTCTCATTCATTTCAAATTTTGCTACGTAATTCGATTTTTTTAAAGTATAAACGTCGTTTTGTCAGATACTGGGATTGGCATGAAATAAAATCATGAAATATAACAATTAGGAAAAATGCTTTTCTTAGTTATACAATATTTCACCAATAAAATATTGCTTTAAATTAAAGCGAAACACATGCTCTACAAACAGGAGTGCTTTTAAATTATTACGAGAGAGGTTTTATTTTTCAAAAGTTACAAAATGTCTAATAAAAATGTCTTTAAAAATCCAGTTCTACAAACAAGGTTTGTAGAACTGGATTTTTTAAGCTGGGTATATTCTTATAATTAATGTTTATGAGTTAAATTTGATTTTCCTTGTGTGTATGTGGAGAAACATTCCCCCCAAACCGTTAAAAACTGTAATTAAAAATTTATGAAAACTCAAAGTTAAAAATAAAAAAATAATAGTTTTGGATAAAATAAAAAAGCTCTTATAGGTAAATAAAATTAGCTGAGTTCAATCGCACACACGTTCGAATAGGATCGCAGAATCCTCTCTGCTTACTTTACAATTTTGAATAAAAATTTTACTTTTTTTAAACGAAAACTAAACGAAAGGTAAACAACGTTCGAACTCACTGTTCACGTTAATTAATTGAAAAATTTATTTGGCGCGGATTTTCTCATTGAATTTAAAATAACGTTTTAGAAACATCAGTATTTTCAGATTTTGAATTATTTTCGAAATTTTACTTTTTGTTAATAAATACATAATTTAATTAAATAAATAATATGATTTAAACAAGCAAACAAAAATTTAAATTTTTGTTTCCTTATTTAAATTTCTTAAATAATTTAGTTAAGATTTCTCATTATCTATAACAGAGCGCATATTTTCTGCTGGTGGAAATATACTGTCCTACCAGCTGAGAACATGCCTTGCTCTTTTCTTATAATTTTGCTATTAAACATAATGTTTTATTATCAGAATAATCTAATAATTATATTAGAAAACTAAAAATCATTTATTTAAATAAACATTTTTTTTAATGCAGTAGAGTAACAGAGAGTTTTCCGTTTTTGACAACTTTTGAAAATTTAGAAATTTTAAAAACTTGGAAAAATCTTTAATACTTTTTTTATCCTTTTATTTTCTAAACTGAGAACAAATTTATTGCTCAATAGTGTAAATGAAAATAATCTAAATATTCTTATTTTATGAAATAACACTGCGTTGCAAAGTTGTTTAGTAAGTTTAAATAAATATGTTAATGCATTGTTTTAATGGGTATTTATTTTTAAAATATTGTTTACTACCTTTTTTTAAATTTTATTTTTGTAACTACAACAAAAATTTTATTTGTCAGTTTTATATCTCAGAGATAGAACTAATATTAGTCAACCATTTTATGAATAACATTGCATAAGTTTATAACGGTATTAAAAAACTTTATACCTTTTTGAGATCTATTTTAAAACAAAAGCATATTATTAGTGACATGATCTAATGATATAGTTTTTTAAATATTTATATGTACAAGTTTATCATAAGTTATATTGACAGTAAATTTAAGTCGTACTGTCGGGACCAGCTAAAGTATGAGTGGTAAAAAAGCCGACTGATTATAATTTTTATTATTTTTCATCGTTAAACGGAATCATTCTCGCACAGAAGCGTTGATTACAAAGAACCAAATATTAAGTGTATTTGCAGTAGTAATAAGTTTTACGAACTTCGGGTTTACTCATTAGTTTGCGTAATTTGAATGTGACCTCGAGTGTAAATATAATTGTTTTTTAAAACGAAACTTGATATATTTAGAGTAAATAACCAGGTTTTTTTTTTAAAAAGCAATTTAGCGCTAGAGATTTCACAAGATTTTATTCCAACATTTTAATATTGACCCGGTGCTGGGTACCCGGAATCGGGAACTCAGCATCTGCAAACTGGTTCCGGTACATCTTTATTTTGCACTGTTTTCTTTTGTATCTGCTTCTTAGACATAATGATTTTTCTTGAAACAAACAAAAAAATTCTCTTAGATGATTAATAAGTTATATAAGAAATTTATTTAATCATTTAATAATCTTTTTGGTGAGTTTAAGATTTCCGTAAATGTTTTTGTAAAAAAAAAAATATATATTTATACTGATATTAATTGAATATGAGATGTTTTGAATAAGATAAAGTATTTTAATTAACACTTTACATAGAAAAGAAGTAGTAATTCACAAATAAAACGCTATAATCTAAACTAGATAAAAGAAACAAATTAATAAAATTTATATTGCATAATAAAAGTAAAGTTCTAGAAATATTATTTAATGACACTCAAATATCAGATTAATAAGTATATTAAATATGGACAAAATAATTAAGAAGCCATCCATAAAAGACGTCTTCCAAATAAGGGGGGGGGGGGGGAGGAGGTCGTGTTAAAAAGGACAAAAAAGGACAAGGGGAGGGGGGAGGTTGTCAGAAAAGGACGTCACTTTATAGATTTTTTATTTTAGTTTAATTAACATGGAAAACTACGTAAACATGTGTTTTTAAGAAGATAATGTATGAGAATATTTTTAATTTTATTTTTCAAAGGTGTAGCAGCAGATTCAAACATCATTGCGAGATGAGATAAATTTTTTTGGAGTTAAAAATAGGGGGGGGGGGGTCAGGATTTTATGACGTCCTTTTCAAGGGGGGTATAGGGTAAAAGGACAACCGGTGACAAAGGGGGGAGGGGGTCAAAAATTGGCTAAAAAAATGGTGACGTCCTTTATGGATGGCCCCTAATACATATCTATTTGCATATTTAAATTATTACACAAATAAAAAAATTTATAACATAACTGTTTTGTGAATCTGATCATATTAATACGCTAATTTATAAATATTAATAGTCGAATTACGTCATTTTCTAGGCTTTTCTATTTTAAAGTAGTTTCTAGGCTTTTCTATACGCGGGTTTTTTTTAATTTTATTTACTAACAACCCGTATTACGGGTTGCTTACTGCTAGTGTTAAAAAAGACTATAAAAAGTTGTTTTAAAAAATATGAATTTTACGTATTTCAACATGAGTTTTTTTAGTTCTTTAATTATTAAGTAATTTGCTTAAAGTTAAAAAATTAAACCAGAGTCATAACATGAAATAAATAACAAAAGGTATAGAAGTTTGTTAATCAAAATAAAACGCAAAACATCTCCTTTTTTTAGCATTTAAATGGTTCTCAAAAAAAAAAAAAAAAAAAAATGTTGCGTCATGGTTTTAAAAGTCAGAGATAACATAATACTTCATACTTATCTCAGAAGTTAACTTTGCTTTTTAGGTTCTATGTAATGTTTCTATATAAAAATTCTACTAAAATCCATTTGTTTTAAAAATTATTTAAAACTTTATTCTTTGAGTATTTTAGGTCTGCTTTTTATAACTTGACTGTTACCGTATTCAATACTTATATTTATTCAATATTATTCTATACTCATATATATATATATCATATATTTTTTAAAAAACTTTATCACTTATCCCATTAGATTTTAAAATCCCTTTTACAAAAAAAAACAAATGTAGGAAGCCAAAATATAAAAATAAATCAATAAAAGTTAAAAGAAAAAGTAATTAAAAATAAAATCGAAATTTACTATTAAAAAAGTTTCTGTGATGGCTTTTTTCTCCATTTACAAATTTATTTTATAAAAAATTAAATAAAATTTTTTACAAAACATCCAAAGATTTATAGGGTAAGTGAGGCATCGTGAAACATGAGGCACCATGATGCAATGTAATTGTAAAGCCAACTAAAGAGTGGTGACAACCACTTTCATATGGTACAACAGTTACTACTGGGGCTATGTTTGACTAAAAAGTTGTATTATTTGATATCATTAAGCCTGCAATGGATAGAACTTGGTTTTTATGATTTAATGGCAATGTAATTTATTACTTTTTAAAGTTGCTAATTTTTAATACATGTTATTTAATGCGTCAATCGGCACGTAACTTCATATGATAAACTATAACCTATAGGATCTAACTTCATTTAATAAAACTAATAAAAAAATAAGTTGAAGCGATTGTTTTGTATAAGTAAGTATGGGGTAACCTAATATAGCATTAGTAGGGGCCTTTAAACTGTAGAACAGTACTCTGTTGTGTCATAGACAATTTAAAAAATTATTTATTCTAAAATTTACAGTCAATGTTTAAGAAGCTTATTTAAATATAACACTTAGAGATAAAATTATGATACGTATTATATGATATGCCACAATAAAAAATAGCTAAGTCATAAGCTATTTTTTATTGAGGCATAAGAATGACATTTAAAACAATATATTGAGGCATAAGAATGACATTTAAAACAATATATTATCTGGAATTCTAAAATGTGGTTTGAACCATCGGATGCATTATTTGGGTTTTAATTAATAACTTGTTTTTCTTTCAAGTAAAAATTTGTGTTTTCTTTGAGCTTTATACTTTTTATTTACTTTTTAAATGATGCTTATAAATGATGCTTACTCATAAAACTTTATGGGTTTATGAGTACTGTAAGTACTCGACACAAGTTTCTAATTTTACTTTAAATAGTCTCACAAGTTTAACCTGTTATATTTTGGTAGTTATTAATTAAATTTTTAAATTTAATTTTCTAAGTTTTATTCTAGAAATAAAACAAGTTGGCTAAAATAAAAAAACTCTATCCTCTTTATTATAGCTTTTAAGGATAACTTTACTTGATTTTTTTTTTAATATGTAATTATTTTTTTATGTTATTTTGAGTTAATTGAGTTGTTACGTTAAAAATAACGCAGTTTTTGGGATAAAGACTTTTTTTAATGAATTATTTATTAGAAGGAAAGACTAAATTATTATAACATGCAAAAACAAATATAAATATAATATTTCGACTGTAAAAAAAACAATGCAATGTTAACATGCCCAACTTATGCAACCTTTTCCCCTAATTGTTTTACGCAACAACAACAACAACAACAACAACAACAACAACAACAACAACAAAACAGTTTGTTATTCAATTTTATTAAGTCAAATCTCAAAACAATATTATAATTATTTTTTAAAAATACAAAATTTTTAAAAAATAAATTGCAGAAAGATATTATTAGTTTTGTTAAAATATTAGAATTTTTACTATGCTTTGCCTTTATTCAAAAATTAATTAAAGCTACTGCAATTTTAGGACTCTAAACTGGGTAAGTCAATAAAAACATTGGGTAATTTGAGCATCCTTATTTTACACAAAAATAGTACGTTTAAACATAGTCAAAACTAAATGTTTCTATGCATTTTTTTCAAACACAAGCGCTACGAATTTCTGGCTAACATATTTTGCTTTATGAAAAATTTAATTTTTATTTAATTTTTATTAAATTTTAGCACAGATGTTTTTCGCCATGGATTTATAAAGCGTGATAATGATAAAATATTTTAACATAGAAAAAATTAAATAGCGTTTTCATTAGATGATAGCCGCTAATTATACTAATTTCTGTTATCATCACAGAAATTCGTTTCAAAAAAGAAAAAGTAATTTTAACTTCACTGCTCACATCTTTTGCAATGCAATGTTAACAAATATATCGAGTTTATAGTAAGTTATTAAATTATTATTTACAAACTCTTTTCCCCAAAAGGGTGACAAATTCTTGTTAACAGTTCTTGTTAACAGTTAACTAGTATTTGTAATATCTTACAAATATTATTATTTATCAAATTACAAATATTATTATTTATATTATTAATTATCATTAATAAGAACTTGCAAGATAATAAAACAGAAGTCAAGTTCTTGTTAACAGTTAACTAGTATTTGTAAGATAATGAATATATTAAACAAACTGATTTTTCAATTGAAAGAGCTTTTTGGAGTAAATATTAACTGTTTGGTTTTTTTTTTTAGTTTTCTCCGGTTTTAAACAACGCAAACCAGAACATTTTTGACCGAATTTGAATACCTGACAGGCTTTCCGTCAATGGAAACATAGATTTTTTTAAATAACTGCAATTTCAAGTAACTTGCGGATGTTTGGGTGCGTATGTAAAAAACTCTTACTACAGGGAATATAAATCGCTTCAAATACGCTTTCAGTCAAAGGAATTTTTTAACCTTTGGATCGTCCATAAATTACGTAACGCGAAATTTAACTAATAAACTAAAGAAAAAGTGTTAAAGGTTTTCCCGTCTTTAATTAAACCATGTATAAACAACCCTTCAAGTCCAGCGATAGCCGCCGCTCAAAAGAGCAAAATATTCTCCTACTTATATTTTTATAATATGCATTGCGTAAGTTATGGACGATCCCTTTATTTAAAGAAAACAATTCTGGAAAAACGAGAATAATCTTTCCTTACCATAAAAACATAATGTTAGTTTTTAACAAAAAAATAAAATTATAGAAAAGCTTGTTGCAAAATTATAGTAAAGTTGGATGCAGTTGTGGAAAATCATAAATAGCTAAATAAAGGAAGGTTTAATTTTTTTTTTTAAATTTACACCTACCTTTATTTGAGAAAAGTGAGATTCCTTCTCAGTAGGCACGAGACGTAAAAAGAAAACATTTAAACGTCTTTTGGATGTTTTGGACGTCTTTTAGACGTTTAAAAACGTCATTTTTAGGTCCTGTGCCCACTGAGTTGAGAGTATTTAATCATTAAAAAATTGTACTAAGAAGGCATAAACTAAGATTTAGATTAAAGAGTTTAAAGCTAAACTTAGTCAGTTATTACTAAAAAAATAATTTACCTCAAAACTATTTCTAAAAATGCAAAATATCCTTATGATTAATCTATCAGTTAAATGCTTTTTTTTACTTTTCAAATTTATTTGTTTTTGTTGTTTAATATGTGTTGTTGTTCTATTTATTTTTTGATTCTTTGGTTTTGTAAACTGTAGTTTAATATCGAAAAAATAATAATAATAATAAAAAATAAAAAAATTATTAAAAAATAAATTGATGATTTTTCAAAAAATAATAAATAAATTTTTTTAAAAGAATATGTTCAAGTGAATAGCGCGTCATGTTATTTTTTAATAATATGATTTCTTTATTACTTTACCAACTGCTTCAATGGCATTTCTTCTAGTACTTGATAATTTATTTATTTTAAATATAACACATAAAATACAGCTAAGAACTAATTTTTACTAATAAGTACGAAATTTTTTTACTAATAAGTAACTAAATTTTTACTAATAAGTACTATTTTATGTGTTATATTTTAAATAACTTTACCAATTTTATGTTTGTTTATTTTATATTGTCAACGGAAGTGCCTATTTTTATTTTTAAATGAAACTTTATATTTACGGAATTTATCAAGGGGCTTGGCGATAAGACATATTATTCTTCTTCTCTCCCCTGCTACATATATATCTTGTTATTTACATACGGTTTGTGTATATTAACACTGCAAAAATAAAAAAAGATAATATGAAAGTAGCTTTATGATAAAGTCAGTGGCTCTGCAATAAGTTATAAAACAAGATAAAGCAAAAAAAAAAAGACAATACAAAAGTAGTGGCTTTAACCCCCTACCTTTATATTGTCTAGTTTTATATAATAAAATTTATCCATAAATCATTATCTACTTATTTTATATTAGAAATTTAACGTAATCAAGTCTAAGTGATAAATATAGAAGACAGCAAATATATTTTAGAAACCAACGAAGCGTTTTTTGCAATCTAAAAATTGATGCTACTGCAGCGTCTTTTTGAAGATTTTGTTAAAAATATGTTAATGTTGTTGTCTGAAATATAGCATTTAATAATTAAATAATAAACTTAAAAAATTAAAGTTAAATACTATGATTGTGCAATATCTGAAAAACGTTTTTTTCTTGACTACCATATAGTCCAAAATAAAACTAATACAAATAAGCAATATTAGTATTAAATGAAAGAATTAAAATTAAAAGAAGTAATTAATTTAAAAAATTACACCAGGATTTATCAGATATAACTTCCAGACATGGAGCAAACTCCAAACATTAGTATGTTTCTACTTATGTCAAATAATGGGGCTGTGCATAAAATCCGCCCCATCCCCCCCCCCTCCTCCTTCAAACGTGTGGGACGACAAGTTGGTATAAAATTTTTTTTACTAATCTCAATTAGACTTATATTCATTCATAGTATTATCTCTCAGCGTTTTAAAAATATGACCGTATAAAACTTGTAACTTTATATGGTCATAATTTTTGAACGTTGAGAGATACTATCAAACTTGATATCATAAAAACTAATATCATATAAAAGAGGAGGTCGTCCAAAAATTGACAAAGTTTGAATTTGACAAAGGGGGGAGGGGTGGGAGGTCAAAAATTAATAAAAAATTACTGACATCATTTATGGACAGCCCCTAAGAATAAACACACTAATGTTTGTTCTTAAATACAGCAAGTGTGATTGACGCACTGAAACATCTGTTTGCAAAAATAAATTATTTTTTTATAGTTCTTTTTGAACTTCAAAAGAAGTTCAAAAAAACTATAAAAATGTTTCAGTGCGTTTATTCTTTTAACTAAAATAGGTTTAAAAATAAATGTAAAAAAATACCTTCAAATTGAAGGTATTTTTTAACTTTTGTTTTTAAACCAATTTAAGTTATAAGAATAAACTACTTCTACCGGTAATTCATTTCAGGAAATAATTTTGTAATTCTGGAGATAAACTTGTAATTCAGGTGATAATTTTGTCGAAAAGCACTTTTAGTAAATTCAGCTCGGTATCTAAAGTTGTGTCCACGTGTCTAAATCTGATTTTTTTTTTGTATATTTATTTGTTCTAATAATTCGTATTCATGTAAAGTTAGATTTACAATGCCTCTGGTGTCCAAAAGCTCTAAACATGTTGGTTTATGATCTTCTAAATAAAAATTTAATGACCTAAAAGATTTTGTTTTTAAACCTTCAGTTCTGGAGTCTCAGAATGCTAAGTACCTAAGGACTCCGTATTCAAAAAGAGATTGTTCCTCTAAACTAGAAGTCTTAACTTTTTTACAAATAGTATTCCATAAGCGTTTTTATATGACTAGAGCTCCTGGATACCAAAAACTAGGAAGAAGTAATCGATTCAATTTGTCAATTAATCAAATTAAACTAGTCAATTAAAAAAAATATTTTTATCTTAATTTTTGTTTTGCATAGTTTTTTGTTTGTTTGTTTATTTTTAGGAGGAGGAGGGGGGGGGGGGAAATTATCGAATGTTGATGTAATATTATAGGGGAATCACTGAAAGTTTTACAAGTTGTTGACAAGGGGGTGGGGAAGGTAAAAATTGCCACAAATTTGTTGACGTAATTAATGGACAGCCCCCAAGGTACTTTATGTTAAAAGTTGCATCTTTTCTAAATAAAACTACGCTTAACAATTTGTTATAGTCGCATTACTTTTAACAGAAAATAATAGTGGTTAAAATAATCTTTCTATAAATACCAAATATGTCATACTTTTTGATGAAAAAACTTACATATATTGTAATTGAATAAATATATATATTTTTGTTCGGAAAAACGTGTATCAAGCCTTAGTTGCATTGAGTGTTACGAAAATAAGCTGAATTAGCCCTTATTATTTAATTAAATTATTTAATAAAAACCGTTATAATTATTAATCAATAAAAACTTAATCGAAAATCTTATCTTACTTTGGCCCCTTTAAAAGGATTATCATAAAATCATTGCCCTATCCAGGTAATTTGAGTACCATGTTAAGCTAAACATGCTGTTATGTTTTTGCTTTGTCGCCATTTTTTAAAAAATCAGATTTGATTTATAATATAAACAAACCCATGTTAAAAGCTCTTTGTTGGTGCACGTTTTAAAATCTTGTGCATTCAATTTTTACTAGCTCTTGTTGTAACGACAACCTATTTCGTAAATTATATTGTTTTGAGCGAATGTAATTCTTAAAATTTACCGTGAGAACTTTGGATTTACCGTGAGACCGTGAGATTTGTTATCAAACAGTGAGTCTTATGGCAAAACCTGGAGAGTTGGAAGGTCTGCATTGATGTGATATGTAAGTGAAAAATTAAAAAATATTTTCCAAAATTTTATTAAAATAAGTTTCATATTGAAAAGGAACTTGGTACTAAAAGTTGACACTAGAGTCAACAAAATTGGATTTGTAGTCAGCAAATGTTAGCTAAGGGGTCTTCCATAAAATACGTACGCAGGCATGGAGGAGGAGGGTTTCCCAAAAGCGTACGAACGCGTACAAGAGGGGGGGGGAGGTGGTGTTAAAGACAATGAGTACGTATGCGGTTTGATCTCTCCTAAACATGATTTTTTTTTAAACATTAAATTTCACGTGTGTAACAAATCAGAATTGTTATTTTTTCTGACTTCAGCCACAATTTTTTTTTTTTATATATTCTTTAAAAAAAAAGTCGAAAAGAAAATTGAGTAATTTAAAAAAAAAAAATATCGCGTACGTACTCGGAGGGGGAGGAGTCTTCGAAAGTGTACAGGTTCGTACAAGGGGGTAGAAGGGGTCCTAATTAAGTGGTTTTACTGCGTTAGTCTGCAAAAAAATTTGTTTTTTTCTTATTTGGCAAAAAACAGATACATTGCCCCTCTTTCTAACCTCCTCCCCTCACAACATCAAGATCTTTTCTCGAACGACCCTACGGTACATATTTTTTTTTTTACCAAAACCATCTATTCTTTTTTAATTTCTTTTAAATAACGGAACAACTTTTAACAGTGACTAAAACTTCATTTACTTCGTTTGAGAAATACTAAAATTATTAGTATAAATTATACTAATAATTTTAGTACTTCTTATACTATAAATTATATAATATGTAACAAAAGAGTTGCCTCATTTATTATAAAAACATTTTTATAATAACATGTTACATAGAAAGTTAGGAGTCGAAGCATAAATTTTTATGGCCAAGATTACAGTCTCCGTAAACATGACCAATCAGTAATGCAGTTTATAATCCCAAACGTTTTAAAAATAACTGAAATAAAAACATTTTAAATACCATCAGAGTTTTGTTTTTCCTTTTATAACAAATCTAAATGGATTTTATTCTCTAAAGTTTAGATATAAAAGATTGTGTTTTATTTATTATTAAAAGAAAAACAAAACTTTGTTGAAAATAGAACTTTTCATTCGTTTAGATTCTAAACGCATAGAAATTCTATTTTTTTAACTTGAGAAAATTCGATTTACCTTAAAGATAAAAGTGGAAACTTGTATTACGCGTATTACTTACACGTATTTTCAACACGTGTTTTCATGTACACTTAAAACAAATTTTTAATCATGTTTTACATAAACCCACTTTTGGAAAAACTTTTCAACAAATTTTAGGTAAACCACTTTAAGTTAACGTTCAAACATGTATTAAATAAATTAAATAAATCCACTTTAAGCTAAATTTTCATCATGTTTTAAAAAAATCTACTGAAGACGAATTTTAAATACATTTTAAATAAAGACCCCTTTAAAACAAATTTTTAAACATGTTTTAAATAAATCCACTTTAATAACATTTAAAATAAATCTGCTTTAAGCGAACTTTTCATACATATTTTAATAAAGACCACTTTGAGCAAAGTTTCAAACATCTCATCAATAAATCCACTTTAAGCTAAATTTTAATCAAATTTTATAGAAATATATCTTTTTTAAAACACATTTTAGATGAATCTTTTTATAAACATTTTCAAACATCTCTTAAATATATCCACTTTATGCTAAGTTCATACATATTTTTAAAAAATTTACATTGGTTGAGTTTTCAAACATGTTTCTAATAAATCCACTTTAGGTAAAGTTTTAAACATTTTGAAATAAATCCACTTTAGGCGAAGTTTTAAACATCTCTTAAATAAATCCACTTTAAGTTTTATTTTATACATGTTTCAGCAAAATTAAGTTTTTAAAGCGCGTTTTAAATAAACCCATTTATGACAAAGTTTCGAACGCGTTTTTATTAAATCTATTTTAAACGAATTTTCTATTATGTTATCAATAAATCCACTTTAGACCAATTCTTTTCACGACTATGATTAGACAAAGTTTACACATGTTCTCAATAAATCTTACTTAAAAAGAGTTATCCCACCCAGTCTCTTTATCATACCATAAATGCCAATGTTTATTTATCTTAACAATCCCGATGTTTATTCATCTTAACAATTTTGATGAAATCTACGTTCGAAAATTAAACTACCTCGATTATTGTATAAAATATTAAGTAAATGTGGAATAGTCCTCTTTAAGTCGATCTAACGTTATTATTTTCGTTAAGTGGATCCTTAACTGATAAAAAAACGCTAAGTAGACTTTTTTTTTTTTTTTTACATTTTTTTGGCATACAATACTCTCGTTCGCTTAAAATCCATTTAAGATTACTTTTTAACTTGGTTTTGTTTAATAAAAGCATTTTTAATAAAAAATTTCGAAGGTTTTGTAAAATGCCACTTTCAATAAAGATTTTGACAAAAGGCCACTTAAAGTCGATCTAGCGTTATATATATATATATATATATATATACATATATATATATATATATATATATATATATATATATATATATATATATATATATATATATATATATATATATATATATATATATATATATATAATATGTATATATATATATAATATATATAATATATAATATAATATATATATATATATATATATATATATATATATGTATATATGTATATATATATATATATATATATATATATATATATATATACATATATATATATATATATATATATATATATATATATATATAATATTTATATATATATGTATATATATATATATATATATATATATATATATATATATATATATATATATATATATATATATATATATATATATATATATATAATATATATATATATATGTATATATATATATATACATATATATATACATATATATATATATATATATATATATATATATATATATATATATATATATATATATATATATATATATATATATATACATATATCAAGCTGTCAAAGAGAATTAGATAAGTGTTGTTACAAATTTATAATTACTCTAAGGCATGTGGAGTTGGAAAAAAAAATTACCTTTTTTTTTCCAACTCCGCACACCTGAGAGTCGTTCTCTGAAATTTTCTCTAAAAATTTCAGAGAACGACTCTGACTCCAATTCCGACTGCAAAGCAAATTTTTTGAATATTTTTTTGAATTCTTTAAAAAAATATTATGCAATGATTAAAAAAAATCTTTTTTGCAAATAATATGAAAATTTTTTTAAAGGTTAAATAATTTGCACATGCACATGCAATACAGAGAAGTTTTACTATTTGAGTCAGAATTGCGATTTTGTTTAGCAACTCTGACCCATCTTTCAATGTTGCAACTCCAACTCTATGACTACGCAACCCTGATTGCTTTGATCTTTAAGAACATTGCAATTCTATTTGTATATATATATATATATATATATATATATATATATATATATATATATATATATATATATATATATATATATATATATATATATATATATATATATATATATATATATATATATATATATATATATATATATATATATACATTTATCAGACATAGATCATCCTAGTCATATTTTAAAAATCTGGAAAGTTGTTTGAATAAAATATCCGGAAAAAATGCAAAATTTGTCTTTCCCTATTTTCTTTTTAATTTCGCTTTTAGATAAGTTGCTTTTACTTTTTTTTTGACACTTTTCATAATTTTTCTATGACTGATGAGTGAAAAAGCCTAAAAAACAAATATATTACAAAAATATATACCTCAACTTGCATATATTGAAAATGTTTTGAATATCCTGAAAAATTAATAGTTGAAAAGTTTAGCGTTGCAACAGCATCTAACATCAAATATCCAATACTCAGCAGAATCAAATCGATGGAGAAAAATTTTTTTTTTCCTTTCAGAGTTGTATTTTTAATAGTATACCACATTTATCAATACACACACATGCACAAGCATACACATACACACACGCATACACACACATACATATATATTTATATATATATATATATATATATATATATATATATATATATATATATATATATATATATATATATGTATATGTATATGTATACATATATATATACATATATATATATATATATATATATATATATATATATATATATATATATATATATATATATATATATATATATATATATATATATAAATATATATATACATATGTATACATATATATATATATATATATAATGAATATGTATACATTATGTAAACATTATAATATAATGTATAAATCATGTATGAATAATTATATATACATCCCACAATGGAACAATTATTAAATTAAACGAAACAATACAGTAACGAGGTATCAACATAAGTTATAATCTTAATAATTGTATATACAACCCATCAAATTCATCAAACCCATCAAAGGAAAAATCATCAAATTGAATGAAACAACACGTGAACAACAAAATATATACAATTTATTTATTTACTTATTTTTACAGCAAGATATTACAAATCTTTGCATATATGTATATGTATATATATATATATATATATATATATATATATATATATTATATATATATATATATATATATATATATATATATATATATATATATATATATATATATATATACATTATACTTGTAACTTAGTTACACTTAATAACTAAACTAAATTTTCTTTAATTTAAAAATTGTATAGATTATAGTTTATAGATCATAGAGTATAGAATATAGAAAATTGAAAAATATTTTTAAACGATAAATAACTAAACAAAATTAATAATATCATTGTTAATATCAACCAAAACAAGTAGACATTTTTAATTAACCGAGTTAGCGCATAATATTGTATGCGCCAAGTTGATAATATAAAATTTTTAAATTATTTTTAAGGTAATTTGGACGTCTAATGTAGGTCTTAGCGACGTCAATAGGACGTCTAAATATGGAAATCCTACCCAGCGGGCACAGACGTCAATCAGATGTCTTACGGACGTCTTAACTAGGTCGCGACGTCTCAGACCAAATTAGGAAGTCCTAAAGACGTCCGGTAGAGACGTCTTTGTTAGGACGTCAAAGTGACGTTAATATAAAGACGATATTAGGATTTCCATATTTAGACGTCCTATTGACGTCGCTAAGACCTACATTAGACGTCCTAATTACCTTAAATAATAAATTAAAAAATTTATATTATCAACTTGGCGCATACAATATTATGCGCTAACTCGGTTAATTAAAAATGTCTACTTGTTTTGGTTGATATTAACAATGATATTATTAATTTTGTTTAGTTATTTATCGTTTAAAAATATTTTTCAATTTTCTATATTCTATACTCTATGATCTATAAACTATAATCTATACAATTTTTAAATTAAAGAAAATTTTGTTTAGTTATTAAGTGTAACTAAGTTACAAGTATAATGTATTATATATATATATATATATATATATATATATATATATATATATATATATATATATATATATATATATATATATATATATATATATATATATATATATATATATATGAATATATATATATATATATATATATATATATATATATATATATATATTATATATATATATATATATATATATATATATATATATATATATATATATATATATATATATATATATATATACATATACATATACATATATGCAAAGATTTGTAATATCTTGCTGTAAAAATAAGTAAATAAATAAATTGTATATATTTTGTTGTTCACGTGTTGTTTCATTCAATTTGATGATTTTTCCTTTGATGGGTTTGATGAATTTGATGGGTTGTATATACAATTATTAAGATTATTACTTATGTTGATACCTCGTTACTGTATTGTTTCGTTTAATTTAATAATTGTTCTATTGTGGGATGTATATATAATTATTTATACATGATTTATACATTATATTATAATGTTTACATAATGTATACATATTCATTATATATATATATATATGTATATATATGTATATATATATATGTATATATATATATATATATATATATATATATATATATGTATGTATATATATATATATACATATACATATACATATATATATATATATATATATATAAATATATATATATATATATATATATATATATATATATATATATATGTATATATATATATATATATATACATATATATATATATATATATATATACATATATGTATGTGTGTATGCGTGTGTGTATGTGCATGCTTGTGCATGTGTGTGTATTGATAAATGTGGTATACTATTAAAAATACAACTCTGAAAGGAAAAAAAAAATTTTTCTCCATCGATTTGATTCTGCTGAGTATTGGATATTTGATGTTAGATGCTGTTGCAACGCTAAACTTTTCAACTATTAGTTTTTCAGGATATTCAAAACATTTTCAATATATGCAAGTTGAGGTATATATTTTTGTAATATATTTGTTTTTTAAGCTTTTTCACTCATCAATCATAGAAAAATTATGAAAAGTGTCAAAAAAAAAGTAAAAGCAACTTATCTAATAGCAAAATTAAAAAGAAAATAGGGGAAGACAAATTTTGCATTTTTTCCGGATATTTTATTCAAACGACTTTCCAGATTTTTAAAATATGACTAGGATGATCTATGTCTGATAAATGTATATATATATATATATATATATATATATATATATATATATATATATATATATATATATATATATATATATATATATATATATATATATATATATATGATCTTTAAGAACATTGCAATTCTATTTGTATATATATATATATATATATATATATATATATATATATATATATATATATATATATATATATATATATATATATATATATATATATATATATATATATATATATATATATATATATATATATATATATATACAAATAGAATTGCAATGTTCTTAAAGATCAGAGCAATCAGGGTTGCGTAGTCATAGAGTTGTAGTTGCAACATTGAAAGTGGGGTCAGAGTTGCTAAACAAAATCGCAATTCTGATTCAAATAGTAAAATTTCTCTGTATTGCATGTGCATGTACAAATTATTTAACCTTTAAAAAATTTTCATATATTTTGCAAAAAAGATTTTTTTTAATCATTGCATAATATTTTTTTAAATAATTCAAAAAAATATTCAAAAAATTTGCTTTGCAGTCGGAATTGGAGTCATTATCGTTCTCTGAAATTTTTAGAGAAAATTTCAGAGAACGCCTCTCAGGTGTGTGGAGTTGGAAAAAAAAAGGTACTTTTTTTTTCCAACTCCACATGCCTGAGTAATTATAAATTTGTAACAACACTTATCTAATTCTCTTTGACAGCTTGATATATGTATATATATATATATATATATATATATATATATATATATATATATATATATATATATATATATATATATATATATATATATATATATATATATATATATAGATATATATATATATATATATATATATATATATATATATATATATATATACATATAGATATATATATATATATATATATATATATATATATATATATATATATATATATATATATATATATATATATATATATATATATATATATATATATATATATATATATATATATATATATATATAAAGTAGCGATTCTTTACAGTTTTTAGCGTTAGACAAAAATCTTATTATTTTCTTGAACTTTACTTGTTTATATATTTTTTTAAGGTTAAGCATGAAACTTGAAATTTTTTGCATTATTAAGTTTAAATCTACCTCTTTTCAACCATATATAAGAAGTACTATTTACTATTTTATGTACTGTTTATATTGCTTCACTTATATATTTTACTTTTTTCAGAGTTTCAATTAAAAATATTTTGCTCTTGTAAGTAATTAGCAAAAGTTTGAATTTTAACATTTATGATTGACAGTACATCATTTATCATCTTTTTTATATATGTAGACTACCAACAGACACTATTTTGTCCGAATACAGCATGAATGGTCTAAAGAAGAAAAAAAGGTTTAAAGAATTGACAAGTCTATGTAATGCTGGTATTCTTATTTGCTTATTAATGTGTTTGATTAACTTTTAAAATTAAAAATGATGTTTTAATAAAATATATATTTTTTTTAATTCTTTGGCTATGGAACCTGACATGTATTCAAGTATATTTTATTTTATGATCTTATTGAAATATGTCTTGTTGTTTTTATTAGAAACTGCTTTGAAGTCAAATAAAAACAAAATGGATGCCATCCATCCAACTTATTGGGAGAGTAATTGGGAATTCTTCTGACCGATTAAAGAAAACATCCACTAATATGAATATCGATCAATGATCTGCTTAATTAGCTGTTGTATTTTTTATTTATTTTCCATTTTTCAGCAATTTTCTTCTATTTATAATGCACTATCGATTATATTCTACAGTACCTAATAGTTTTTAAAATGGAAAGGGTAATTTTATTTGAAAAATTATTCTTATTTTTTGTAAAGTAATTAATTTATTTTAAATATATCAAATTACACTTTATTTACTTAGATTTCTTGTTATAACTTCCCTTGCCTAAATTAAGGAAAATCTAAGGTGTGTGTTGTAATTCATTGCATTTTTATATAACTTTTAAAAGATTGTCTTGGTAATATTCAGACGTCTCTAGGACGTCTGAATAAGATGTCCTTAAGTCATTCATATGACACCAGTCAGAGACATCTCTAAAACATCTGCAAAAAATGTCTTCAGAACGTTTATATATATATATATATATATATATATATATATATATATATATATATATATATATATATATATATATATATATATATATATATATATATATATATACTATATATATATATATATATATATATATATATATATATATATATATATATATATATATATATATATATATATATATATATATATACATATATATATATATATATATGTATATATATATACGTTTATATGTATATATATATATATATATATATATATATATATATATATATATATATATATATATGCTAAGATTTGTAATATCTATATATAATATATGTATATATATCTATATTATAATATATGTATATATATATATATATATATATATATATATATATATATATATATATATATATATATATATATATATATATATATATATGCTAAGGTTTGTAATATCTTTGCTGTAGAAATAGGTAAATGAATAAATAAATTGTATATATTTTGTTGTTCCTGTGTTGCTTCGTTCAATTTTACGATCTTTCCATCTCTGGTTGTATAAATAATTATAAAGATTATTTCTTATGTTGACACCTAGTTACTATGTGGTTTCATTTATATTGATGTATTATTATTTATATATACATGATTTATACATTATATTATAATGTTTATATAATGCATACATATTCATTATATATATACATATTTATATATATATATATATATATATATATATATATATATATATATATATATATATATATATATGTATATATATATATCAATATATATATCAATATATATATATCAATATATATATCAATATATATATATCAATATATATATATATATATATGTATATATATATATATATCAATATATATATATATACATATATATTCTTATAAGGTTAAGCATGAAACTTGAGATTTTTTGCATTATTCAGTTTAAATCTACCTCTTCTCAACCATATATAGGAATTACTATTTACTACTTTATATACTATTTATATGGCTTTACTTATATATTTTATTTTTCAAAGTTTCAGAAAAAATTTATATTCTAACTTGCTGAAATGAAAAAAAATTTTAGGAGATAGAACTTCACTGTTCTCTAATAATCCAGAAGAAGGTTTTAAACAACGTAACAGTTCAGATAAACTTAATGTTTTGAAAAAAAAATTTGCAAATGGAGATATCCAATACATCACTTTTGTATACATGAGTTTCATCTTTAAAGTTTGTATGATATATATTATTACAATATTTATTTTAAATTGTCATAAACATTTTCAATGTTTCTTATACATTGTTTCTTTTTAGATAAAACAGTTATCATTAATTGGCGATAAAAATCTAGCTGATACAATTAAAAATATTTTGTTCTTGTAAGTAATTAGCAAAAGTTTGAGTTTTGACATTTTTGATTGACAGTAGAGCATTTATCTTCTTTTTTATATATGTAGACTGCCAACAGACACTATTTTGTCAGAATACAGCATGAATTGTCTAAAGAAGAAAAAAAAGTTTAAAGAGTTGACAAGTCTATGTAACGCTGTCACTGGTATTCTTATTAGCTTATTAATGTGTTTGATTAATTAAAAATTAAAAATGATGTTTTAAAAAAAAAAAAAAAAAAAAATTTTGGCTCTGGAACATGACATGTATTTAAGTATGACATATATTTTATTTTATGATTTTATTGAAACATGTTTTGTTGTTTTTATTAGAAGCTGCTTTAAAGTCAAATAAAAACTTAACCAAAATGGATGCTATCCAACTTATTGGGAGTGTAGTTAGGCATTCTTCTGACCGAATAAAGAAAACATCGACTAATATGGATTTCGATCAATGTTGGCTTAATTAACTGTTGTATTTTTTTTCCATTTTTAAGCAATTTTCTTCTATTTATAATGCACTATCGATTATATTCTACAGTACCTATTTGTTTTTAATTTGAAAAATGTAACTTTTTTGTTTGGAAATTATTCTTAATTTTTATAAAGTTATTAATTTATTTTAAATATATATAATTACACTTTATTTACATTGATTTCCTTTTATAACTTCCCTTGCCTAGATTAAGGCAAGTCTAAGGTGTGTGTTGTAAATCATTGCATTTTTATATAACTTTTAAAAGAATGTAAAATTCAAACGTCTCTAGGACGTCTGAAAAAGACGTCCTTAAGTCATTCATATGAGACCAGCCAGAGTCTCTAGAACGTCTGCAAAAAACGTCTCTAAGACGTCTCTAAAAAACGTCTTCAGGACGTCCGGAATGGACGTCCTCAAGCCTTTCATTTGAGACCAACTAAGGATGTCTTACGGACGAGACTTAAGACGTCTAACGGACGTCCTAAGGACGTCAAAATGCCCGCTGGGTAATATCGTCTTTATATTAACGTCACTTTGACGTCCTAACAAAGACGTCTCTACCGGACGTCTTTAGGACGTCCTAATTTGGTCTGAGACGTCGCGACCTAGTTAAGACGTCCGTAAGACATCTGATTGACGTCTGTGCCTGCAGGGTAATGTTCTTTGCTTTATGTTTAAATGTAAAACCAACTCATCTCCAGCTTCTATTTTTGATTTATATTTTTTAAAAGAAAAAAATAAATATTTTTTAAGAAATGATAGTTTTAGTAAACAACCAAAATTTCAAACAAACTTTGGTAAACTTTGCATTTTTTTTCGTGGAGCTTTTTTATGGAACACAATAATTTTAAAAAATTTTGATTTTTCTCATGAATGGAATTATTATATGTTCAAAAGAAAACTAAAAAAGTAATTTTCTCAGTTGAAAATATATTTATATACTTTTACCCAGTATTTATATAATTATACCCAGTTTTGTCATCACTTATTTATATTTTACTTTTATAGAATATTGATTTAAATTTTGAGAAACTATATTTAAACGCTATTATTTGAATTTTGGTAAAAGTTGCACTGACATTATTTGTACAGTAGTTTATTATTATTTACTTGTTTACTTTAATTTTTATTTTAATTCGTAATATTTGTAAATAATTTGTCTTACGAACGGTATATACTTTTAATATTGAATTTAATTTTGTAATAAATAAAAAATATATATATTATTATAAAATAAAAAAATAAAAAATTGATGTATGTGAATGGATGTATCTGCAAATACTGTATGTATGATACTTCTGGAAGTTAACCATCTTTTGACAATGGTTTAGCATTTTTGTCGGTGGAAGCGTAAAGGTAAACGCACCAACATTTGATAATTTTGGCTTCACACACAGTGACACCATCATTTGGCTTTCTAAATTCTTCTACACAATCTTTTAGACAACCTTGAAGTGTATTTGGATGTACCTAGGGCAATCATATTCTTATTATTTTCGTTTATCTATTAATTAATTAACAATTAAGATTAGTGTTATTGTAAGATACATTTGAGTAACAAGATTCTGTGACCGTAAAGATGCGAGTAAGATACGAGGCGTATTTGTTTATCAAGAATATTATGATATTATTGTTTTCGCTTGAGTCATGCGATTCAAAAGAATTAGTATTTTAATCTAAGCCATCAAGACCATAACTAAAGAAAAGTTTAAAGTTTGTATTTATTTATTTTTGTTTTTTCTAAAATTTAAATTAAGTTCAAAGTTCTTCAACAGCGGTTCTCGGTGGCAAGACCTATCCCAGTGGGCACAGGACGTAAAAAAGACGTCCTTAGGACGTTCAAATCGCGTCCGTCCGTCCCATAAAATTTTAAACGTCATTTGAACGTCTTTTTTGCGTCCAATAATTTTTTCGTCCAAAAAATATCCAGAATGCTTTATTAAATTAAATAAAATCAGTTAAATCACGCAAGCGCTAAAACTTCTTTAAATTTTTAAGTAACGCATGTTTAATAAAGTTTTTTTTCAATTACAAAAGAAGTCTTTTTACAACGACTAATAGACACGTTCCATCTAATTTTTGTTTTTGTTATCAATGACTTGAAAATTGTGGTAATATTGATACAGGTAATGAAATTTTACAGATAATGAAAGAAACGGTTTAAAACTGAATATATGCTATACAATGTTTATTTATACTTGATATACTATTAGTATAGTATTGCTATATCAAGAACCAAGTTCTAACAATTTCAAAGATTCAGACATCTCATGCAGAATCGAATTTTTCAATAGGAAAACCTGTTAATGATACATGGAACAATTATCCTGATAATTCTTTGAATTCAATGTCTTTACTCAACAACATTGAGCTATTCAATAATAGAACCAGTACATTAGTTGATCTTCTTGAAATATTGCCAAATCAAGTTTTGGAACTTCCCAAAGATTCAAGGAGAATTTTAAAAACACCTTATGAAAAGCGACTTATAGACAGGTTCTTGCTAATTTATATATATATATATATATATATATATATATATATATATATATATATATATATATATATATATATATATATATATATATATATATATATATATATATATATTTAAACATTTAATTACTTGAGAATCGTATTAATATTGATACATATATTGAAATTAATACAGATATTGACATAAATAGTTAAAAACTGGGTATATGATATATATATATATATATATATATATATATATATATATATATATATATATATATATATATTAAGTATATACTTGACACTTGATATAGTATTTCAAGTATAATAATTGATATACTATATCAAGAACCAAGTTCTGACTGTTTGAAAGACTTAGACATTGCAGAATCTTATGCGTAGTCATATATTTCAAAAAGAAAACCTATTAATAATACAGAGAGTTTATGCTAATAATTCAATATCTTTAATTAACAACTTTTAGATTGTTCTATTCAAAATAATTGGACCAGTACATTAGTTAATGAACTTTTTGAAATATTACAATATCAAGTTTTGGAACTACGCTAACAACCAATTACTTAATTTTAGTAATTAGTTATTAGTGAAGTTCAAAAGTTTTGACTAAAAAATAAGTCTAATTGAAAAAATTAAACCAGTCGTAACAGTTATATAAGAGACAGGAGGGTAGAAAATTTCCTTTACTCTATAGGAAATTTTCTACCTACCTGTCTTTTATATAACTGTATTACTTGTTTAATTTTTTTAATTAGACGTTTTTTAGTGACTTATCCTACTCTTTTATTATCTGACTATCTAAAAGTATTTTTTAGAAGATAGATGTAAATAACTTTTCTCTTTTATCATTCTTTAAAAGTTCAATATGAATAATTTTAATTAAAATCAATATTTATATTATTTGAAAAAATTTATATTTTAGTAACTTATCTAACTTAAATAAGAATAAGAAAAATATATTTAAAGATGGAATTGATTTAATATTTTTTTGAAATGATTTTTTATAACGATATTTTGAAAATTTATGGTTTTAGTTTTAGTATTTAGTAAAAAAATATATAACACAGCAAAAACATTTAAATCAGAATTTCAGTGGAGCTTTATATAGGCATTTTAGGTCATTGCAGTTTTGGTCATCGTTTACTTAATGGCCTATTAGTGGCAGCATATATATATATATATATATATATATATATATATATATATATATATATATATATATATATATATATATATATATATATATATATAATATAATATATATATATATATATAATATATATATATATATATATATATATATATATATATATATATATATATATATATATATATATATATAATATAATATATATATATAAGTAATATGTTAATTTATAATAATTTTTCTGTTTTTATTTAAAATTTATTGAAAAAAATAAGATTCTGTTTTCAATGTAGTTATATTCTCCTTAATTCTGCTAATTTTTCTTTCAAAAAGTTGACTTTCGTGACCAAATCTCTTTAAATAATAGAAAAATCTCTCCTTAAAATCCTTACTTATAGCGTCAGTTTTAATAGTAAAAATACAAAATATATGTCAATAAATAAAATAAAAATGAGTTGCTAAAATTTAAAATTATTAGAATTAGTTAAAATTTAGAATTATTAGTTATTATTAGTTAAAATTAGTAGAATTTGTAGTATTAGTTAAAGTTTAGAAATAGATAGTGTGAAACATCAATGAGATACAATTTAAACAGAAAAATTAAAAAAAAAAATAAATAAATAATGCTAATGCTAAAAAATTAACACTTGTAAGAATATTTTTTACTTTTCCATAAATTTCATTTACTTGATAATTAAGATTTTATTTGTAGGAGTGTCAACTACATCAAGTGTCAGTTGATATAAATGTTTTGGTCAAATACATGTAACATAATATTACCAAATACAAATATTTGGTAATATTATGTTACATTTTTGTTTTGTATTTCAAAAACTCATATTGCATTTATTTAAATATGCATTTAGGAATCTAGAATTGATGTATTTGTATTTTTTGTATCTAATTTTAATTTAAATTAAAGAAATTTTATTTGATTAAATGTATTTAATTCTAAGGTTCATTTTTATTTTTGCTTTCGGTTTTAAAAAAATAGAACAACGGTTTTGGCTATAGTTCATTTTATGTAATGGTTAATGTAATATAATTTATTTTATGTAATATGCCAAATGAATTTTTATTAGTAACAACTTTTTTAATTCATTCAACTCCTCCAAAATTTGAAAATCTGTGATTCAAAATTTTGCTTTTCCCAAAACAATACATAATTTACACAAAATTTTTGAATTGAATAAAACACCAATGAATTGCTCCTATGCCCAATATAACTTACACTAAATTGTCCCATATCAATTACACTAGTGTTATCTTTTGAATTTAGAAATAGAAGTTATTAAATGTTGGTGGCTCATCATGCAGTGCATATTAACAAGTGCTTATCAGAGTCTTGTTTTCCATCATGCTGGAAAGCAGCATCTGTTATCCCTATTTTCAAAAATTCCGGAGAGCGATCTGATTCATCTAACTACCGTCCCATTAGTCTTCTTCCTGTCATAAGCAAGGTTTTTGAATCTTTAATCAACAAACACTTAATCTCTCATCTTGAATCAAATAACTTACTTTCTGATCATCAATATGGATTTCGGTCTTCTCGTTCTACAGCTGATGTGCTAACAGTAATAACCGATAGGTTTTACCGTGCATTAGATAGAGGTGGAGAGGTTAAGGCTATCGCACTTGACATTTCTAAAGCTTTTGATAAAGTTTGGCATGCTGGTCTTCTCCATAAGCTTTCTTCTTATGGTGTAGCTGGTAACGTCTTTAAGATTATTGAGTCCTTTCTTTCCAATCGTAGTATAAAAGTTGTCCTCGATGGACAACACTCTTCTTCACATCCTGTAACTTCAGGGGTTCCTCAAGGTTCAATCCTTGGCCCTATACTCTTTTTAATTTACATTAACGATCTTCCAGATATTCTCACATCTAAGGTGGCATTATTCGCTGACGACACTACCATTTACTCTTGTCATGATAAGAAGCCTACACTCTCTGATTGCTTGGAGGGGGTATCTGAGCTTGAAAAGGATCTCACTTCTGCTACAGCATGGGGCTCACAGTGGCTGGTGAACTTTAATTCAGATAAAACTCAATTTTATTCGGCCAATCGTTATCGTAATAATTTAGATCTTCCTATATTTATGAATGGTAATGTACTAGATGAGTCATCTACCATTCATCTTCTAGGATTAACTCTTACTTCTGATCTTTCTTTTAAACCGTATATCAAATCCATTGCAAAATTAGCATCTGCTAAGGTTGCATCTCTTTATCGAGCTCGACACTTTCTTACTCCAGATTCTATTCTCTATCTCTATAAATCTCAAATCCGTCCCTGTATGGAATACTGTTGCCACATCTGGGGCGGATCTTCTAATGATGCTCTTTCTCTTTTAGACAAGGTGCAAAAACGAATTGTAAACATAGTTGGACCTGCTCTGGCAGCCAATCTCCAACCTTTGTCACATCGTCGTAATGTTGCTTCTCTTTCTCTTTTCTACAAATACTATAATGGGCACTGCTCTAAAGAGCTAGCGTCCCTTGTGCCATCTACTAAAATTCATTCTCGTGTTACTCGCCATTCAATTAAGTCTCATCCTTTTTCTGTGACTGTTCCTAAGTGCTTCAAAAACTCTTATTCTTCTAGTTTTTTTCCTCGAACATCAGTTCTTTGGAATTCGCTTCCTTCATCTTGCTTTCCTGATTCATATAATTTGCAATCTTTTAAGTCATCAGTCAATCGTTATCTTGCTTTACAGATTTAGTCTTTTCTCTTCCAGTAACTTCCAACTCTTATAGTGGTTGCTTGCTGCCTTGTTGGAAGTGAAGATGTTGAAAAAAAAAAAAAAAAAAAATATGAGAAGGGCATGCTTTCAAAGTAAGTATAATTTTACTATAAAAAGAGCATTTTTAATACCGCAATTATATTGCATACTTGATATACATAAATATATACGCTGGTCACAACAATCCAGTCAAAAATTTCTTTTAAAAAATAAATTTAGTGTTGAGAAATTCGTATTTTTAGATGTTTGATGTTATGTTTATAAAATAATAATTATATATATGTGTGTATGTTATTTATTTCTTTCCCCTTTATTTTTACATACTTATCTTAATAATATTTTTTTAAGGTTAAGAGTGCTTCCCTGATTCCTACAGCAAAAAAAAACTTTAAAATGCTGGTGGCAATATTTTAAAGAGTGCATCTGATCGAAAAGAAGGTGAATGACGTCAACTCTTCGAAAAATGCGATTCTTGGAAATTAGCAAGTGGAAGAAGAAGTTTATAAAGTTGTAATTTATAAAACTTAGCACAATTATATTATTAAAAAGTTTAAATGATTTATTCTTATTTTCTTATTCTCAAGAATTTCTGTGAAAACATAAATTTGAACCTTACGTTTAAGTAAAGCCATGTTAGAACACGTATTTTAGACGTCTAAATTAGGTTATTTAAAGACGTCGTTCGGCGTTTCCATTTAGCACTAGTTCTGAACGTCCTAAATTCACGCCTTTTAGACATTTAAAAACACGTCTTTATTCCGTCCTAAAAAGACGTCCTAATTACGTCTTAAAAAGACGTCATCTGGCGTTGCCATTTAGAACTAGTTCTGGACGTCCTAAAAAGACGTCCTTTCGACGTCATATAGACGTTGCCGTGCCCGCTGGGATATGGTCTTCTTTGAGTATCCGCGTTCTTTATCTTTATTCTTTATTTTTTATCGGTTTCTTCGCATGTAATTTTTCTTATTGATATATTTGTAAATATTGGATTAAATATTATAATAAAGAACAAAAAAGAAAACAAATATCGCCCCGGCGGCCAATATCCAAGGAGCGCCAAATAAGATGTAGGTACCTAAAAAAAAAAAAATTTTAATGTACTAAAAAATAAAACAAATATCTTTAAATAAATTTTTAAATAATTGCTTCTTAGTTTCGGCTAAGTAGTCATAATTAAACTCTTAATTTGGCAACAAAAAGAGTTTAGGCTTCTTAAAAAAACAAATCTTCTAGGGCCCTGCGTAAGCCTGTTATCAGCTGCAGATGTCTAGTTGGTTGAAAAATTAAAAAAATAATCAAAAAAAAAATAGATTTTTACCAAAGGATAAGAGAAATACCGCATGAGGAACTAGATGAAAAAAGTGTTTATCGCTCAGATTGCTACAAAAAGTTACAAAAGTATCACTTATTGTATAAGTCTGTAACGTTTGGTTAATGTAAATTTAAGAAAACTTGTTGCTAGCATTCCTGAAGCTGAATCCATAAAAAACATAGATAAATCAGAAGATTCAAACCGAATGTCAAAAGATAAAAAAAAGTTTATTCGTTCAAAATCTAAAATCCACAACAAAAAACTTTGTATAATTTGCCAATGTGAAAGCGGTAAACTTCGAAAATTTGATTTTACAAAGACTGCGAAAAAAATGTTATAAGTTTCCAAGTCGCTTAATGATCAAGAATTCTTTCTTAGAATAAACAACATCACAAACCCTGAAGATGCTGACGCAAATCATGTTAAATACCATTTAAAGTAATGGGTAACAGCGAAGAATCTGATAAATTGACAACAACTCAAGAAGAAATTCAAAAATTGGATGATATTAGACAGGTTATCGAAGATGTAAAAATTATCAGTTGATTTAAACTTATAAGAAGATGGTTTTGCTATGGATATGAACAACATCAATAAAACATACAATAGTTTGATTGGGAATAGTGACCAGACTTAGGAAATTAAAAAACATAACTACAAAATAACGTGCTAGAAACAATTTATTCAAGACCGAACAGTGATTATGCCGCAATTATCTAGTCAACAAAAAAAGTTCAAAAAAAAGTCCTGCAGCAAAGAAAATGAAAGTTTGATGGAAACTTCACTGGTTATGATACTCCAACGTCCTTATATTGTTTGCTGAGGAGGGTGATACTAAAATAAAATGTAGACTCAAGTTATGTTGAAAATTATTTTGTTTTTGAATTTTGAATGCTTTAATTTTGGATTTGCTATTTCTTATTATAGTGTTTTAGATTGAAAATGGTTAAGAAAACGCTGTTATTAGAAAGATGTCAACAAATCAATGCGCATTTGTACCTTGGAATATTCAAATAGAAATGCCATTGAACTTTGCTATTGATAATATATAAGCAGCCAATATTGAATCTAATCTCACTTTTGTAACAGATTGGGGCTCGCAGCGGATTGTAAATTTTAACTCCAACAAAACTCAAAGATATTTATTGCAAACAACTATCGCAATACTACCGACATTCTTACACACTGAGTCCTCTTCCTTAGGTCTTCTTGGATTATCTATCACAACTGACCTTTCATGGAAACCATATATACAATCGATTGCTAAATTAGCATCCGACAGGGTTTTTTCTCTTTACCGTACTCGCAATTTTCTTACTCCTGGTTTTGTTCTCTACCTCTACAAATTTCTTAATTGTCCCTCTATAGAATACTGTTGTCATATTTGTGCTGGTTCTTCTACTCTTGCTCTTTCTTTTCTTATAAAAAGGTCCAAAAACGCATTATAAACCTTGTTAGACCCACTCTATCTGCTAAGTTTAAGCCTCTTTTCCATTGTCTTAAAGTTGCATTTCTTTCTCTTTTATACAAATACTGTCATGGTTGCTACTCAATGCAGCTACCATCTCTAGTTTTATCCACTAAAATTCATTCTCGCTTGATTCGTCATTTAGCAATGTCTCATTCTTGTACTGTATCTTTACCTGCATACTCTAAAAACTTTTATTTATCTAGTTTTTTCCCGCGCATTCCAACCCATTGGAAGTATCTGTCATCTTCATGTTTTCCTGACTCATACAACTTTCAACTTTTTAAGTCTTCTTTTAACCGTTTTCTAGCTCTATAACTCTGTTCTTTTTTGTCTAATAACCCCTAATTTAATAGCGGTTGCTTGCAGCTTATTAGGAGTTAATCAAAAAATAAATAAAAATTAAAAAAAATAAATAAATAAGGTAGTGTCATCGGGCTTAAATTTTAAAACATAAAAATAATATTAAATAAAATTAGAATTCTACCGATAAATTTGAGTTTAGTTTAAATAATAATATAAAACTCATGAAATTGTTGCCCTTCGAGGTTTAGAGGCAGAATTTTTTTTTTGAGGGGGGGGGGGGGGGAGGGAGGAATTTTTCTTTCCCCAGGTTCTAATAAATAAATATTTTTGCAAAGCAATTTTTTGTTATAAGCATAAACATATTTAAATTTAAAGTCTTCTCCACGTCTGAAAGTTATCTTTTTCAAAAATCACTAATAGCTTCCGTGATTCCATAAATTTCAATAGTTCGTACTTTTGGTTTGATATTTCTGTCTTACAAAAAAGCTGTTGCTTAGAAAGTACGGATGAAAAACATAGTTTAGTTATTTGAGGTACCCATAAATTAAAATGTATAATGGCAGCACAACTTTATTACTGACACTACCTTTAAAAAATCTTTAATATATCTTTAGTTATACTTTTGAAAAAAAAATTTTTACTTCCGCTTAAATATCTGGAATTATTTTTTTTTGATCTTATTCCTTTCGATAATTGGGCCCTATAATAAATAATATCGGCAAAAAACAAATACGATTTTTAAAAAAACTTCATAAATTATAAATTTTAAAAAATTAAAGAATTTTGAAACAACAAAAATTCTGTTAAATATTGTTCTAAAATTCAATAAAAACATTTAAAATATTGATATTGTCTATATTGTTTATTTAAATATATACAATTGTTTTTTTTTCTATTATTGCTTTTTTATTACCAGCATTGATTTAATGGTTGAAGATTAATTGATCTGCATTCACATCTCGTTTTGTTTCCATTATTGAAACAATGAATGCAGTTTAATATACACATCGTTTTGTTGCACTCAAGATGGGAACAAATCAGTGTTATCACTGTTATATTAATATAAATTCAGATACACAGTAATTTAAAGTATAAACATGCGTTTTTTACGTCTTATAAAATTTTTTTTACCAACGTTTTTTGCGATAAACACAGAATCATATTTAGAAAAATGCACACTTTTTGACTTAAATTTTGGATTAAATAGTAGTTTAACTCAAGAATGTTTTATACAAGGCCAATTATATTCATACTGCATGTATTTAGATGTAAGACTTAAATCATTCAATATGTTATTAATACATTATAAAAAAGTTTGTAAAAGATTTTATGCTTTTATAGATTTTATATTTTAAGTTTTTACGCACAAAAATTTTTAATATTATATATATATATATATATATATATATATATATATATATATATATATATATATATATATATATATATATATATATATATATATATATATATATATATATATTTATATATATAGCAGTGATTCTTAGAGAATTAATATTGAAAAAATAAAAAAGTTTTTAAAATCAAAGGTTGAGACTCATAATCAGGGGCGAAGTGAGGCTTGAAATCGGCCCGGGAATTTTACATTTGTCTGGCCTACATCAAAGAAAAAGAAAGTAAAGTAACGGGTTAAAAATTTAATATTCAAGCTGACCAGAAATATAAAGGATTTCATATAAATTTTAGATTGTTTTTTTAAACTTTCAACTTTTTGCTTTAATATAAATTAAATTAAAGCTTTAAGTTTTAAGCACAGAAGAGCCTGGAGTCAATTTTCTTTATCAATATTTATAGTTTCCTTTTGACACAATAAATATATATCGCTGCACAATTTCATCGTACTTTATATTATTTTAATTAATTTAAAATTTAAGCACTTGTTATATATATTATTTATATTGATTCCTGAATAAAAAACTCATATACTTAATTTTATCATAAGTATTAAAAATTTTTTTAGGTTGAGAATGGGCTGAGCCCATCTTCATTTGATAAAAGTTGTTCTACTCCATCTTGTAAAGAGGTAATTGGTTTTTGATTATAGCACAATTTATCTTTACCCTTACGACAGAAAACACTCCTCGTCCTTATATAATATTTGCAGAAGTTATTGTTTAGGGTTATCATTATAAAACATTTTCTAGCTGAAGCTGCCGCTCCAGCAACTATGTCAAGGTTGCTCAAAATTTATAAATTTATTCTATAAATAACTTTTTAGCAGCTAAATGTAAATTTAAATGCAGCTAAATGTATTTGTAAGCAGTAAAAATTGATATACTTAACTGATAACGAAAAGTTGGTGATAGAAGGCATCATGTATACTTACAAAACTTTAAATCATTAGAAATCTAAATAAATAAACGTCACATATTTAAAAAAATTTTTTAAATATTAATAGTGGACAACTATTTCATATTTTCTAAGAAAATTTTAAAAAAGAAAAATCATAAAATGCGACTTTAAAACTTTAAAAAATTTCAAAAATTGGTAATTAAAACTTAAAACTATTAGAAGTGCATTCTACAAAATTTATATATTTGTGCGTTCTGCCACAAAATAGAGATACAAATAAATTGTTAAAAAACTTTATTGAAATAATTCAGAAATATATATTATACAAGATTTTTAAAGTTTTTACCATAAAATAGAAATAAAATAAAACAATAAAAACCAATTGAACATTTTATTAGATTCTATTTTTTTGTGTTAAACATTTTACAACTATTCTTGCAAATAAAATTGCATTTTTCACAATAATTTGATATTTTGTTTATTTGTATTTTCCAGAAGAGTTTTTATAGTACCATATGGTACCAGAGTTGTAATTGAAGTAAATAAATTTAGTGTTTAAAATACACAAATCTAGAACTCTAAAAAGGGGATACTTCTACCATTTAAAGGAATTTTTACCAATAGAATAGAAGTTAAGAAGCTATTTGAAACTTGTGTGGAAAACAATAAAAATAAGTGCAAGTGTTTATTGAGATGGATTTATCAAACACAGCCCTGCATCCTTGTGTATACTCTATTCTATTGGCTTTTTTTTAATTCTAGACTTGTAAATAATACCCTTATAAAACATCACACTGAATCTGAATTTTGATGCTAAATTTCTGAAGCTCTTTTTGCATGTATTGCTTGAAACTTCCATGAATCGTGACACCTATCATTTGTTGTATGGTATAAATATGAATAATCATTGTATATTAACATCTTAATGATTATATTATTATATAATCATTAAGATGTTTTGCAGATATTCAAATATAGGCGGTGAGATCTGTTGCAAGATATGTAAAAAATTATTTTTTTACTAAATACTATTTATTAAGTAGTACATTCATACTTTCAAAATACATTTATTTCTGATTCTTAGCCGATAACATTATCTACAATCTGATTCTATTATCACAATTCCCACGTCTACGTAACTGGACGGCCCGTTAGTCACTTTTTGCGATCATTGTGTCACATAAAAAATTACAAATAATAAAATAAACAAAAGATTTTAATCACTGTTACTTACCAATTGCTAGTATAACGAACTATTACTAAAATGCAGTAATAACTTTGAAGAGGCATAACTCCCTTAGTTCATGAGATAAAAACATAATATATAAAAGAAAAAAAATAGTATTTTAGGCAGGCAATTTATTTGCATAATAATATTTTTCAATCAAACCGTTGCATATTATATATATATATATATATATATATATATATATATATATATATATATATATATATATATATATATATATATATATATATATATATTCAACTTTTTGTTTTCCTTGAGCTTAACAATGAAAGTTTTTTGTTATCATACGAAAAGCATCTGCACAAACAAAAACATGATACTTTTAATTGATACTTCCTGTGTATTATTAGAACTGAATTTATCAAAATAGTTACTCATAGCAACAATATGCAATTAAATTTATTTTGTATACAAAAATTTTGCTATAATACCATAACAGCACTACTGATGATTTTTTGAAAGGCCTCTAGTGCTTAAAGTTTATTTAATCAATTATATAAAAATACTTTGTATTAGTGTATTTTTTGGAAAAATAAAAAAAATATCTTTAGTAATAAATATTTTGAGAAAAAAAGATTTACTTTTGTTTACTGGCTCGACTATCTTTTGCTTTATATATACAATATATATATATATATATATATATATATATATATATATATCATACATACATACATACATACATACATACATACATACATACATACATACATACATACATACATACATACATACATACACGCATACATGTATATATATATATATATATATATATATATATATATATATATATATATATATATATATATATATATATATATATATATATATATATATATATATATATATATAAATTGAAAAAAGCTAAAAAAGGCCAAAATAAAGTTAACTGTAGTAGTTTTCTATTCATCAACAAGTCCTTACAGTTTGGTGTTCTGATTAGCTACTATCTACAACAAATAGACAAAAAGTAAGCCGCTTGTTGCAGTTTAGAACTGAAATATATCTAAAAATGTATTGTCCATTCGCCAAAAAAGTCCCATTTTCAGCCATTTTGAAATGCTAAAAAATTTTTTAACACTTTGTATTGATCTAAGCTTAACAGCAGTCAAGACCTTAAGATCCAACTATCTGAAAATGCAAACATTCTTTACTTGTTGCATTCACAACAAAAATAGCAGCATTTTAAAATAACCCTATTTTTCAATTATTGAAGGTTGAGCGCATTATTAGAAACCAGCACCCACCAACCTGCCTTACAGCATATTTAGTGAATGTAACAAATTATAAGTTGTTTCTTAAAAAAATGAAAGATATGGTTGATTACCCCCATGCTGATCTGGTTTTTAACCTTGGTAGGGGCACAAATAAAGGGGCAATAACTAACTAAAACTCTGTAATATTGGTACTTTAAACATAATTTACACAATTAAGGAGTGTTATATCTCAAAGTGAAAGATCTTATTATGTTGTTTTACATAATTAATGTTGAACAATTTTTCATAAGAATTTCATAATATATCAAGGGGATATTCATGATACATCAGGGGGCTTAAAAATATAATAAAATATAACTTCTATAATAAAAATAAATAATGATTAACAAAGGAAAAACTCGAAACTTGTTAGAAACCACTTAGCTTATTAGGTTTGGTTTTTACTTTTTAATTGATAATTAGTTGCTAATGTTTAAAAAAATTAATAAAGTATATTTTATTTAATCTTTTTTTTTTATTAGATAGGGGTAAAACCCTATTGTGTTTAGGAGCTCAGGCTCATGTAATGTTGCAATAATGTCACTAACTGGGTACAAATGAGCATCTGGTATTTTTGCATATTTAAAATAATTGCCAGCTTTATGTAAACAGCTGAAAGATATATAGTCACATCAATTACCTTAACACCTTTAACATCTATTACCTTTGCACGGAAAAATTCACTAAAATAACGTACTAATACCCAATCAGCAATATTGACGTCAACATTTACTGACTTTTGAGTATTAATACAAGTATCATCCAGCATGTTAAAAATGTCAAATGTTGTGCACATTGATGTTACATAAGTTTTTGAACAACGCGATAGGATAGCTTTTAAACAATGGGATAAGGTGAAAAACCATAATATGAGCGGGTTCCTTTATTAGCAGGAACATGCTTAAATCATTTAGCAAGTACTTCATGAGTGAAACAGCTGTTTTGTTTTCAGAAATATAGAGAAATCTAAAAGTAAATTTTAACATAAATCTTACAATCCAAGAATTTAATTTTTCAAATATATTTAGTAAGCTCTTGCTTTAAAGTACCATTTTCTCTGAAATTTTCCTTATGAAAAAATATTACAGCAAAAAGTTCAATGTTTTTTTTATAGGATTGACTTTTTATTTCTAAAAATAATATAAGCTATTTTTTTTATTTCAATTAAAAGTCCATAACTATATAGGATACAAGACATCCATTATTTGAAAAAAATTAGAAAATTCACGTGCACTTAGACAAGAAAGTGCAATAACCGACATTTTTAAAATTTTCTTAAGCAACTTAAAACATGTCCTTTAATGTCAAAATTTGATTTCCAATCGGCCTTTAGAAGGACAGGTTATTAATGACTCTTTTCACTGTACCACCTACTTAATCACATGCACTTCTTCTACGTACAGTACAAAAAAAATGCCGATCTGCTTTCAGCCCATTGTCTTTTCCATGACAACAAATGTTTTTCAAATTAAATCTATAATACATTAAGAAAAATTATATTCACAAAAAAATAAATTTAATAAAAAATTAATATCCTATTTATTCTATAGCAAATTTGAAAAATATCATTCAAATAACTGAATATGGTTTGTTTAAAATTGGCTAATCAGAGTTTTTTGAATGATATTATTTAAAAAATTAACCTAACTATTTTTATACAGGCTGCCTGCAACATCAGTGAAATAATGAATCTTTTGAATTTGTGGATATTCTTTCAGAATAAATACGATTTTTGAAATAACTGAAGGCTGACTCAGTATTGTGCATTAGAATGTCTGATATAACACAATAACATTTGCTTTCTAGGGTCAGTTTTTTATTCAAAAATCTTATATATACAACAAATGGATGAAGAGTTACCTGATTTATAAAAAAATATAATGCCTGAACTTAATCCTGTATGACAAATGATATGCTTTCAGGATGTTTTACTTAACTACTTTAAAAAGCATGTCTGAAATTTGCTAATATAATGATGTTTTATGAGTTTATATAAGTTGTTTGTTAACTTTTCAAGAAACTCATCAAGGCTTTTAACTATTGTTTCCAAAGAGTATCTATCAGTTTTCAACCATTGCTCATAAGCTAATTCATTTGCTGAATCGCCAACCAGATCATTTTTTTTTTTTTTAATTCTTATTTTTCCAGGACACTTTTAACACTCTTGAAACACCAATTATTTATTTTCTAATGAGCATACA
Source organism: Hydra vulgaris (assembly GCF_022113875.1). Classification (NCBI taxonomy): domain Eukaryota; kingdom Metazoa; phylum Cnidaria; class Hydrozoa; order Anthoathecata; family Hydridae; genus Hydra; species Hydra vulgaris. Next base: position 50,212,792 of record NC_061160.1, on the reverse strand, counting down.
GCATAGGCCATCAGTTTTTTTAACTTTAATTCATTTTTGAATACTTTTACCATTATATTTAGATTTTGATGGCGGATAAAAACAGAGACGGTTAGGGTAACAGATTTTCCAGCAAGTACTTAGTGTTTTGGCATTAATAGAGCAAATGATGTTAATCCCACCTTAACTATATCATTTGACTTTGATTCTTCTATCCATTTTTGGTATTGCTCTGACAGATTGTATAATATGAGCCGCTTCTGAATAAGTTTTCTACCTTTAACTGTTTTTATGCTAATATAATCATTCGCATCTGGCAATAATCTGCTATTACTATCATCTTCATAAAAGTTGACAATATGATTTATAACTTTGAACGTCATTTTTTATGTAAGTTGCTCTCTCACCAAGGATTTTTTTAGTGTCCCGCAAAGCTCTAGCTTGTTTTACCATATATTGCGTTGTTTTAAATTCACCTATTATTTCCAGAATGGTCCGATGGAAAGGAACTAAGGTGAGTAATTTATTTTCTGTAAAATACTATTCTCATTCTGAAACTTTTTTGTTCTTGTTGTTTTACTAAATAATCTTAAGAGAAGCTAATACAGAGGTCTCTTATAAGAGGTGACTATATATCTGTCAGCTGTTTACATAAAGCCAGATCTTATTATGTTGTAAAACAGCATAATAAGATCTTTCACTTTGAGATATAACACTCCTTAATTGTGTAAATTATGTTTAAAGTACCAATACTACAGAGTTTTAGTTAGTTATTGCCCCTTTATTTGCGCCCCTACCAAGGTTAAAAACCAGTTCAGCATGGGGGTAATCAACCATATCTTTCATTTTTTTAAGAAACAACTTATAATTAGTTACATTCATTGAATATGCTATTCAATAAATGTAACTAATTATATCAAGGGGGCTACTGCGCATTAATTATGAAGCTATATTTTCTGAACCGTTGCACTTTAAAGTCTGAAATTTCAAATTTAACCTATCTACATAATGTAACTAATGATATGTAAAAATCAGCGAAATCTGAGATGGTGCCCCACAAGCCATTGGTTGAAATATAATGATTTCCCGACAAGAAAGGTATATGTGGCCCACATGTAGTCATAGTGCTTTCGTGTAGATTAAAAGTGCAAAATTATATTACAGTTAATAAATGCCGTATTTGATAAAGATAAGTGTGGCCCACTTGTGGAACACATAATGTGGTTCACATAACTATTCCACTTAATGTGGCATAATCCTTAAATAAATACGTGCTAAATTTGATGTGGCTATCATATGGACTATACATATAAAACTCATGATCTTGCCTCATTTTGAATTTTAAATTTTAACCAATTGTAATAATTCTATCGCAATCAATTGTAAACTCAAGAATATTCCATGATATCATGTGGCTTACCGTTTTGATAATTTTCAATTCATAACTGTTGTAAGTATGTTTGGGCAATAAAACTAAATATATATAAAAGAAAAAGTGCAAATATATAAAATAAAAAACAAAAACCTAGGTGTGTGAAGACTTTTACTTATTGTAATATATAATTTGTTATCTAAACTATTTTTTTTTTTTTTTAATGTGATTTTATGTGTGATTTAGATTAAATAACGGCATATTGTTAAAAGAATGTTATTTAAAACTATATTACTTATATACAGGGCCGTACCAACGGGGGTGAGTGTGGGGTGGACATTCCTCCCCCTCCCCCACCCCCCAGATTTCAAAAATTTTGTTGGTTTTTGTCAGAAAATTGGAAGATTTGGGACTCTGTCGGTTAGAACTGGTATTTGGCTTCTAAAAAAAAAACAACCTTGTCTGTAAAGTTAGCTTTTTTCCTTTGGTTTCAAATTAAAAAAAAATCAGAGGTTTTTGTTTGTTAAGTATTAATCTAAAGCCAAATAAGTTCCAACATTAACAAGATAGAATCGGGAATTGCAACTTTTGTATTTTGCATATTAAAGTTTTATGGTTTAATTAAGGTACATAAAATTAGTTTTTTGATGATGAACTACCGGAGTACATTCGTACAAGTTTAATTAAGTTACTTTAAAATCCCGTTCTCAATATTGAATGATCCTTAAAAAGTTTAAAATTATGGGTACCCTTCATGATTTTATAAACCCACAAGCATAAATGTTTTTAAAACATGAAGCTATAATTTTTGATCGACGCATCTATTAATAATTATCATTACAAACTTGCGTTAATGTGTTGCGTTAATGTGTTGCGTTAATATAAATGTTCGCTTCTCGGCCTAATGGGTAAGATCAAGTGTAGTATCTGTTCACATTAAAATTTCTTGTAGGGTTGATAAAATACATACATTTTGTCTTACATAGTCTAATCGGCTCCAAGTTGACTCAGTAAAGTACAAGAGATTTTTCCAAATTAGAAAGACAATACTTTATTCTGTTGTACGATTTCTTGAGATAACCAGTTTTCCAATTATTCTCATACACTTTCCCTTTGAGAATAAACCAAAAATCAACATTCGGGCACATTTGCGGGGTTATCTTCTTCTTTGACAAAAATGATCTTTTTCTCATTCATGTAGTTTTGTTCAGATTTTGTGTAATAAGACAATGCCAATGATATTTTGCCATCAAAATGATGCTTTTTGATAAATGGAATTAGTTTGTTCTTGATACAATCAATTTTCTAGACTTCTTGGTTGATTGCAAACCACTTTTTCTGAATATTGGCGAAGATATTCCTTTATTGGAAAACCATTTCCAAACAAGTAATTTCTTTTCATATTTTGCAGTAGGGTTGAATTTGACACTTGTTGGTGTTTGAGAAAGATCACTTGAATAATAGGTATCATTTCCATTAATCGAAGAGTGGTTAAATGTGAAGTACGACTCGTCGTCAAGGATTAATAATTCATTGCCAGAAATTCGATACAGCTCACTGCACATTGTTTGAGCTGTCTTTATTTGGGCACAAGTTCGTAATGAAATCAAATTCTTATTTTTTGCGCTGATTAAAGAATTATTTTTAATGTTTTGCTAATATATATATATATACATTGGGTGCACTTAAATTTTCGTGCTGCTTGTGTTTGCAATATGTCGTCTTTGTGGTCAAACATTGTTTTAAGTTTTTCGATATTCCTTTTTGTCATTATTTAAGCAATTCTACCACTTCCAGTGGCTCTCTGGTATCCAGAATTTTTTCCAGCGCATCGAATAATGGTAAAGATGTGTTGATAGGAACTTTTTCAGCAAGAAAGTAATCAACTGAAAATTTTTTACCTTTAGATCGATTTTTCAAATAGAAGCTGTACAAACGTTCTCAATGGGCTTCTTATTTTTCTTTAATTTTTTTCTGTAACAATAAATTAATTTATTTTAAAATAAAAAAAGTTTTGTAGAGAATTAAAAATGCTACAAACTAGGTAAGATTGCAACCATAATTAATTTAAAGTATGTTATATAGCTTTGTCTCCAAAGTCATTACCGTTTTTTAGTTATAACCCGCTTTAATAATTAAGATGTTTGCTTTTATAATATATTATATGATTTATGAAAAGATTGTGGTATTAGATGATTTGTTCTTATTAACTATTTTATTTTTATAGTTTTTAAATTATAAAGATTTTAAAATATTATTTTAACTCTTTTCTCTTTTTTTTTTTAAATTAAATATTTAAAAACATTTAATTCGTCTTTTCGTTCATAACTTTGAATTAAAAAAAAAAATTGTTATCACATGTTACGGGGTTAAGCAGCCTAGTGAGCACTGTAAAGTTCAAGAAAAATGTTTTTTATACGTGTATTGGGAACGTTTATTTTAGCTGCTTTTTCGGTCTAAAGGAAATGGCAATGGGACGGTTTTAATTAATGTTCAGAAAATGTATTTTTGACAAGTATTGGAAACTTTTATTTTAAATAATTTTTTTATCTTAAGAAAATGGTGATAACCTTTAAACGTTTTTTAAAGGTTTTAATAAACGTTTAAAAAACGGCTTTTAAGGAATTTTTTCCGCCCAAATATTACGGACAAATATTAAGACAGTATCAAACCATTTATTTTCAATCCATTACTTCCTATTTACTTTTTTATAACTCGTTATAATGAAAGTAAATAAGAAAGTTGTTCTTCAATTATTGAGGATCAATTTTATTTGAGATTTTATTGCAAATTTAGAATTTTAAAACATTATAAATATTTAACTAATACGAGTGGATTGATAGCTTTCTGCATAGTGTGGCCCAATTAAAATAAAATAAAAAAGGCGGTAAATAAACAATGTTTTATTTGTCATTTATCTCGCCTGTATAAGTGTAATGGAAGAGTCCTTTTTTTCAAAACATTGTTTTCAAATATAGCGGCGAAAAAATAAAATATTTTAGCAGAAGTAAGCAAAAAAATTCATATATAATATAACTAAAAATGCAAAAATGTAAAATCTTTAATGGGTAAATACACACTTGGATTTAAACGCAATGAATTTTGAATTTAAAAATGTCAAACAATCCCAATCTTTTTATTTACATTAATCGAAACTAAACTTTCCTCTTCCTAAATTTTCTGACTAAAACAAACTAGTTAAAAAGCGACCGCTTTTTACATTATATTTTTTTTTATTAAGAACTGTTTAAAATTATTTTATAACATTTTATTAATCAGTGTAGCGTCTGGTGGTTTCACCGATATATAATGCACTGCAGCTGGAACATACAAATTTATAAACAAAAGAGGAATTTTATATTTTGGGGTAAGGGGCCTTTTGATGAAAGCATA
>NC_061160.1:50198048-50203048 GCF_022113875.1 Hydra vulgaris | reverse complement strand
TCCATTCGTACAAACGATTAACAGCTGTGTTAAGGTCTGACTGAAGGCCACGTTCATCATAGACTGAATATAATTTAATGTCATCAGCAAAATGTTTAAGTTTGACATCAAGCTGTTTATTAATGTGGCTCACATCATTTATAAACAATAAGAATAGAGTAGGTCCAAGAACACTTCCCTGTGGAACACCACTTGTTACAGATATAGCATGGGAAGTAAAATTGTTTAAGTTTACCACCTGTGATCTCATGTGCAGAAAATTAGTCAGCCAATTCAGAAGATTGCCAACTATTCCGTAAGCAGGTAATTTCATTAGTAACTTAGGATGTGAAACTGAATCAAAAGCTTTCTTAAAATCAAAATAAATAATATCTGTTGGAATACGGCGCTGAAGATTTAAAGTCCAGTCATTAAGACTTTCTAGAATATTAGTACAGGTACTACGTTTACCAATAAAACCATGCTGCTCTTTTGTGATTAGGTTATTGAGTAAGAGATAATTAATCAGTTTGTTATTAATGATTCTTTTCATTACACAACAACAAGTAGATGTCAAGGAGATAGGTCTATAATTACCTGGGTCAACTGTTGGTCCTTTTTTGTGAATTGGAATAACGCTTGCTACTTTCCAGTCTAGCGGTATCAAATAAATGGCTTAAGGAAATCGATAAACTACTGGCACAATATTTTAGGAAAACATTGGGAATGCCATCTAGACCAGTAGATGTGGTGGGTTTAAGTGCTCTAAGTGCTTTTTCGACTGTAGAAGGAGAGAAGTTAATAGATGACAGACAAGTTGAATGTACGTTAACACGATCCGTAAACTTTGGTGATAAACTGTTAAAACACTTGCAAAAAAGTTATTAAAAATACAGGATATTTCTTCTTTATCATGACAAAGGGTATTATCGGATCGACGAATGTCATTAAGTTTACTACAGGTTTTGAGTTTTCCATTGACAAAATTAAAGAAACTGCCAAGGTTGTTTTTGCGTATCATCTCAAGTTCTTTTGTTGCATGATACTTTCTAATGGAATTAGAACATTGTGCGGCAACTGATTTATAAGCTGCTTTGTCATAAGGTTTACCTGTTACTTTTTATCTTTTCCATGCTATTGCTTTGTTGTTTATCAACCTTTTAACATAATAAGGATAGTGTATTTTATGTGATAATTTAGGTACATGTTGTGTAGTACCGCACTTTAGGTACATGTTGTGTAGTACCGCACTTTAGGTACATGTTGTGTAGTACCAATAGGTCGTTCAATACAGAGATTACTGATAAATGAAGAGGAAGAACTCAAAATAAGATCTAAGATGCTATTTTCTCGAGTTGGTTGATCAACATGCTGAGTGAGACTATATCTGTTTATAAAATGTAAAAAAGAGTTATGTATAACACTATCTGGACAATGATAGTAGTGCCAATCTATATCAGGTAAGTTAAAATCTCCTAGTAAGACCACATTTTGAACAATTGGTCGAACACAAAATAGAAAAACATTTTACACTACTCTGCATATAGTCAATAGCTTCTTTATGGAAACCCCCACTGCGATAATAACTCTGAACGACTGACTAACTTTTGTAAATTGTAGAAAACTGCGAAAAAATATTGCTATTCCACCACCTTTACTACATCTGTCACAGCGAAGAACAGTGTAAAACCTTGGACTAATAGACTGTCAGATAGATTTTTATTTAACCAAGTTTCGATAACACAACAAATATCAAGACTATGTAAATGGACAAAGTGTTGGAAATCAACAATTTTATTACTTAGACTGCAAATGTTAGTAAATGCCCATTTCCCACAATAATTGTTTTTTGGATGGTTAAATAGCTCTTGGTTTTTTAAATTTATTAGTTGCCAGCTGCTATTTTCAAAAAATCTACTCTTTAAAAACTCGAACAATAAAGCTGTTTGAGTTTTTAAAGAGTAGATTTTTTGAAAATAGCAGCTGATCTTGTTGACTTGATATGAATTGCTATCTTTTTATGAGTTTTACAACTCTTTCATTTCTAATTCCGTAATAGTATTGTAAATCTTTATTAGTTTCATTCAATTTAGCACGTTCTTCTCTTAAAGCTTTCATTTTAAGTTTTTCAAGTCTGCATTAAAAATATGTTATTAGTTTCTGGTAAACTTCTGAATCCTGACACTTAAAAAAACAAGGAACAATAAGTTTTTATTTATTTTCATTTTTTTTTTTAATAAAGAAATTTTATAAGATTGTTTTAAAGTAGTATGTCTAACTAATACTGACATAAAATAGTACATTATTTGAATAATATTCTTTTCATAATCGTTAAACAATAGTAAACCAGATTTGTCAGTACCACTAAATTTATTATTATTTAGGTGAAAACCAGAGATTAGGCACCATATCTGGTTTTTCACCTTTTTTTATGTAAATCTACAAGTAAATAATACAAGTAAATTGAATTTTCAATTTTGACTAAGTGCAAGAGTTTAGAAATTATAGCCTTATAAACTAATATTCAATTAGTTTATAAGGCTATAATTTGGAGATATAAAATGATCATAAATTTTTTCTTTACTTTTAATCTATGTCAATAACATAGATTAATAAAATTATAAAATATTGATCTGTGATTAGGATATTAGGAATTAAGAAACTTTCAAAACAAAAACGGAAATATTTTTTAATTAAACTTTTTTTTTCCAACCTAAACTACTGACCTATGTGAAGGTCAGTAGTTTATTGTGAAATTATAAGTTATTTCATAAAAAACCAAAGATATGATTTGTTGTCCCTTTCTTATTTTATATACTAGACATGAGGACAAGTAAATGGGCTGTAATAATTTTAGTTAATCTTAAGTTTTCTTTAACATTAATTTTTTAGACTTAATTTATTTTCTGCTAGTAATTTAAAACATAAGTAGAACAGTGGATTTACACATTACACTGGATTCACAAACAAATAGCAATGAGAGATATTAATTAAATAAAAATTAATTAAAGTGTCAGAATATTATTAAAATAATTTTAATGCTGATTTAATGTTTTATTTAAATAAATGTTTGTTGTTTTATAAAATGTAATTATATTTCAATTTAAAGTATAGATCTATTGTTCAATTTTATTCATTTAAAAATACAACGGTTTTGTATAATATACCTTTTACAAATGTATATAGAAGTGTTTGTATCTCAAAATAACTTATCTGTTTGTTAATTTTCTGTTTAAATAACTTTCTTAAAACAGTTTTTTTCAGTTCTTTTTTGTTTTATCTATTATATATAAAAAAAAATTCTCAGTTATTTTCTGTTTTATCTATTATTTATTAAAAGTTGTATAAAGAAAATGATCTTGAAATGAAACTGGAATAAAAAAATGTTATCTACATACAATTTTTACTCACCATAGTTCACAGTTTGTTGAGTACTCTTTAGCATATCATAAGTCATGCTTACTACTCAAAATTCATTTAAAGATTCAACAGAACTCTGCATCAAATCCTGGGAAACAAATTAGTTTTAATCATGTAGGAAAAATTAAGACTGTTAAGGAAGTTAACAAGAGGCATGACCTACATGGCATATCATAACAAAAATATTGAATTAGGGATTTTATTAAAACTATTTAATGTTCACGGGTCCACTCGTGTGTGTTTTGGATATATTTTCTTCCTAGGTAAGTTGATTTTAATAGGACTAAAAGAGCCTGTCTGTATTTAAAACTGCTTTTATTTTTAAAAACATATTTTAGGTTAGTTTTAATATTTTATATATAACTTAAATAATATATTTGTATATTTTATTTTATATTTTAAATAAATTATATTTTAAATAAAATTATATTTTAAATAAACTTATATTTTAAATTTTTTTGTAAAAATATTCATGTTTTAAGTGTATGGCAGTGTGCAACATAAAACTTCCTTTTAACAACACAAATTGTCAGTCAAATTGCAATGTAAGTTTAGTATATCTAATTATTTTAATAACTAAGTATTTTGTTTTAATATACAAAAGTCTTTTATAATAATACTATAGTTTGATTGTATTTTAGAACTCTTCTTCATGCAAATCTGGTTGTGTATTTTATAACCATATTGCTGAAAATAACAAAGGTAATTTTGATATATGTTTTATGTATGAGATTGTTTAATTGTTAATTTACGGCTATAAATTATATATATATATATTTTTATATTTGTTGGCTTTTATTTTTATATTGTCTGATTTTGCATGTTAGATATTGAACCAGCTGCCAAATTGAAAGAAACCTGTGAAGTTTTTGCATACTATAGTATAAGTTTGCATGTGTTTTTTGCATACTATAACACAACTGTTGCAATTAACTTAATAATGAAAAGTATCGAATTTGCTTTACTCTAGTTTGTTTTGATAATGAATTGACGCCTACTACCTGTGGCTTGAATAATCAAATAGTGAATGTTTACAAACTGACCACATTACTTCTTTAGTTCAACATTTATTTTACAAGAAACATAAACTGGTATAATATAAAATGCTGTTAATTTGCATGTGTTAGATAATTTAGAGCAAAATATAGAAAAAAAGATGCAAAATGAATCTATAGAGTTGCATAATACAAGAGCAAGCAACATCCAGAAAAGAGCTTGCCAATATTGCTCCATGCTTGTTTTCCTTTTTACCTGCCCATCTGTTGAATGACTTAAAAAACGTATTTAAGTTGACTAAAATAACATGGCTTTTTGATTTTGTGTATTTCAAGTAATAAGAATCTGATAATAAATGACATCTTTAAAAATTCAATTTTTAGTGTCGAGTCTATTATAATTATGAAAATAATTGAACTTTAAACATTGCGATTTTGTAGCAATGTGTCGCTAGCTACATATCGTAGCTTTATAGCTAGCTACAAAATATTTACAAATCTATAGCTGGTTGATAGCTACATATCGAAATTTTTTAGACAAGGATTTTATTACGAGATGGCGCTAGGTACAATAGCCAGTGGATCTTCAGCTTGTTAAGCTAGCTG
>NC_061160.1:50179864-50197049 GCF_022113875.1 Hydra vulgaris | reverse complement strand
TTTGCCTGATATAAATTCTTCATTTGAAGTAATTTTGGATCAAAATCATGATGGTAATCTCATGTTTCAGTGGCCAGTCATCTTTTCAAAAAGTTCATTTATTCAGAGTATTTATTTAATTACTATTACTGTAGTAAATAAAGCCAACTCAACTGAGAGTGTGTTAGATTTAGTAAGTATATCTTTTTTTCAAATAAAGTTTTTATTTCTGCTGTAATTTTCACACTCTATTTTCTTTGATTTAAATTTACTTTTAATAATGTTTTGATATTATTTTTTATAATTAAGATATATTTAATAAAAAATTAATTGATGATATTAAAGTAAATATTTTTTTAAATGAATCTTTAAATTTATAAAAAATTCTGATTCATATAGTTTTCATCTATAACTTTATTTTATGTTTTGTGTGTGTGTTTATATCGTCATATTTACGTAATTATCATTAACTATGTATTGATTTTAAAGTATGACATTTAGTTTATTATATATATTTAGTTCATTATATATCTCATTGATAATCTTTTAGGAAAGTTGAAGACACACAAAAAAACTAAAGATCATATATATATATATGAATATATATATTTATATATATATATATATATATATATATATATATATATATATATATATATATATATATATATATATATATATATATATAAATATTGGTTTTACAAATTTTTATAATTAGTCTTATGAGGGAAGAGAACAAAATTTATATCTGCTTCGACTTATTATACTGAGTGTGTGATCTTTAGTTTTTTTGTGCGTCTTCAACTTTTCTAAAAGATTATCAATGAGATCAAAAAGCAACCTAAAAAATTTTAATATTTTTTTGTTTGAAAAATAATTTTAATTTCTATATTCATATAATATATTCTCTTAGGTGAGCAAAAATATTTTCAGCTTAAAGAAAGATCTTGTTTGCAATTCTTTGGATAAAATTATTTCTGAGTTTCAACTAAATGTTTATCCTGTAAACTATAATGGGTACAGTGAATCATTAAAGATTTCATCAATAATTACAAGTATTTTATTATTTTTCATTGTTTTTTTTATAATATTAATTTTTATTTATATATATTGATAATTTGTTTAAAAGTATATGTTTTTAAATAGTGTTTTGAACTACAAAAAAAGCTAAACTAATGGAAGATTATTAGGAATTAAGTTATTAGTTTTGTTACGTAACAAAACCAGGTTAATCATGTATGACAAGACGTAACATTTTTATGTAACGAGACGTAATGTTAGGAATTTGTTATGTAAATGTTTAACTAACAAGATGTAACGTTCGTACTTTTAAGTAACACGATACAACATGTGGTTCTCTAATATTTTATAATTTTTTTGTTTTTTATATATATAAATATCTTCATATGTAAGTATATGAAATATATATAAGCATATGTAAATATAATTATATCTGAAGTAGAGTGTAAATATAACATAAATACAACAATAGTAATAAAAGATATAAGTAGATATAGCAAGAGTATAACAAATACTAATCAAGCATTACAAATAACAAGTTATAAACACAATAGTAGATATAAACAAATTTTTCTATAACTGTATTATTTTGATACATTGATCATAACATTTTATATATATTTTGCTTGTGGGTTTATTAAAATTTTAAAAGCGCAAAAAGAATATTCTCGAGACAGTCACCATTTGAAAAAGAATATTTTTTTTATACAAAAAAAAAAACAAATTTAAAGTGCTTTCATTTTTTTTTTGAAACCCGGGAGAATTTTTTAACTTATTCTAGCTTTACTATTTAAAGAATTGTATAGTAAATTTAGTATTAAATTATTTAAACAGAAAGTTTGGGTAAGTTAAAAAATTTAATTTTTGTATGGTCATACTTATGTAACTTGGACCCCTTCCCCTCCTCCTACGTTTAATAATTTTTACTTGTTATCAACAGAAAAGTTAAATCTTAAGACTAAAAAAGAAAATTCTGTAAAAATTGGCCTTAAAAATAAGAAGATCATTATTTCAGTTAAATGAAAATCAAAGTTTCCATGTAAATAGCTTTAAAAATTGTTGACATGATAATTTTTCTCACAAAAGTATAAAACTTATATCAGCTAATAACTCCTAATAAAATTATGAAAAACAGCTGTTAGCAAATTGCGCATTTGATCACAAGCCTCGCTAGAATTAAATAGCTTTGTATTTAATACATAATTTAATTGTGTCTTTTTTTACGTTACATTACGTCTCACTTGTTTGCACTTTTAAAAGTTGAAAAAAAACCGTAACATTGCAAATTGATGTCTCAAATTTGAGACATAATTAAAATATGAAACAAATATAGATTTTATTTTATGTTACATTATGTTTTTTTGAACTTTTAAAAATATAACCAATTGAGACATAATGTAACGTTAAAAGAATTCTGTATTTGAGACATATTTAAATTGTGCCTTTTTTTACGCTACATTACATCTCAATTAGTTTCACTTTTAAAAGTTAAAAAAAAGGCAATTGAGACCTAATGTTGCAAATTGAAATTTTTTTTTTTTTCCATGACAAAGTAACCAGATGAGATAAAGCTATTTTACATTAAAAAATAAAGTAAATATAGTAAATAGCAATATGACAATGATAAACAAACATTTACTCCGTTATCAAGTTTATTTCATTAATTTTTAATATAAAATAAGAAAATGTAACCTTGTAACCAATTGAAACGTTACGAAACTAGTAAAATGTTATAGGGGATTGCTTAAAGAGTTTTATATAATCATAATGAATTAATATTATAATAATATTTTTTTAGTTTATGTTACAACATTTCAGCCTTTTCAGTGAGATCTTTTAGCCTATTTTTTCATTTATTAATTTTTTTTTTGATCGAAATGTTTCTTTTAAAGGTAAATTTACTTTAAAGTAAAATTTAAAAAAGTAAATGTTCTTAAAAATTACATATAGCACAGTTGGGAAGGATTATCCCGTATTATGTAAAAATTTGTAGAATATGCATAAAAATATGTTCTATGTTTCCTAAGATACTAACTAATTACATAAGTATTTATATTTTTATTTTAACTTACAAGTTTATTAAACTAAGTAATTAACTAAGAACAAAAAAAAAAAATTATATATGATTTAATACAAGTATACGTAAAAATTATATATAAAAAAATAAAAAATTATATAATTATAATACAAGTATACGTACCACAAAAACAACTGTACTGCAAAAATCACAATGTTGACTTAAGTGACCTAGCATGAAAAAAAAGGTTCAGGATTCAAAAAATTTGATATATTATGATAGCTAATATGTCAACCTATAAATTAATGCAGTTTTAGTGATTTTTTTATTTGTTAAATATGTTGTTATTTGCACTAGGGTAAAAATTTAAATTTTAAAAACGTGTAGTTTTTTTTGTTTTGTTGGAGCCTAGAAACCGTATCAGAGAATAAGTTAGCAAAATATAGTTTTTCTATTACCTATGGATTATAACTAGATACTGAAAAAAGAACTTTTTTTCTCAAGTAGTTATAAATGTTTATAACACTCTCATAAAGAAAGGAAGTATTATTGTTGTTTTTGGAGTGCATTTTATAGAATTCACTTGATAGATCATGTTTTAAAATAAAAAATAACAATATTAAATATTAAAATACCATTGTATTTGATTTTTTTTAAAGAAAATAATATATATTTATCTTAAAAACAATATATGAACACATCAGTAATAACACAGATATCTAAAATGGCTGCAGACTTAATAACATTATTATAACAATAGGTTACTACTGTTAAGATAACATAGATAAATAAAACAGTACTTTAATTGATCACTTTAATTCAAAAAAAGAATATTGATTGTTGTTACATTTGTTATAATGGTCGTATATCAGTGTTTTAGGTGTGGAGAAGTGCTGGTTTGCTGGTAAAAGCATAACCGGTTTAACGAAATCAACTCTTCAACTCACTTTGCTGCAAATTGAACGGAGAACATCAAGACAATTAGAACATTGCTTTAGGCCGAAAGCTTGACATTTCCTTTGTTTGCAAAAATATTCAACTTTACATTTAATACACTTTTCTTTAGCTTCTTCTTTCTTTTTTTTTTGCTTACTTCCTTGCTGTAATTTTTCGTCATTTCACTTCTTTTATATCTTTTACTTTTGCTGCAACGTCTTTTGTACGCATTGAACCATAGACCTGAGTAACACAAGTAGATATTTTTTCAAGGTTTGGTTTGATTTTCTTAACAGCTAGTAGATCAGGAATATTTTCTGATTGGAGGCTTTGCTCAGCCATTTTTTTAATCAAGATTTGAGACTGGTCAAACTTATCTTTCCAGTAACTTACCATACCTTTCCTTTTACCAAATGGTGACAAAATGGTTGATTCAGGTTTTTTTGAGAGAAGTTGACGCTTGTTGTTCTTTATCAATGCATGCAGCAGCTCGCTCAAATTTATCTTGTTGCATAAAGTTAACATTAAATTCAAAAGATGTTATTTCAACTCTTTTTGAACAAGAAACAATAACTGGTTTCGATGTCCATTTCTCCCATATTTTGCTTACGATGGTAATAAATCCCTCTTAATTAATTGATTGCATTGGGTTGAAAAGATAATTCTTGGTAATTCTGTACTCATGATGAAGATTTTTATTAACCTGGTCAAGCAACTGAGTTACACCAGTAGTGTCGGGAGGATAAATAAATAAACAAATTTGTTTTGAAAGGAGGTATATTAAACCATTGTAACTGAATCGTAAACTATATCCGTCAGATAATAAAACAACAGGTTGTTCTATTGCCTTCTCAGTAAGGTAATTATCAAACTCTTTACACTACCTTTTCTAATTGTAAATTCTTCGTATCAGTGAACTTTCTCCCTATTGATACCTCAGGCTTTCTTTTTCCATGAATAGGCTCTAATTTTTCCTGCCCGAGCTGTAATTTTGGCTTCATTTTCAATGTTATTTTTTCTAACTCTATTTGATTAAAAAATTGTCGTCAAACATTTTAGAGTACATTAGTCGCTTACAGAACATATCTAAATACTAAAAAACAACTTTAAAGTAAAAATTTAGATTTTGCTCAAGGTTCAAACACGAGTTTTAATAAATTCTTGCAATTATTATATTCTAAAAATGTTATTGATTTTTAAATACGTAAAAAACACAATGGAAACTTTGTTAAAAATATTGCAATAACATCTTTAGAATTTAGAGGTTACATAGAATCAATATAGTAAAAAGCGAGAACACATGTATAGCCTATAAAATGTTATTTTAAAAACATCAATGTTGTTTTTGGGGTACCTATCTTGTGGTTTTTGTGGTACATTGGGTATTTTCTTCAAGATTAAGTTAGCAGTAACTGGTTTTATTTAAAGCAGATCAAATAATATTAGGACATGCCAAATTTTAGCTTCATAGGTTCACTAGTTGCAGAGATACAATCGATAAATTGAATGTGGTTTTTGGGGTACACATACAAAAACAAAAATTCAGTTAACATTAATAACAAAACTATTTCTTAAAAATTAATCAAACTAGCTGGAAAGAACTAATTTTAAGCAACTCTAAACACATTCAAAATTCTTTTTTTCAAGAGCAAATAATAATTAAGTTATTGAGATGTGCTTTTTTAGGTGTTTTTGCAGTACGTATACCTGTACACAATAATAAACAAATGTTTCATGCTAAAGTTTAACTGCAAAGTTAAACTTTATCAAAGCAAATATTTACATTTTAAATTTTATATTAAAGTTTTTACGACATGTAAACTCAAAAGATTTGAAACTTTGCAAAAATATTTTTTATGAAGCGCAAGCTTTTGTAAAATCTTTTTTACAATCTTTTTTTTTAATTTTAAAAAGTGTATAGTTTAAATTTTTTAAATCTTTGAATGACAAAAAAAAAAAAAAAAAAGAAAAATTTAATCATTATATATGTCAAAAAATCATTCTTTGTAATCATACTTCAGTCAGTATAAATTATATACTGCTTTTGATAAAAATAAAAACTAAATGTTTAAATCTGTGACGAAGTCACTAAAAATTTCTCACCAAAATAATTGATAACTAGCTGATCTAATCCGTAAAAAGATTGGGTCTTTGTAAGTCTATTCCACATTGATCTTTTCTATACTTTTTCCTTATATATATTTCCTAGCTTTCCAAACCCATAAAATATGGGTCTTTACCAAATCTATTATTTCTATACTTATCTATTCCACATTAATCATACCTATACCTATTATTTGTTTACTTCAATATTTTTGCATAAAATAATTCATTTAAAAAAATTGCTTTAAGAGCGAAAAAATTAACATGCGCACCCTTTCAGCTTACCTAAAGCTTATAAGAGATTTATAATTAGCTTTGTTTTTCTCAAAAACACATATTATTGATAGCTCTGGTTTAGTGAGCTGTTGCCAGTGTCGTTTTGGGGGATTTAAGATATCGCCTAAAAAATTTTGAAAATATTTTATTTTTGCTGCATTTATAGCAATATTTATAGCAAAAATTTTATAACAGTATCACAGTTTATTATTATTTTGTAATAGCAATATTATTTTATAATAGAATAGTAGAGCTAAGAAGATCTAAGTGCATTATAAACTATAGACTATAAAACACTAAGGAATTGCCCAATAGGCAATGCTAAATTTATTTTTTCAAAAAGTAGAAGAGATCTTCATTTCTTTAGGATAGTGATTTTCATTAAACTTAATGAGTTATATTGGTTTTTTCTTTACACAGCTATGCAAGAAAAAATGTTGATTATTTTTGTTTTCTTCAATTGTGAAATTTAGTGTTGCATAATTTATTGATGATTCCTTATTTTAAAGTATAGATAAAGGATCAACCAAAAAGAATATAAAACCAAATAACAATGGAGTATAATACTTTTTGATGGTTATCTAAATTATGTTGTTGTTGCGCACTTGGTTTTAAATGTTTAACGGGGGTGTGGTAAAATACCTTTTTAACTCTAAATTTTGTTATTGTAATAATATTAAATAACTTTAACTTTAAATTATTTTTAAAAATGAATAGTTTAATAAAATGGTTTAGTTTAAATATAAAATTAGAATTTTTAATTATGTTTTTATAAAAAAAAATACTTTTTAAACCCCTTTACTGTTTTGAAAAAGTTAAGTTAACTGCTTGGCAAGTTAAAATCATCAGCTTGCTTTATTTTTTAATTTTTGTTATTTAAAATGCAAAACAAAACAATTTTACAGTTCTATAGACTTTATGTTCTATATATAAAGATATTGTATCCTCATTTTTCATGCACAAACTTAACTTAGTTGTAAAAAAACTTGAAATGTAAAAAACTAAAATAACATAAGTATCTCAACCGTGACACATACGAAACAAATATCCTTCCATTTTTAAATGTTTTTAGAATTTTTAGCTTTTTAAAAATCTTTTCATTTATTAAAGTGTATAACATCGTTAGATATGTTTGTATAAAATCTTTATAAAACTTCACATGTATTTTAAAAATTTTTAAAAATTAAAAGAAAAAGTTGCCGATGGTTAAAAGCTAAGCGCGCTAACCACTCAGCCATGCTGGCACATTGGTCATTAAAATTTTAAAACTATATAAAATTTTTTTTTAAAGAAAATAAATACTGAAAATCAAAAATTAAGAAGAGGTTTATGCAATGCAGTTTTTAAGTGAAAGACAAACTGTAAAACTTGATATTTATTTTTTAAAAATTCTAAAAGATTTAAAAAAAAAATATTGCCAGTCATTGGACTTGAACCACAGTTTTCTTGTTTAGAAGCTCAGTGCACTAACCACTCAGGCATGCAGGCTTGTTGTTTATTGAAACTTTAAAGTTATATAAAAATTGTTTTTAAGGGATATAGATGTTGAAGATCAGAAATTAAGAAGTTGATGCAATGCAGTTTTTAAGTGAAAGTCAAACTGTAAAACTTAATATATGTTTAAGTATGTTTTAATATTAGATAACATGAAATTTATGTACGTACAATATAAGTTTCACATTTGCTCACGTTTTCTTATAAAGCAAAGGTGAGACTCTTTCTCGCCAAAACCTGCTTGCAATGGCTGCCAAGGGTTTCGTGTCAAATATGCTCCAAAGGATACAACATTAAACTATTATTAACAAAACTACTAAGTTCGGCAATAATTTATAGAGATTTGTTTCTTGCTATCTTTGATAGCAGCTACAACAATAGTATAACAATGTTACATAATTTTGAGAGATCACTTTGTTTAATTCTCTCTCTGACAGGTCACCCAAAATATTCAAGATATTTTTAAAAACTTATAGTTGATAACCATTTATCCAGACTAGTTAAATATGATGACAAAGTTCTGATAAATTCTTTTTTAACTATAAAATATTACACAATTGAATTCAAATTGAATTGACTATTACTAGCCATTTGAAAACCCATTCTTTGCTAAAATCATATTATTCTGGATCTATAAATTCACTTCTTAAAATACGTGTTGCTAAAAACTGTATTTATTGTATTTATCAGTATCTTATCATATATACATTTATAATTTATGCTAAAACTTGATGAAATTGAAGTTTCCAAATAAATCATCTAATTGTCATAGATATTTACTTAATATAGCGTTTTTTAACTAAAGAAGTTAAGGTAAGTGTAATAAAAACAAAGATAAACTTTTATAAAAATACACCTAATTGAACTAAGCCCATTTAATATTCTTTATAAAATAATAATGCTTTATAAATATTTTGTCAAAGTATATTCTGTTTTTATTGTTCAAATATACTTCTTAAGCCTTGAAATAAAAATTAAAAAAATTGGGCTGATTTTATTGAAGTTTATGGTTTGTATGACAATTGATTGATTATTATAATACCTAAAAAAGTCTTAAATGTAGGTTTGGGCACATATCATTTTCTATATTCAAAACAGTGAACCAAAATGGAGCTTGCTGATATAGGTATTACAACAACGATACATTTAGACTCAAATTAGCTACATCAGGCTATTGTTCTAGAGGATTCTCTGACATCCAAATCACATTTATTTGTTTAAAGCCCTTTACTTTAGTAGATTCAAGATTGAATGCCCCTGAGAACATTGTTAAACAGCAAACAAAAACAGTTAACTTTTTTCTGGTATATAGACACTCTAACTCTACAGGGGTGGGACCGCAAAATGTGAACGTTTTTGTTTTATTATAACTATTTTCTCGTTAGATGTAGTTGTACTCTCTCACTCATCAGAAAGTGTCTAAAGAGTTGTTAAATATGAACTATTTTAAACAAGAATGTCCAACCATTGGACATTCTTATTTAAAATAGTTCATATTTAACAGAAAATTAATTATTACAATCAGAAAAGTGTTCACATTTTGCGGTCCCACCCCTGTAATTACCTTAAAGATCATGATCAATCATGATCTTTAAAATAATTAATGTTTATATCAAATAAATTATCTTAAAACAGTCATGTGCTTAAATATGCTAAATTCGAATTCATATTGCTAAATTAATACCTTGATTGATTTATTGCTCCATAACGATTTTTTTTTAAAAAAGGAATTTTTTTTTAAAAAATCTAAATACATATGCATTTTGTGCTTATTTTGTTTTTAATTTACACTTTATATCACATCATATAATAAATAGAATTTTTTTTTAAACATTTTTGCTTCCAACAATGCTATAAGCAATCACTAGATGAAGTTTATAGATATATAGATAATGATTGACAGACAACATGAACGATTGCAAATTATATGAATCAGGAAAGCAAGATGAAGGAAGGGAATTCCAAAGAACTGATGTTCAAGAAAAAAAACTAGGTGAATAAGAGTTTTTGGAGCATTTAGGAACAGTCACAGTAAAAGAATAAGACTTATTTAAATGACAAGAAAGACAAAAATGAATTTTAGTAGATGGCACAAAAGACACTTGCACTTTAGAGCAGTGTCCTTTATATTATTTGTAGAAAAAAAAAGAGGAGTAACATTATTATGATGTTTTAATTGTTGCAGATTAGCTGCAACAGCAAGTCCAACAATGTTTACAGCGCCTTTTTTGCACCTTGTCAAAGAGAAAGGGGATCATTGGAAGATTCGCTCCAGATATGGCAATAGTATTCCATACAATGATGGATTTGAGATTTATAGAGATAAAAAATAGAATCTGGAGTAAGAAAGTATTGAGCACAATAAAGAGATGCAACCTTAGTAGATGCTAATTTTGCTACTGATTTGATATATGATTTCCAAGAAAGATCAAAAGTAAGAGTTAATCCTAGAAGAGTAAGGGTAGATGACTCATCAAGAACATTTACATTCATAAATAAAGGACGATCTAGATTATTGCAATAACAATTTGCTGAAAAAAAATTAGGTTTTACCTGAATTAAAGTTCAGCCACTGTGAACCCCATGCTGTAGTAGAAGTGAGATCCTTTTTAATCTCAAATGCCCCCACCAAGCAATCAGAGAGTGTTGGCTTCTTATCAAGACAAAAATAGCATCATCAATGGTAATATTATCAGCCAACAATGCTACCTAAGATGTGAGAATATCTGGAAAAGCATCAATGTAAATTAAAAATAGTAGAACCTTGAGGAGCCCCCGAAGAAAAAGGATATTAAGAAGAGTGCTGTTTGTTGAGGACAACTTCTATATTACGATTGGTATAGAAGGATTCAATAATCTTATAGATCTTATCTTACCATAAGAAGAAAGCTAAAAGAGAAGACCAGTATGTCAAACTTTATCTAAAACTTTAGAAACATCATGAGCAATTGCCTTAACTTCTTCACCTTTATCTTATGCATGATAAAATCTATCACTTATTACTGTTAGCAAATCAGCTGTAGAGCAAGAGGATTGAAATCCATATTGGTAATCAGAACGTAAATTTATAGATAAAAGATGAGAGATAAAGTGTTTGTTAATTAAAGACTCAAAAACCTTGCTTATGATAGGAAGAAGACTATTGGGACGGTAGTTAGAAGAGTCAGATAGCTCTCCAGAATTTTTGAAAATAGGGATAACAGATACCGCTTTCCAGTTTTGAAAGTATAGACGACAGCTCCAGAGAACACTTCTGCAAGACTGTAAAGGTCTGGTCTGTAAAGTCTGAACCACAAGCTGTAGAAGAGTTTAGGCAGAAAATCTTTTTTTTATTATCAAATTTTTTTTTAATTATGATATCTTAGTAAAATTAGCATTATTTCTAAATAATTTTATGTAACATTATTTTTCATATCAGTTGTAAACTTGTTTCCAAATAAATAATATTAAACCAAATAGATTGTATATTACAAATACAAGTAAAAAACAAAACAACTAATAACATAAAAAACAAACTAAGTTATTAACTTTCATAAATTAAATAAATTAGTTTTAAAGATTCTTTATTTACCTATGTTACATAGCATGGCTTGAAATGCTTTCTCTTGTTTGGACTAATAAATTACTTATATTTTATTAAGCTTTTTAAAGGAAACTCTAAAAGATGTTATCGACTTGTCATTAAACACTGTTTTTATAAAAGCATTTAATGAGATAGTTCTCTGCTTCCAATATCAATAGTAATGCTTATATATCTATAGCAGGGTTTGAAATTGAAAACCTTGAATTTGAATTTCTGCTATCCATATCACTGCAATAGATGTCTGATAAGAGTGTCAATTAATCTCAAAATATATAACATACATGAATTAATCTCAAAAGATATAATAAATATGAATTAATCTTAAAATATATAACATATATAAACTCATTTATATACTTTTAAGTTTTTTAAAATATAAAAAAAATTATTTTACACATTTTTTAAAAGTTACAATTATTTTTTAGATTGTGCTGATATTTTAGGCTGTGATGAAAATATTTGTGTTTATTCCAATATAACAACTCAAGGTAACATTTTTCCAATATAACAACTAAAACATTTTTTCAATAGTCAGTGTTAAATATTTTTAAAATAGAAATTTTAAAACCTAAACTGTGCAAAACCTCTCTTCATTATTGTATGCCAAATTATTATATAATAATTATTAATTGTATTATTCATACTTTTATTCATTTTTAAACATATTTTGTTAAAAACTTTCATTTAAATATTTTTTTACTAAATATTATTCAAAAAATCATTTTGAAAATCCTATTAATAGTGATGACATGGGCTCAGAGAGTACCAGGGGGGTACCAATCACATCTTTTGC
This sequence comes from Hydra vulgaris, assembly GCF_022113875.1. NCBI lineage: Eukaryota > Metazoa > Cnidaria > Hydrozoa > Anthoathecata > Hydridae > Hydra > Hydra vulgaris. Next base: position 50,184,848 of record NC_061160.1, on the reverse strand, counting down.
AAGGTACTCAAAAGATGTCAGTAATATTTGTCATTTGTAAGCTTTTGAGTGGACTTTTATATTTTTTTAGCAATAATAATGTTTGGTTAACTTATGATTTTTGATAAAATTTTGTTTTATTTTACATGTAGGATCTGGACTAAAATTTTCTATTAAACTGTAGAACATAAATTTAATATCACATTTTAACTGGTTTTAAAATAAATGCAAGTTTATAATTATTAGAGAAATAAATTTAAAAATTATTGTTAAAAAAATTTATAAGTTGATGTTGTTCATAATATACTCAGGTTGTGAAATCTTGTATTTCATTACCAAAATTAGGCTCTTATGAATTCTGGAGATTTATTAAAAGTATCAATAATAAGGGCAAATTGTTTTTCCACCTCTCTTGCATAGTTCAGATTTTGTCATGTCATCTAAAGACAAACCTGAATTTTTTGCTAAAAACTTTTCATCGATATTATCTCTTGATTCCACAAGTTGCATTCTACCTGATATAGCCAACAAACAGATTTATCCATTGCTTGGTATTCATCTCAATCTAGTTTCTGTACCTCAAGTGATTTCATGTCTAGACTCTACAGACTAAAGCTTAGACAGCTTGTGGTCCAGACAACATAACTGTTATTGTCTTGCAGACTGTTCTCTGGAGCTTTCCTCGACCTTACATTCTTTTTAAATTATGATCTTCTAGATATTCTCACATCTAAGATGGCATTGTTTGCTGATGATACTACCGATTATTCTTGTCTTGATAAGAAGCCAACACTCTCTGATTGCTTGGAGGGCGCATCTAAGCTTGAAAAGGATCTAACTTTTTCTACGACATGAGGTTTACAGTGGCTGGCGAAGTTTAATTTAGATAAAACCTAATTTTTTTCAGGGAATTGTTATCATAATAATTTAGACCATTCATAAATATGGGAAATATTTATGAATGGTCTTCTAGGATTACCTCCTACTTCTGATCTTTCTTGGAAACCATATATCAAATCCAATGCAAAATTATTAACTGCCAAGGTTGCATCTCTTTATCATGCTTGACACTTTCTTACTCTGTATTTATTTCTTTATCTCTATAAATCTCAAATCCGTCTTTGTAAGGAATACTGTTGTCATGGGCGAATCTTCCAATGATGTCTTTTCTCTTTTAAGCAAGGTGCAAAAATGCATTGTAAATATAGTTGGACCTGTTCTTGCAGCCAACCCCCAACCATTATCACATTGTATTAATGTTGCTTCTCTTCCTCTTTTCTACAAATACTATAATAGGGACTGCTCTAAAGAGCTAGCATCTTTTGTGCCATCTACTAAAGTTCATTCTTGTGTTACATGTTATTCAATTAAGTTTCATCTTTTCACCATGACTGTTCTTAAGTGCTCCAAAAGTTCTTATTCCTCTAGTTTTTTCCTCAAACATCAATTCTTCGAAATTCACTTCCTTCATCTTGCTTTCCTGATTCATATAATTTGCAATCTTTTAAGTTGTTTATCAATCGTTATCATGCTCTATAAGAATAACTTTTCTAAAAGTGTAGATTAGCTTTTCAATGTTGCAAAACTGATAATAACTGTCTATTTAATATATTTTCAATTATTATCAAGATAATAACTTAAAATAGTAGCCAGATAATAGTTATCTACTTTTAAATAATCTATTTTTAATTATCAATTTTACATCATTGTAAAAACCACTTTGAGCATTCCATCTCTTATTCATGAGACTGATCATTCACCCTTTTAACAAATAAAGCAAAATAAATAGGGCAACTGTTGTGCAACTTTTATAAACTTGATTGAATGCAAGTCGGCATCATTCTCCAAATAAGGTAAACATTTATTTTCGAGTGTTTTAGAAGCAAATGAACAAAACTAAGATCTATCTGATAGAAAATAAAAACTTTGAAAAATAAGAGATAATCAGATAATTAAAACTGGTAATAGCTGGATCTGATGACAACTGCCAACTTTTTCAAAAAATAACATTTACAAGTATCCATGACACAATCATAGAGCAATGGTAGGTTGTACATTGAAAAAGTTATAAAATGTCTAATATTCAGTTTAGGAAAAAACTGCTCTACCATTTCAGTGAAGCAAAGTTTCAAGGCTTGCACTTCTTTTTCTAGAGAAGTTAACAATGCAGCAATTGTTTGTATTTCTGTGATTTTTCATCAGGCAAGATCAATGGCTAAAGATATACACTGTGTAAAAAGATTTTTTTTTTGTCTTCAATTTAGTCACTAATAAAAAAGTGTAAATTAAATAAGCAGTATTAATTTTTTGCAGCCACAATACATGCATGTTTCTGGTTTTTAGTTTGTTTCACAAAAAAAAACTCCTATTCATGTCCTTTAAAAGAAAGTGAGAGCTCTTTTCAAGTTTATTTTTAAGTTATTGCAAAAAAAAATTAGATTTCATTTAAATGAAGATTTTGCAGCTTCTCTATCATTTGTTTCTAAAAGTTCTGTTAAAAAGAAATTAGAAATGTTAAATGTCTTGCAACTAGAACTATATACAGGTAAAATAAGGAGATTTGTTTCAAACAAGATTTCTACTTTTTGAACTTTAAAATTTTTTTATGTGACGATTAATAAATTTGTTTGACTCTCTTAATCTATTAAAGGAATTCTTGAAATTTCTTCAATATAAATATATAAAAGGCTTCATATTAGGAAAAATGTGTTGGAAAATTCATTTTAAGTCTTTGAAAGTAAAATCAAATGGTTTAAATATTTTAATCTACTAATATCATGATTCTAAAATAAAGATGAGATATTTAGAATTATGAGAGTGATTAGAATTAAGATGAAAAAATTTAATTGAGGATAATATACTAGTAATCCAAAGTAGTTACTTTGGATTACTAGTATATTATCTTATTAAAACTTGTTAAAATTGTTAAAAAAGAAATGTTGTTATTAATATTTTAAATAAAAAATACAAATATCTTTTAGATTGTGAAAATATTTTAAGTTATGATGAAGATATTTGTGTTAATCCTAATTCTACATCAAGTAAGATGTTTTTATTTTTAAGTATTAGCATTTGTGAACATAACCAAAAGTTTTTATAGGATAAATGATGTTAGTAAATAAGTTATCTCTTTAAGTTTGCTATTTAGTAGATGTTTTTTTTCAAGAGTATTAATTTTACATTGCTTAAGTATAGAATCAATATAACTATTATATAAAATTTATAATAAACTTGTTATAGATAACTGTTATTTTTATCTATAAATAAAATGTTATTTGTTATAGATAAATATATATTTATCTATAAATAAAATGTTATTTGTTATAGAAATAGCGTTTTTTATTACACTTTCTTTTTTTTTGTATGTAAATGTTTCTAGATTAAAGTTGGAACTAAACTGAGGAAATTAGTAATTTGCACAGTTATATATTACATTTTTGTTAATATATTGATAATATTTTACAGAAAGAATATATTTGAATTAGCTGTGAACTAAAAAAATATTATAAGTTTTTAATACTGCTTATAAAAATATTATTTTTATTAAAAAAATTGCTAATAAACAATAATCAAACTTGTTTTTACTTTGTTAAAACGAATTTTACTATTGTTAAAATATTTCGAGGTATGATAGAAATGTTTTTTTTTCCAATTCTACATCATGTAAGATATTGTATTTCTAATTATAAGCATTTGCAAACAGTACCAAAATATTTTAATATACAATGCCAACCCTCGAAGTTAGGTTCAACCCTCAAAATTAGGGTTGGCAATGCTGACTTAATGAGGTTTCATGATCTGTGAATAGCGGGCTTTGGCGTTAGATAAAACCTTTTTACAATGGTTCCTAGCAGTAATAAACAGATGTCTGTTTTCTGGAGAAGTGTTTTGCTGATAGATATGGAAGTAATGGTTTTGATTGGCAATTGCAGCAGCACAATATGAGGAAAACCATAGAGACAGGTAAGGCTTGACCTGAAATTGTCGAAAGGGAATAAAGGATTCCATGCCAGCCTGTATCCACGAAGTTATGTAAGAAGCACATTTGTCAACAGGAAAACGAAAGATTTCTTCCCAAGGGCACAAAGAAAATCACGGAAAGAGTCCCAGTCAGCTTTAAGGTAGTTGTAAGATGTGCAATAATAGGAGGAGTCTGATGTTAAAAAAGAATGAGATAATAGTTTAAGGAGATCAAACTGTGATCAGAGGCACCTAAGGGTGAATGTAGAAAAATTGAGCACTGACTAGGATCAGAAACAAGATACAAGTCGAGTAGAGAAGGTAAATGATTCGGGTTGTCTGGAAAGCTAGTTGGAAAGTTGACTATTTGAGTTAGGGATTGAGAAAGGCAAAAAATGTGGACTTTAATGCCTGCAGAGTCGCTGACACTAGAGCAAAGCCATTCAGTGTGATGAACATTAAAGTCACCGACAACAACAATATTGGTTGATGGATGAAGAGAGAGGGCTTGGTCAATATGATCAGAAATAACATCAAGAGTGCAACCTTGAGATGAAGGAGAGCGATATATAGAACAAAGAGAAAGGTGATAGAGTGAAGTGGTGCTAAACGAAAGCACATAAAAGAGTAGTCTGTGGATTCAAACTTAGTTTCCTGACAAATGGGTGAATTCTTACGAATGTAAATACCCAGGCCAAGCATGTGACTATTGGAGTCTTTACAAATTAAAGAAAGATAATCATCAACACTAAGATTACAAGATGAGACAGCTGAACTCAAATTAGTCTCACAAAGAGCAAGTAGGTCTGGTGAACTTTGCAAGAGATAAGACTCAACCAAAAAAAAGTTACTTCAAAAACCACGAATATTAGTGAATGGTTTAGCGAACTTGGTGATGACTGTGGTTTTTTGTGTTTTATAGTTTTTGTTACTTTATTCATTTTTAAATTTATTAAAGAACTTGACTCGAAACATAAATAGTACTCAGTACACTGTTTAATAGCCCAAGCAATTGCCTCAATACTAATAATAAGCCCTAAGCCGT
>NC_061160.1:50134864-50174864 GCF_022113875.1 Hydra vulgaris | reverse complement strand
ATGAATGAGTTTGTGGTCTGGAGAGGACAGATCTTTCTGTTTCTTGGTCAGCTGGCGTGAAAGTTTTGGGGATCTTGTAAAGGCAGAAATAGTTCTTTGAAGCCTTGACAGCACTGCAGACACCCTGTTTATGTCTAATGCCTTATTTACAGCAAGGTGGAGATTGTGTCCAAAACAAGGAATCCAGGTGTAGTCCTCAAAGGCTTTTTTGTTATTTGAGGCACTGTCTGTTGTGATGCCTGACATTCTTGCAATGTCCAACTTCCAGTCTTCAAGTTTTTCATCAAAGGCCTCCTTCAAACTTTCAGCAGTGTGGTCTGTGTTGAGACCACAACAGCCAAGACACCAGGATTGCAATTCCCATGATTTAGAAATGTACTGCAGAGTTAAAGACATAAAAGTGTCTGCAGTTCTACTTATCCAAAGATCTGTTGTGCTGCTGTAAAATGATTTGTCACTGAGATGCTGGATTATGAGGTCTCTGGTGTCATTTTACATGCAGGGAATCTCAGTGTATATAAAAAAGTTTCGACTTGGAGGCTGGTATTTTGGGTTGAAATGATGGAGCATTTGTTGGAATCCACATTTTTGAACTGTATAAATGGGTACTTTATCAATACATATGAATTCAGCAACAGCTAGGTTTAGCTTTCTTGCCTCAGGTGAGTTTTTGTCATATTTTTGTTGCCACTGAAAAGCTTCTTTAACTGTTGCCTGTTTATGAGTTTGCGGGGGTGTTCCATGGTCTTCCTCAGCTTGCAGCTGTAAAAGGAAAATATAATAAATATACTTTATAAGTATAGAAGTCAAAAATGGGCTGAGTCTGAACAAAAGAAACATTAGTTTTTCTCTAAATAACAAACCTCAGCTTTTATAATAGCCTATATAATAGCCTATATAAAAGCCTATATAAACAATTTTAATAAATAATTAGTACTTGTAAAAAGATTAAATATTTTAAATTTTGTTAAAAAATACTTTTTGTATAAAATTGTTTAATCCTTTACATGGTAGGTAATTACATAATTTCTATTAGTAGCACCATGGAAGTAAAAAAGTAAAGGATTAGAAGGATTTTCCCAATAATTAAATATAATATATGTAGTTTTATTTATTTTATAAATATGTATTTTTATAATAAATTTAAAACTATTTCTATAACTATATTTATTTCCATTTTTATAATGCGATAAAAACCTTTAATACTTTAATCGAAAAAACTATACACAAAACTTTATTCGCTAAAACGTTTTCTTCGATAAATATTTTTTATTTTCTGGAATTTTTTTATTTATTTTTTTGAAGAAGGAAAGAATCAGCAAAAATATATATTTATATTATCTTTTACTAAATTATAATTTTTTTATTAAATTAAATCGTATAGAACTATTTTTAATGTTAATTTTATTAACAACAACGACTTTATTCAAAACATTGAACGTTGTTCAAAACTTTTAATGCCTAAACGTTTTAATTAGAAGTCACTTAAAAAGTTAGATTTCGCTTTGAAGTCACCGATTTTATTTTCTCTGTAAAGTCATTCTATTAAAGACGTCAAAATCTTTTTTACAAAAGACTTTTTACAAATAACTTTTTACAAACGACTTTTTACAAACGACTTTTTATGAGCGACTTTTTAAAAACAACTTTTTACAAACGACTTTTTACAGAAATACTTATTAAAAGAAAAGTCTTAACAATAGGTTGTAAAAAAACGTAAAAAAAGTATATATTTTTTTAATTTAATTTTTAAGCTTATTATTGTTATTTTTATATTATTAATCTTTCTGTAAGACTTATTTTTGGCTGTTTATTTCTATCCGACTGGTTCAGACATTCAAATTAAAATATGATATATAATTCATAACAGAAGCTCTATATTTTAAATTAGTTTGAAACTTACCTGCTTGAACTCTTTCGTCAGATCCGGGTGTTGGTCTTTGAGGTGTTTTATTAAGTTCGATGTGTTTCCTCCTTTTGAGAGAAAACTTTGGCGACATCGTTTGCAAATGGGTTTTTGATTATCAATGATATTCCCCTTGTCATCAGCCGCAAATCCAAAATATTTCCACACATGTCTCTTTCCTCCTTTTTTCTCAACAAGTGGATTTAGAGCTACCACATCAGCTGCACCACCGGTCGCTATTTCTTAGCAGTTTAAAAAAGAGGACGCGCTACTGCACGCATGCGCATCAAGGAATCGGGTTTGAATGGGTCTTCGGTACTACGGGTACTTAAGAAAACTTGGTACCGTGACGTTTAAATTTTTTTAGTACCGACTTGGTACCGAAGTACCGTGTACCGTGACAACACTAATATAAATAAATATATATATATATATATATATATATATATATATATATATATATATATATATATATATATATATATATATATATATTCATATATATATATACATATATATATATATATATATATATATATATATATATATATATATATATATATATATATATATATATATATATATATATATATATATATATATATATATATATATATATATATATATATATATGTGTGTACATATATATATATATATGTATATATATATATATATATATATATATATATATATATATATATATATATATATATATATATATATATATATATATATATATATATATATATATATATATATATATATATATATATATATATATATATATATATATATATGTTAGGGTAGGTCGATTTTAGTTCTGCATATAGCATAACATTGCAGTAGTTAGAGACAGTTAAAATATGATTACTCTTAAAACTTGAACAATCGCTTGCGGATTTATTTTTTAAGATTGTAGGGTTATGCAAAAAAAATACACCTTTCTCATTTTAGGCAAAAATTGATGTTTTAAATATTTATTTAAACGAATTTTTATTATTATTTGCATTGCTGAATGATTTAAAAAAGAAGCTAAATTTATAACAACTTGTTAACTATTTGAAGATTCAAACAGTGAAACTTTTTTCTTACATTTACGTAATAATGATGTCAACCAAATTATTTTTTAATTACATTTCAAACTTTTGTTGTTTACTCTATAAATATAAACCAAAGCCAATTAGCACATTTAATGTATTATTTTTTTTCAAAACTTTATTTTAGTTAACTATAAAAAAATAACTTTGTCTTAGAGCCAGTAGGATTTGAAAACCAAAGTTTTGTATCTTGATGTCATTATCTTTTATCATGGTATAAAGAATAATTTTAGGTTTTAGGCACAATTTTTTTAAATATTTTTTTTAACAATAGGTTTTACATTATCGAAGGGGAGATTATTTATTCTAGTAATAGTAGAAAAAGAAAGGCTTAGGATTTGTAAAATTTTGAAGTTTTTTTAAAGAAACAGTTGGTTGATTTGTTGATTGTCTTTAGTATACAAATAGACAAGGTAAATAGCTAGAGTTAACCACCTTGCATGGTTAAGTGGTACAATTTTATCAGAAACTTTACCAAAACCTATTCCTTTGCAATATTTAAATAAAAGTCTTTGATCACAGCTAAGGTCTATTAGTATTTCTTGTGGAATATATCCATCTACAATTAGTTTTTCAATACGCTCAAATAAAACTTAATTTTTATCCTGAATATTTTTAGCACATTTTTTGCCAACTAAACCACTGAAACCTTTTGGCCTAGTTGCATCAACAAGTTTTACAAAAAGTAACGTAATGTAAGTTCATTTTGATGTAAGGCACATCCAATTAGATGTAGTTTTCTTTTCAAAAACTCTTTTTAAAAACTCTAGTGTTACCACTAAGACACTTATTGGTCCAGTATTGGAGCAGTATTACCAAGAAGAACAGCTTGTATACTTTACAAACTGTTATGTTTTTGTAATACACTGAATGTTTCGGTAACAAGAACTAAGTCTTTAGCACCAGAAACAGGAATCGCCCTATGAGTCAAATAATTTCCTCTTGATTCTCCATCTTCATAAGTAAATGTGAGGCGATGTTCAGGTTCAATGCATTTCTTTAGTACTTCTACTTGAGGTAAGTTTATTATTTTACTTGTTTTAGTAATCTGATTGAGCAGATCAGTATTAGATAAACCACTTGTTTCTTCAATTAAGTTTACGTATGATTTGAGGAATTCATCTTCATCAACTGGCTTATGAGATATTTTTGTTGTTCTTTATCAAGTCTTTGAATCCTTTTGACATATAATCTATCAACAAATGAAAAAGGATATGAACATTTTTTACCGATTTTTTTCCATTGATCATGAAAATAAACTCTGTCTTCAATAGGTACTTTATTACTTGGAGAGCAAAGGCATACAATATGTTCTTCAATTTAATTTTCTTTATTACATGAAACTTTTCTTTCACTGCAGGGAAACACATCTAATGAACTGAAACATGCCTTAACTAGTACAAGAAGATCTTTAACTTTCTATTAAAAAATTTGTCAGTTATAAGAAGTAAACTTGGGTTTACTGTAGCCCAAATTGATTTTATATTATTGCTAAACTGCTGATTCGCTAATGCAATATCTGCATTTGAATTTATATGAATAAGATAGTAATAGTACTGAATAACCTGTCAAAAAGTGCTTGGGTATGTCATTGATAACTCACATGGGCCCCACAATATTTTTTTTTTACTTTTCATCCATGTAGTTGTAGCCTTAACTTTCAGCATTTTTGTAGATTAATAAACTGTATTAAAGTATAACACTTAGAGCCCACAGCGTGACTTTGTTATGGGGTCTAAAGCAGCAAAAAATCATAAAATTTACTATTAAAAACGAGCTTTGTAAAGAAAAACAAAAAAAAAATTTTGAAAAAATTTGGGTGCCATGGCCCCCTCAGGAATTGAGTAAAACCATTAGTTCCTTCAACTGAGTTAAGTAAAAGCATTAGTTCTATATAAAAGTTTTATATTTTAAGTTGCAAAATAAATATATTAGGATGTTGCAAAACAAATTTTATGAAATATTAAACAGGTAAAAATATTACTTTAAGTATAATTATCATAAGTATTTACTTTTAATATTAAACAATTTCTTTAAATTGCAATCTTATTTTTGAACCAACTTTTAAATACTTTATATTTAACTTAAATGCGTGTTAACAATTTAGCAAAAATTTATTGGCTTTTTAAAACAGTTACCACATTTAAAAAATGGTTCACTGGTTATTTTCTATATATACATATATATATATATATATATATATATATATATATATATATATATATATATATATATATATATATATATATATATATATATATATATATATATATATATATATATATATTTATTTATATATATATATATATATGTAAATATATGTGTATGTGTGTGTGCGTGTATGTGTGTGTGTATGTGTGTGTACGTGTGTGTGTGTACGTGTGTTCTGTAAGCCTCATTTTTTTGCATTTTGTTAGGGCAGTAGTTAGTACTGTAGAATGTTGATATATTTATGTTATGCATAAGCCAATTCAAATGCTTTCGTAAATCAATATTTTGGTCTATAGAATGAAAATAGTACATGTACCAATAAAACAATTGTTTTATTGGTACATTGGTATTAACAAAAATTGTTAGTATAACATAGTAGAACACTCATATAACCATTACTTTAAAAAATGTGTCTAAATATCAGTTAGTAATATCAGTTATTAATCAATAATAAAATATCAGTTAGTAATATCAGTCCAAATATCAGTTAGTAATGTTTGGAGGTATAAGTCGTAAAAAACTAATAAAACTTAAACTTGAACTGCCATAAATCTTTAACTAGTTAACAAATTATACTGAAATATTAAACAGAGCTTGGTGTAGCTATAGGCTACATATGTACCAATTTTTAGCAAGTTATGTAGAGTGGTTCTCATTCTTCATTACTTGCTAAAAGTTCTAGCTATTTCAAACTTCAAGCTGTTTGAAAACAGCTTGAAATTTGAAATATCTGGGTTTTTTTTATTAGTTAGTTTTTTATTTCAAGTTAATTAAAAAATTAAACGTAAAACTCAAAAGTATTTTATGCATCATTTTTTTCTCTCAAACATCAATGCTTAGGACTTTTTTTTTCAGGAAAGTTTTCATATTTTCCTGACTCAATTTAAAGTTTTTTAAGTCTTCATGACATGAAGCAGATTATACTGGGTTACATCTTGCCAGTAGCTGGATAACCTGACCTGACTTGCTATAGATGTTCAATAACTCCAAAACTTGCTATAGATGTTCCACAATTGCAGGGAAAACCTTGACTTGTTTTGGTACTGCTAGAGCAAAATGGGCCCCCAGTAAAAGGTCCTAAAATTATTTATTATTTGTTGTTTTTCCTTTATTTTTTTATCAAAAATACATAAAAAAAAATTTACTTTAAATGCAGTTGGAAATAACTAATTTTTTGTTCACTTAGCAAGTTCATCTTCAGAACAATTGCATGCCTTAACTCAAATAAGCTGTTATTTTATTTCTAACCGAATTTTAGATCAGAAAAAAAGAATAATAATTATTACAATATCTATTAAAAGTCAATGGAATGCATAAAAATTTGTTTTTTTTGAAAAATTTTAAATATTCATTCATAGTAAATTCAACTTTTGCTTGTTAGCAATTATAAGTTAATTGCTTTTAATATTAAATAAACAAAAGTAAAATTTTCTTAGTAACAATAGTACATATAGAGTAACAATAGTAAACATACTAAACATGAAAATTTAATTTTTGAATGAATAAATTTTTGAAATCTAGCTATTTCATTTTATGTCAAAAAAATGAAAAATTGAAAAAAATACCATAATAATAATAATTAAAATAACGATTACAATAATTCAATAAAAGTCTTATTAAGGTGTTGGGGATATAAATAATGGTTCATAAAAAAAAATTAATTTTTTTTTATGGCGGAATTTAACCCTTTGATATACCTATTTTCATGTTTAAAAAAAAGTTTTTTTCATGCAAACTTTTTCACTCAATATGTATTTAACAGTTTTAATTAACTAAAAAAAATTACAATGATGAGTTTCAGAAAGCAGCTTATTTACCTCCTTACCACCTTAAGTTTTAGTTATTTCAAAACTTAAATAAACTTTTAAATTTAACTTATTTAATGTGCGCAGTTTTTTTTAATAATTTATTTTTTCTTAAAAAGTTTATCTTATGTGGGCGCAGGGCGTTTAAAAAATATCAGTTTTACGAAAAACTCATCATATTGGCATTTTTCGGCTTTTTTTATATTAGCCAAAGGTAAGACAATCATCAAAAAAAATAATTTATGTATTAGGATATTAGAAAAGACATGAATAATTTATTTTTTCTTAAAAAGTTCATCTTATGTGGGCGCAGGGCGTTTAAAAAATGTCAGTTTTACGAAAAACGCATCAAATTAGCACTTTTCTGCCTTTTTTTGATAAGCCTATGGTAATACAATCATAAAAAAACAACAAGGCATAATATAAACATTAAAATAAAACATAACTTTGGGTGCTACTGTTCGTAAAGTCATACAAAACGTATTCATAATTATACCATGTTTGCTTTAGGATATTAGAAGAGGAAAAAAATTTATTTGATCTATAGATAATAAATAAGATAGTTCCTACAATAATTTACAAACTTTCTGAGGGATTAAAAATTTATTGTTCCTAAATAAAATGTTATCTAAAAGATACAATATATTTAAAGCTCAAATTATTTATTGAGATCATGGATAAAATCCAAAGCAAAACAACAAAAAAATTCATATTGCTTAAATTAATTTAAATAGATCTTTTTTTGATTGGTTTACAGGCATGATTTCTCAATGTGCTAATGTTGCTCTGATGAACCCATCTCTTCTATCTTTTCCAAACACCGATTGAGAAGCTCTTGTGACTACTTCGACACATTGTTCAATAGCTTGCCCATGAACAGGAAAACAAGGTACACACATCGGAATATCATTGTATTTTAAAAGTTCATCCTTTGACAATAAACATGTAAGTAAAGGTTCGTGTACATCCACACTCCAATCAATTAGATCAAAAACTGATTCAGCATTTTCATTATGAATATGATATTTTCTACTTCTTACATTAGTGTTTCCGTATTTTAAATTTCCTCTTAATTTTAAAATTGTTATAACTGCAAATTGTCTTTCTGCTTTTTCTAGACTACACAACAATGCTTGAAGAACATTTTCACTATGAGCATTCCATGAAGAAGATAAAACAAAGGGCATTACAATGTCTTTAGTTTTAAGTCTTTGATAAGAAAGAAGTTTTAATTGCTTAAGTATATGATTAGGCCCTTCAGTCCATTTCCACTTTACTTTGACTTCAAACCAAAGTGGCGCATAAACTCCAACAATAAACTCCACCAGAAGTTGATGATTATATGTTTCTTCAATTGAAATTACAATTTCAGAGCACCAAAGTAAATATATTCTATTTGCGAAATTCAACCATCTTGCATGTGAATGTGACCCAATTTCTTTACCTTTAAGATTTTCCGGAAAAACCCCAGTGTTAATTGCATGGGTAATTTGATAAAGATACTTTTGATCATCTGATAGCAATTTTACAACTTCAGATTCAAGTTCTATTATTGCATTAAGAAATTCAATTTTTATTATGCTATCTTTGACTTTGAAGCTAGTTGCCTTACCTTTAAGTTTTCCAATAGAAACAAAAAAGTTATTTTTAGATGCAGTTTTTCCGTCAAGCTGAATCATAAGATGTCGGAGAGGTAGCTCATTTGTATGAAGAGCACAAATTATCCACATTAGTTTTTTATCCAAATTATGTTCAAGGTAATGGATAACACCTCCTTTCCAACCAGTGTTTAAATTTGTTGAGTCCGTTAGTTTGTTGTTTAAAATTCTACTGCAAAAGGAGAAAATAAATTATGTTAAATAATTTTAATCAAAATAATTTATATTCAATTTATACAAAAATTTAAACAAAAGTTGACAAATTTTTTTTAATATTTTAGCATTTACCTATATCCTCACTATTTGCTCCAGGTATTTTAGAGTCTGATTTTTTTTTATCCAAATATCTTGTTAACCGATGTGTCTCTGATATATCAACTAATCTTATTTGTAAAGAACTTTTGTTACCAATTTTATTTCTTTGAGCTTGTAGGAAAAATAGTTTTAAAAAGACAACCATTGCATCCATTTTCATTATAGCATAAGATTTTGCACTTTCATTTTGTCAAGTCAAATAGCTTATCAAGTTTGTCCGTATACATATTTCTTTTTTTCATAGTTCTCAATTTTCCAATGTCTTTTGCAATGTTTCATTCAAGGACAAGTTTATCGACTGCATATTTTTCTGAGACCATCGAGTTTGTAGAATCTGCTGACATCCAAATACTTTTTATTTTAATAAATATTTGTACACACATACATCTTGTATCCAAATGTGTAACTAATCTATCACGCAACAAAATTCCATATCGTAAACAATCTCTCAGCCTAGGCAGCTCTGGTAAGCAAAGTTTGAGTCCATTACCCAATAGCTTGTACAATTTAGGGCATTATAATATTGTTTGATCTCGAGTAGATTTAGCCATTTATTGCAATGAAATTGATGTTATGTTTGTTTAAAAATATTAGTAGCTTTTTGTAGTAGGTAAAAAGACTACCTTTATATATATATGTTATAGATTTGTTAATTACATCATTTTTATAACAATATTTAGGATGTCAAAGTGATCATAAATAAATAGAACACGTTTAAAACGCAAATCGTCAGGAAACTATTATCTTAGTAATTATCCTACAAATAAGCTATTGGAACTTTATAACAAATAAAAAATCATACTGACTATGATGACTATGATTCACCTCATTTTATACTAGTAGCATTATGCGCATTGAAAATAACAATAATAAGTTAATAATAACTTTTTCGAAAAAACTGACATTTTTTAAACGTCCTGCGCCTACAAAAGATGAACTTTTTAAGAAAAAATAAATTACTCACGTCTTTTTTAATATCCTAATACATAAAAAAAATATTGGGCGCCGTCCCATTTCTAACATTTATATATAGATATTTTTTTTGTAAAATCCAAAATGATAGACATTTTTTCATACGTCTACCGTATTTGTATAGCATTAAGAAAAGTAGCACTGAATATTATGTTTTATTTTTATGTCTATGTTATGTCTGATTGTTTTTTGATAATTGCCTTACCTTTGGCTAATATAAAAAAGGGCGAAAAATGCCAACATGATGAGTTTTTCATAAAACTGGTATTTTTCAAATGCCCTACGCCATCACTAGATGAACTTTTTAAGAAAAAAAAAATTATTCACATCTCTTCTAATATCCTAATACATAAAAAATTATTGCGCGCGCTCCCATATTCAAAATTTTAAAAGTACGACCCACCCTAATATACAGTGAGAACAGAAATTAATTATACAAAGTAATTTTTGCATTTTATTTCGCTAAAACTTGCTTTTATCTTGATTAATAAAGAAAGTAAATTTATTATTTTTTTATTATTACTTTTTCTTATTTATAATTAGTAGTAAAGATATAAGAAAATGTGTTTGTTATACAATTTTTGATTTTTTACTTACACAATATTAATTTACACAAAAATTAATTGTAGAAAACTGTTGTTTTTATTTGTTCTGAATTTTTATGATTTCTTTAATTTATAAAATATCAATTTTATTATTGAATTTATATTTCTACAATATTTTTTTCAGCAATTGATAACTTTTTTCATAAAAAAAAATTCATTAAAAACTCTTTTCATAAATCATTCTGGCATCCAAAGATAAATATTTAAATACCACTCAACAAAAACTTGTTTTAGACTTGGTTAAACAAGGAAATACTTATAGAAAAATTGAAGAACACACAAATATTCCATTTACAACAGTTGGAGCCATTGTAAATAAATACAATCAATATTAAGCGTTTGAAATTCAAACTGGACGAGAACAAAACCTGAAGACAACCTTACAAGATGATTGAGAAATTTTAAGAATGATAAAAAAATTGGTTTGAAAGTGCAAAAAATATAACAAATCATCTGAAATATATATATATATATATATATATATATATATATATATATATATATATATATATATATATATATATATATATATATATATATATATATATATATATATATATATATATATATATATATATATATATATATATATATATATTGATTAATAGCTTGTGTATTATATTATATAAAAATAATACAAAAAATCTTGAACATAAAACAGTGCTAAATATTACAATAATAAAGAAATAAGTATTTGAACTTTGTTTAAATAAAAAAACAACATTATTAGTACTTAAAGTTTCATACCATACACGACAATCATTAGCTAGAAATTTGTTGGAATGTTGACACTTTGATAATATTTCCTCATTAAGCAGGTTTTTTTCTTTGTAATATAAAATTATAAATTTCTTATGAAGACTACAAATTTTTCTCATGAAAGTTACAAATTTTGGATAATATTTTGATAGGTTTACCACATTTTATAATTTTCCACTTGATTGTGTATTTTATGTTTATTTTTTTTTAAACTCCATATCTCCTTAAATAGCTCGGAATCATTTCTGTATTTCAAGGCATTAAAAGATTCTAAATGATTTCGTATCTAAGCTTAAATGATGTCTCACTGATACCAAAATATACTTTTTCTTTTTCTTTAGGGTTAGGAATTTCATCAATTACAGTAGCTTGATAAACAATATTATTTAACAAACAATGGTTCTTACATTCAAATCTTAATCACTGTGTAAAATCTTGTCGTTATGTGAACTAATTATAGATTTTACGTTTTTCATACAGCTAAAATTAACTTTGATTGAATTTCTGTTCAATATTTTGTGAAATTTATAGTTTACTGGAAAGTGCAGGTCAATTAATGCTAGTAAAAGACTGCGTATTTTTGTTTCCACATTCTGACTAAATGGAAGGTTGTACCAAATGACTTTTTGCTTTTGATTTTTGTTTTTAGTCAAGGTAACTTGAGGTTGGTATTTCAGTTTACAGTTATAGCCACACTTTTTTAAAGCTTCTTTGTAAGGTGGGATAGTATTATAGAAAACAGATTCATTTACTGACGTTGCAGATAATCTCAATTCAACAGTGCGAGGGATATATATATATACATAAAAATATATATATATATATAAATATATATGTATTTATATATATATATATATATATATATATATATATATATATATATATATATATATATATATATATATATATATATATATATATATATATATATATATATATATTATATATATATATATATATATATATATATATATATATATATATATATATATATATATATATATATATATATATATATATATATATATATATATATATATATGTATATATATATGTATATGTATATATATATATTAATCATTAAGTTTACCATTATCTTTTTTATTTAAAAAGCAAAAAAAAACATTGTTAAGTTTATTAACCTTTAATAAAAGTTAAATGACCAGAATTGCTAATATTTAAATCTCAATGAAAATTAAAATAATAGTAATAACATTTATAAAACGTTATGCTTTGTACGTGGATAATTTTTTTTTTTAAATTGAAAGTAACTATTCAAATACAATACGTAAGTGTTAAATGACAGCATAGTGTTTGCAACTTAAACATTTGTTAAAATCTTAAAAGAATTTTTCTTAGCATAACAAAAGTAGCATACGCTTATGTCCATTGCTATGCATTCAAAGAAATACCTTTTGCAATAAGACACTGTTTTAAATCAATTCCTTATCTTAGGATAAAACAAGACAAGGTAAACACAAACAATGTAGTATTTAAAAATTATTGTTGTGACACCAGTGTTAACTGGAAGAAGGAAGTGGCAAGGGAAGGTTACCTTAAGAATATCACCTCCCCCTCTGCCTTTGCCAGAAAAAAAACAGTATCCCCAAATAAATGTCACTGCATTGTAACTCTGATATTTTTTAATGTTCAAATTAATGCAAAGATTGCTTAACTTTTAATAATAATATATTTTGCCTGTATTTTTTGGTTTTTTATAGATTTTTTGGAGTGTTATATTCAAAAATGCTGAACTTTCGTTGATTGCCCTTTTTTAGATATTAAAATAAATATATATGTAGTAGTTATTATATTAAAATTTATATTAAAGTTCATAATGCTCATTGCTCTAGACGAAACTCCAACAACTCCAACAATAAATAATATCATTTTTTTAATACCATTTCAAAGAATTTATTTAAAAATTTATATTAAAGCAAAAACTTTTGCTCTCACATGCTCTATTTTACAAATCCAATGCTCCAACTTTTCAAATGTAACATTTTTTGCAATTTCTTGTTTCTTATTAACAAATTGTAGTACAAAATATTGCTGTGGGATGTGGTGGGAATTTATTTTCACTATTTTGTGGTGGGAATTTATTTTCTATTACACTATTAAATGTGGTGGGAATTTATTTTCACTATTTTATTTTAACTTATCGAAATGAATATAATACTGTTCAATTTACACCTTTCTTTTTAAACTCTCTTTTTGTGATCTAATTCATTTACAAGCTTATTTTTATTATTAAGGATTTGTTAACAAAAGACCCCTTGTCATCTCTTTCTTTTAAAAATGAAGCACACAAATCCGCAAAATTAACCTTACTGTGCAGCAGAACATTATTTCCAATTAACATTGACTCATCCACTTGCTTAAAAATTTTTGGCAAGTCTGCTGGTATAACATTTTTTGTGATATATTAAATTTTTGTTTCAGGCAACATTTTTTTATTATATTTTTTTCAACTGTCCTAATGTTTATTGCTGGCATAATAACATTTACATTGCATAATAATAACATTTACATTTACATAATAACATTTACAAGGAACTTTTTCAGTACATAACATCATTGTTAAGCATTGTTCAACAGATTGAAAGTAATTTTTTGATATTTCATAATAAATAACAGTAAAAGATGTTGATATAATGTCATTAAAATTTACTTGTGATTGCTCATGCATGAGTTATATAAAAAACCTGCCCATATTTTTGTGTCTGACTATATAATGTATTGTATAAGAGACAGCTCTTATATAAAAATAAGGTATAATTTTTATATTATAAAAATAAGGTATAAATTTCAACCTTTTTTGTTATTGATACATTCTTTTTGACCCCCTTCTTTTCTTTTTTGATTCATTCTAAACAAATTATTTGTAGTAATAAATAAAGATAATAAAAAAACAAACAAAAAAAAACAAACAAATATTGTGGTATGTTAACCGTTGAATAGCATTAAAATAAACTAACTTAATAGTTTTAATTTGATGTTGTTATGCAATAAAATTTTTTTTCAACTTTTGCAAATTGTTTTTTTTTGCTGTCGACAAAATTGTGAACTTTTTTTAGATGCAACACTAGTTTAATTGAAACAATAAAACCAAAACAAACCATAAAATTAGTAAAATTTTAAAACCGCCGTTTTTTTCAAAAATGGAATGATAATTTATTATATATATAAGTATATATTTATATATTTATATATATATATATATATATATATATATATATATATATATATATATATATATATATATATATATATATATATATGTGTATATATATATATATATATATATATATATATATATATATATATATATATATATATATATATATATATATATATATATATACATATTTGTATTAGGCTGATAACTTGTTCAAATCTTTCAATTATTTTAAGGTCTAAACACAAAGAGATGAAACTTTTTTTAGGGACTGTGAAATTATATATAACTTGATGATTGGTTTTAAAAATGTCTCCCATAGATCACTTTTTTAAAACTAGCTAGTTTACTTTTCGTTTCACTTAATTCAGTATTTTTATAGTTTTTCTTTGGTTTTACAAAACCTTGCTAAAGTTATTATTTAATGTGTAAGTAAATTTATTATAATGTTATGTTTTAAATTATAAAGTAAATTTCATTATTTAGATCCTTTTATGTAGAGGTTTATAAAATAAGCAGTGATATCATAAACAAAAACAAGAAAACTTGGCAAAACAATTCAGTTCATTTTGAGAAAGCAAAAGCAAAAAGAACTGAAATCAATAAAATTGAAGAACCACTTGACAAGCTAATTAAAATTCCAAATGCACAAGTTGTTTAAGGGAGGTTCATTTACTTGGGCTCTTTAAAAAAATCTGTTTTTGTAAGATATAAAGTTATTGCTTATGAATTAATTTCATTATGGACCAAACTGAATTTTCCAGCAATTACAGAAAAATCAGTTTCAAGAAAAGTTGAAAATTTGGTGAGTAAATATCATGGAGATCAAAAGGCACAGATAATCAGTATAAGCTATTACAATGAAATATTATTTGATATTAAAAATAAAAAAAGCGTATGGCTGAGTACTGAAGAAAAAAGGTTTTACAAAGTATAAAGTAATGGAAAAGTAGGATATGTTACTTTAAAAATTGTTTTAACTCATACATCTAAATTGTCAGCAAAATCATACATCAAATAGAAATCACTGACTCTGACTCTAGTAACAATGAAAGAGAGACTGACAATAATTTTGTCCCATCTACTAGCAATTTCACTAGACCTAAAAGAAAAATTAAAACTTCATCTGTTTCAGCTGTTTCTTTAGTAAAGAATGTAAAACTAAGTACACACCATAGCAAAAAAGTCATCAAGTATCAAAAGAAGGTACTAATATTGTAACTCCAACACAGGTAGGTATTTGCAAAGCAGTTTTGAATGGAACTGATAGGATCAAAAAAGAATTTTAATAAAGTTATAATAAATCTTTATGGGCACAACATTTTGATGGAAAGAAAATATATGTATACATATATGTATATTTATATATATATTTATATATATATATATATATATATATATATATATATATATATATATATATATATATATATATATATATATATATATATATGTATATATATATATATATATATATATATATATATATATATATATATATATATATATATGTATATATATATATATATATACATATATATATATATATATATATATATTTCTGAATTAATAAAAATTTATATATAATACTAGTATATATATATATATATATATATATATATATATATATATATATATATATATATATATATATATATATATATATACATATATATATGTATATATATATATATATATATATATATATATATATATATACTTAAATATATATTTATACTTAAACATATATACATATATACATACATATGTATAAGAATATTTGCTTTAAAGTTTGTTTATTATTTCAAGTTGTTTTTTAATTTAAGTTATTTATTGAATTTCTATTTAAATATCATTTAGATTTGACAAACAATTCAAAAAAAATAATTTTGACTCATGGCTCTTTCCTCGGAGATTTGAATATTATATTGAAGGAGTACACTGTATCTTTAAATGAAAAATCAGAAAAATGCAATCAGAGTTTAAAAAGTGTTTTTCATTTAACTTTGGGTAGTGAATTTGGAGTTTATGGTGATAATAATCAAGGCATTTGGACCTACAATGACAACTCCATAGTTACTTTTACTACAGATAATCTTAATGTCTCATCCATTAAAGCAAATAATCCTTATATGTTTGGCCAATGGTACTTCATTAGAGTACGTTTAAGTTTACAAGATGGATCCTTATCAGATCTACAAATCATTAATGGAAAAGCTGGTATGAAAATTTTTAACTATTATCATTATATGTAAAAACTGTTATTAAAATTAAGTTTTTTTTTTTCATTTATGTTTTTTATTTGAATTTGAGTTAGATTATTATTATTTAAAATATTCTATTCTAGAATACCTTGTTGGTAATATCCCCACTTCCTTACTCAACAATTATGTTATTGCTGAGATACCAATGCTGGAAAAGGAATATTTTATTTCGTTTGATGTTTATCCTTACGATTTTGGTTTTGAAGAACTTAATATTCTTTATTTTCTTGCTAATTTTAATAGTTATATAGTTGGCATTTGGTTTCATGAGGATGGTAGTGGCAGACTTAAAATATACACTCCTATTATTGATGATCAAGGTTTTATTTCTTTCATCACCAATCCTATTGGAATCAATGTATGGTCAAACATTGAAGTGTGTCAAATTATGAAAGATACATCTTATATATTCACAATCAAAATTAACGGAGAACTTGTATTTTCTAAAATCAATAATCAAACCCAAAGCTTTGATAATGTGTATGTTTATGCTTCAGTTAAATGGTTAAATATTTATGATTGCTTGATAAAAAACTTGTTTATAATAAATGGAATTTCAAGTAAGTTTTATCTGGTATTTTTTAAAAATAAAATGACTTTTTTAAAAAAAACTATTTTCAGTTTTTTTTGAGTTTAATCTGTATGTCAATAATATACAAACAACATTATTACTTAATAATAATGAAACAAATTTACTTTGTTTTTTTTTTAACATTTTTTATATAAAATTAACTAATATTTTTATTTTTATATTATAGTTTACAATTTTTATATTTTAAACTTATTTGAATTTTTTTTTAATTTTAAAACAATTTTTGAAATTTTTTTATTTTTATAACTTTTTTTTGTTGTTGTTGCTTTTTAGATAGCAGTTTGCAACCTCTCATTGTTCAACCTAAAGGTATTTAAAACAAGATGTAAACAACTTCCCTTAGTATAGTTAAGATTAAAAACTCTCAATTTACTGTGATTTTTTTATTTGTTCAATTTATGTCATTTTGTTAATATGACATAAATTTAATTCATGCTATATTAATAAAATTATTTATATGGCATAAATTGAACACTGTATTAATATGGCATCAATTGAATTCCTGCTATGTGTATTAATATATAATTATTATAATTAATTACATTGAAAATTCATAAGAAATTTAATTTTGATACAATAAAAGTCAAATAAGAAAACAATTTTCACATATTGCTTAATTACAGCCCTTTTTTTAAAAAAAAAAATAAATATAACTATAATTCAGATGTTTTGTAATGATAGTTGTATGGAATTATGGAGTTATCTAATTAAAACTCCTTATTTTTTTACAAATTAAACTCCATGCTGTGTCACAATAAACAGCTTTAGCAATAAATTTAACTAGCTATCTGAACCCGGAAAAAAAGAGGTCTTGGTAAGTATATTCCACACAAACCTTTTCTATACTAATTCCTTACATAGTTAAATATTTTTTAGAAAATGGTAGAAAAATAGTTCTTTTAAAAATTGCTTTTAGAGCAAAAAAATAAAATAAATATGCAATCTTAGAGCTTATTAGCAATTTCAAATGTTTAAAAAGAAGAGACCCAATTTAATACTGTTTTAATTTAAAAAAGAAAATTGTCTCTTCACTTGAATAAAATTAAACGCTGCCCATGCAGCGTTTAATTTTATTTACCTCATTCTTATACCAAATTATTTTATCAACAATAATAAATTGAGTCTTGATACAAGAAATCAAGTCTTTTTTTTTTCCCGCAGGGCCTAAATTTAATATACATGTAATGTTTTATCACGTGTGGCTAAAATTACACACTTATAACATCACTCTTTAGCAATAATAAAAATTGGAATATAGATTTTTGTCAAAGAGTAAACATTAGAAGTTGCCTTGCATTTTCTTCTCAACCCGTTTACAACGTTCCCTATCATTATCATCAATTATTTTACTTGAATTAGAAGCCACAGGTTACAAATAAATAGCTACATATATATATATATATATATATATATATATATATATATATATATATATATATATATATATATATATATATATATATATATATATATATATATATATATATATATATATATATATATATATATATATATATATATATATATATATATGTATATATATATACACACACACATATATATATATATATATATATATATATATATATATATATATATATATATATATATATATATATATATATATATATATATATATATATATATATATATATATATATATATGTATATATATATATATATATATATATATATATATATATATATATAATTATATATATATATATATATATATATATATATATATATATATATATATATATATATATATATATATATATATATATATATATATATATATTTATTTTTAGTTTAAGAAGTTATTCTCTGGCAACGAGTATGAGGTTCTTTATTGTGTAGAGACAATCAGTTGTCTCTAACAAAGTTCTGGATCAATAGGATAACCTTTTCTGTGCAGTATTGACACATTCAATTAGCTTCAAAAACTTTTTAAATATGCAAAATGTCTAACAGTCATTTTGCTTTATTTGCCTCTGTAACTCTCCAACATAATTCTCAGCTATCCTACCAGCTCAGTATACTCCTATAAGCATGAATCATGAACAATAGAAACCACACTCAATATGCTCCATTGACCTGTTGATAACTGGTAAGTTCGGTTTCCCCGTATGAATCTGCTCAGACAAATTTAAATGTGCCATTTTTATAATCTTTTTCTTTTTCTTCTTTATCACCTAGAATACATTCTCAGTCATCCTATAGGCAAGCAGGTATGAAGTATTTACTAAACACCTTAGGAATAAAATATTAATAATATTAGTTTTTTAAAAAAACTCTTAAATGTACTCCCCCCCCCCCTTCTCCTTCATAAAAAAAAAAAAAAGATTGATAATAAACTTCGACTATTAATGGAAGGCTCCAGATTGATTAAAATGAAATAGTGGTACATCTCCTAATAATTAAAAGACAACTAGTTCACATAGCTACTTGTAGTCCTCGTGTTAAATACCTCTGTGGTCAATTGCCTCTTGAGGAACTTCAGGACCTCCCTATTAATGTTGTTTCAAAACAACCTAATGTGTAACCCATTCTAATCAAACCTGATTTGCTCCATCTTATCCACCTCATACTGAGTGACCAGCTTTTATATGATCTTACGTATAGTGCTTTCCTGTGCCATTTTATTTTCTCATCAGTAAGATCCTCCACAAAATGAGAAATGTGTACCTCTGACATGTGTACCTCTGACATGTATTGCAGATAAATAAAAAAAACAGGGAAGGATGTGAAGATGATAAAAACTCTAAAAAAGTACTTCAGCATTGTAGTGTTAGAAGGAGTAATTTCACAGCATATAGCAAAGATCTGATCAACAATGTTGTAATGCTCTCCTATATTTAAGATAAAATCTGCCTGGTCTGATCAACTCTCTTGGAGCGTTCAGCTTAGATTACTCTCAGATTGATGTCATTTGTGTTGTCAATATCATTAAATTATTTGTTGAATCTTGTTCTTTGCATCCATTAAAAAAGAAGTAACAACTAGTGCGGATCTTTGAATGTTTCACTCTTGCAGGTAAGATATTTGCCAGAAAATAATTTAGAACAAGGTACAACAGACTTAGTAGATTTAAACTGTAAAGAATTTTAAAATAGTCTTCAGCATTTATTTATAAAAATGTATATCTGAGGTTTTCTAATGCTGAGTAGCTGGTTAAAATATTCTATCAATCAGCTGCACATGACAGCTGGTTGATGAATACTTTATGGAAAACAGTAGCTTTCTTGTATTAGTGTCTTCCTCTTTTTTCCTTTATTTGCATCTTTTCTAAGAGGACAACCAATGGAAGCCACAAAACTAAACTTTTTAATTGACCAAATATTACTTAAATTGGCATGTGACATGTTTTTTTTGTAAGAAAATTATATGTTTATAAACATATGATAAGCATTTTGTTGAGTGTTACTTTAAATCAGGCATGTTTATGACCAGAATACTGAAATTTTCATTGGTTTTTATTTGATACATGACAACCATTTAATAAAGTTATTGTTTTGCAAAACAATAATATTTATATACAGTTATAGATAATTTTTTTCTAGCCCACAAGGCTTATGAGAATGCGAGTTTTGTAAGCTTAAGTTTAAGCCTCTTATAATATATTTTAAATAAGCGTATCTGAGCCTATTACAAAAACTTAATATTCATATAAAACATTATAACAAATTAAATAACATTGTCAACAAAACAACACTCATTTTCAAAAGATTTTGTTTTTTTAAATTTTACAGAAATCACTTTTTGACAACTGATTATGTTTTTATGGTTATTAATAGCCTCAGTGGACTTGAGATAATAACAGAGACTTGAGATATGTACCAGAAATAGTTTTGTACCTTGAGATATGTACCAGAAATAGTTTTTTTTTTCCTCAAGAAGGAAAAAAAAAACTATTTCTGGTACACTTTTTTGCTGAGCTCTACTCTAAATTACGCATGTTTTGAGGGGTATCCTGGAGAAAAAAAAAGTAAGTTTTTGGTACACATCTAAATCCCTTCAATTTATAGTAGAAAATATCTAATAAATTTATACAGAATTTGTATTGGTAATTTATATTGATAAAATTTAGTTGATAATTTATAATACAAAATTAAAGTTGATAAATAAAGAAATGTAGTTCTATAGTTAGTATGAAGAAGTTTGAATTTATTGAATTGAATTTTAAGTTAGATAAAGATTAATGATCGTGAGGTCACAATATAAACTTTTTGAAAGAAAAATATTTTGCCTATTTGATTACCATTTAGGTCCATATTTTTTGATTAAATTTATAAATCTAAATAAAAAGTTATTACCATAAAGCTATATAGTTAAACTATAACCTCTATATAATTTATAAGCGAATTATAATATTTGATAAATAAATAGTTAAGGTTTTTAGCATAAAAATTGACAAATTTCAACCTGTTTTTTTAACTATTTAAAGAACAATTTATATTCACTCAGGTGTAAACGTATCATTTGGCACAGTTTGAAAATTTTAACTTTTTTGCTGAATTAATATCCCAAAATTGCCCTTTTATGAGGGTTGATTCTATATATATTGGGGACTCCAAAACAATAAATTTTAAAATCCTGGGTAAAAATCCAAGGGAGATATTTAGCTTCAAAATTAACAAATTTTCTCACTTACTCAAGTACTTTATTTTGGAATTGTAAAGCTTAAATTAGCTCAAATAATTTTAATACACATTTTATGTTACTAAAAAAAAAAAATAATATAGCAATAAAAAAATACAAAATAAATATGTAAAATTATTATTCATAACATTTCTAAGTTTAATTATCACAAATATCTTCGTTGAACCCTTTTGTGCTTTTCAGAATTTTTTCCTATTGTACTCAACAACACAATTCAACAGCTGTTTGGAATACTGTGGATAAGACATAATCATTTTGAATCTTTGTCAATGAGGCTTGAAGTTTGAATTGAGTGCCTCTGTTGCTTGCTCACTGTAAATTCCAAGACCAGTTTTATGGTACTTTAGAAATTGTGGAACTTGGTAAAAGACAACATGAACTTTTGGTGTGACAGACAACTTTAGATAATTGCTCTTAATCTTTAGATAATTGCTCTTAAATCTTTTTCTCAAAGTCTGAAATTGAGTGAACATCCAAAACACGAGTTAATAACTTGGAGAAACAAATGTAGAACATGGCAGATGGATGATGCTTCAAATGCCTTATCAGTCACGGTTATCTGCTTCAGAGAGTCAACTTTTTTTTAAGCAACTTCATGAAATCATTGCCATTGAAGTGACCACCATTGTATGAATGTAATGGTATATGTATTGAAGTCAACCATTCTTTTGTTTTTGGCAAAACTTGAACTAAGTGCTTAATAAGATGGTTAACAACGTCGAGAAGCAAATGAAGTTCCATTGAAGGAATAGCTTCTAAGACTAGCTTTTCATCTAGAAATCGAAGTAATAATGGATAAACAGCATTCTCAAATTTTTTTGATTTCTTTAGATCAGCACCAGATAAAATAAACATTTGATGTTGCTCTCTGATTGTTCCAAATGTTCTGAGTTGACCACAGTTGTTCAAATTTGTTGACTCAATGTTGCACCAACAGCAAGAATGCTTGCTACTGTGAGACTGAATTCCAAATATAATATTTGCAAGCTTTATGTCACATGACAGAATCAATTTGTCAATTAACTCATTAACTTGCATTAGTTCCAAAATCAGTTTGATATTGCCAAATGTTTCAGTAGTGTTTTCAGAGATTCCTACAATTAGTTGCTTTTTGAGGCCTGTGATTTTAAAATTTTCACTTCAAGCCAACTTAATTGATTTTTTTACTGGACTTTGTTGTTCTATTTAGTGCTTAGATATTAGACTCAAACTAGCTTTGAAAAAAGACCCTCCACCATTAAGGCCTAGTTTCAAAGTGTCCGAGCTCATCAAATCTTTTGAAACTGTAATGTTTTCCTTCAGGATTTTTAACTTGATACAATGAACAATGTCACAAACCTCATTAGAATCTGGCAATTTTACATTGATAGCAATAAAAAAATCATTTCAACTAGGTACTGCTGATGCAAATTTCTGTTGAAAACTTGGCTCAAGAAAGCGAACTGGAGTAATTGGTTTATAAAAGATCAAAGCTTTCTGATTTTATTGTTTGAAAGCCCAGTACTCTGCTGAACATCAACCATATTTTTTGTTTCAAATAGCCTTGAAAGAGTGAATGAGCTGCAGATGTTCCTTAAGAAAGAAAACTAAATCAGTTACTTCACATATAAATTGTATTGCTCAGAATGTACAGAATAATAAAATAACTAACTTTTTCTTTTTGGAAGAGGTTTGCCATGAGCTTGACCAAGACGAATTGTTCCGCCTGGAGATGCTTCTTTCTATGCAATGACATGAAGCAACTTGTTCTGCGCCAATAGAATCTTCCAATGCAAATTGATATAAGTTTGCACAGCAAGTTGTATCACTGCAATTTCCACAAGCAATGATAGACAAGCATCATTTTTCAACTGACTTTCTTTCTTCTTACAAATATTTTAATGCCCTTTTGAAATGGATGTTTTTCTTTGCCTTTCACCTTCGCAATTTGAGAAATAGTGCAAACACAACATGTTGTAAGTCTTGTTAATGGTTTCACAACAATGGAATCAAAACTGTAGGGTTGTATTGCCTTTAAGGCATTAGCTCACCCAATTTATTCACCTTGCAACGGCATGTAACACAAATTCCAAGTGGCACTCTTTCATCTTGAAAATTCACATCTGATGAAATCAAATAATGAATATCAGAAATGAAATTGTTTTAAATTTCTCCGTCACTTTTCTTCATAAAAATAACATCACTGTTCTTCTGCAATCATCATGGTCTTATGACTTGAAAATCATTATGGTCTTAAAAATGTAGAGGTTTTTTTTTTTTTTTTAATAGCTAAAAATAACAATGATTCCAATACCTATGCATTATTATTTTTATCTAATTTGTAAGTGTAATATTTTTTAGCATGATATAAAGAAAGAAAGTCATGTTAATATTTGTAACTTTTATTTACGTTCATATATTAAATATATTAAACTTAATTATATACTGTTAAACTGTTTATAGTTTCTCGTATTTTGACTATCATAAGTTTAGTGCTACATATTTTTATTTCATTTATGTGCGAATTCTTTGTGCTGAATTTGTCTCCAAGGAAATAGTTTTGTAATCATTCATTGTCTGAAGGGAGTGTGACAAATATTGGTCTGGAGGAAATTACTTGCGTAGCAATTACTAATGATTATTTAAAGAGAATATTCTAAATGAGTGTTCAAAGGAAAATGGTTGTGTCACAATTGTTAGAGTATGGTAAAAAAAAACTATATATTTTTGCTAAAAAATATTTGTAAAGTATAAAAAAAAATTTTAAAAAATTCAAATCAAAATATCTCCTTTGGACTTTAATCCAGGATTTTAAAATTTATTGTTTTGGAATCCCCAATATATATAGAATCAACCCTCAAACGGGAAATTTTGTGATATTTAGTCGGCAAAAAAGTCAATATTTTCAAACCGTTTTGGAAAAAAAAAAAATGGTCTGCATTCTTTGAATGCAAATATTCATCAGACGTCCAAGGACGTACTATTTCAAATATAGATATTTTTAGATATCCCAAGATGTACCATTTTGAATGTCCAAGGACATCCTGTGCCGACTGGGATATAACCCATAACATGCAACATAGATGACAGTTGTGCATCATTTTCCCAGATGTTTTCAAAGATGTATTATAAAATTTCAACCCTACTGTTGAAATTGATTATTTAAAAGCAAAAGAAAACCCAAAAAATGAGTCTAGGGGAGCTAGGTATGTAAAATAAGTTAATAGTTAAAAATTATTTTTTTCTTTGAAAAAATATTGATGTTTTGAATTATTTCTTTTATAAATTTCTAAGCAATGGTATAAACGTGGTTGCAATCAGTTCTTATTTAAAAAGTGTTGAATTGGTATAAAAAGTTTATAAAGCGGTTAGTTTTCCTAAATAGCATATATCATCAGTAGCTCAGTGGTTAAATGCGCATGAAATTAGGGCCTAACATTTTCATGGGTTCAAATCCATTTCTAAGCAAAAACACTTATTTTAGTTTTTTAAACCTTTTTTAAATACAAAACAAAACAATTTAAGCAAAAAAGACTTTTAATTGTTAGAAAATTTTAAAAAGTTATTCACAAATAATATACACATTACTCAACTTACCCTACTGACATTAAACTTACAGATGTATTTATACAATGCTACACAAATAAAATTTTTACATTAAATATACTTATACTTTTTTGTAAAAATAAATGAGAGACTCTTACTCACCATTTGGGCTTAATGGACTATTAAGTTCAGCAATGTTACATAAAATTTCTAATGATGAAATTTTTGTTTAGATTATGTTGATAACAGAAAAGAATTTCGTTTGGTTCAAGGTTTATTTCTTGGAACTCTTAGAGTTTTAAAAAAGATTTTCTCTGTGTCTTTTAAAGTAAAGCCAACAAAGTTCATTAAAGGTATAAAAAATGTCCTTCATTTAACGTTGGGTAAAAATTTTGAATTATATAGTTACAGAAGTCTAGGTGTTTGGTACCATGAAGATGGCTCTGGAAAGCTTGTCATTGTTGTTTCAATAAATGGTAATGCAAACTATTATATTGAAACGCCTCCTCTTAGATTAGGTGAATGGTCATTTGTTAAAGTATGTCAAGATTTTCAAGAGAGTAAATATTGGCTATCTGTTGATTTAAATGGTTTAAATATTCATAAAGTTGAAAATTCTGATCCTAGAAATTTTAAAAACGTAAAGGTATATGCATCTGATCTTTGGTATGATGCTCAACATGGTACCATTGCAAAACTTTTAATTGTCAATGGATCACCTGGTAAAGAATATTATTTATTACTTTATTTTTTAAACTTAAGTTTCTTTTTTTGTAAGTTACAATTGTTATCTTATTTTGTAGAGTACATTGTTAGTAATTCTCCCACTTCATTAGTAAAGGGAAAATTTGTAGCTGTGTTACCAAAGCTTGAGAAAGAATATTTAGTTTCATTTGACCTTATTCTTAATAAGTTTGCTCCTGGATTCCATGGTGTTCTTTATTTTTCTCTTGATTCTGGTTATGGAGTTTTAGGTGTTTGGCATTACCAGGAGGGAGCATTTTTAATTGTTACTCCACTTAATGGTTTCTTTGATTTGAGCTTCGTTGGTAGTAAATACTTCATCACAAAACAATATGAATTATCAATATGGATTAGCATTGGAATAGTTCAAGTTTTAAAAGGAATGAATTATGTATACACAATCAGAATAAATGGAGAACAAGTCTTTTCTGATATTAACAATCATGCTCAAAGTGCGGAAAATGTCAAAGTGTATGTCTCTGACCCTTACGATGAGGCTCAAGATGGGTCAATAAGAAACTTTTTTATTAGCAACAGTATTTCGAGTAAGATATGTGCTAAATTTTTTTAACAATTATACTATTTAAAGAATATTACAAAAAATAGTTTTATTTTTGAATTTTTTATATTGCATATAAAAAGATATAAACATAGAAAAAAGAAATGTATGCAATTGCTACATTGAACTTTTTATATTTTTAATTAATAGTTTGGTTAAAAGTAGTAAGTATTAGTTTTATACAAATACACCTAATATTTGTATAAAATTATTTTTATTAATTGTTTGTTTTATATTTATAGGATAAAATATGCTTAAAAATTTAACTTTATAAAAAAAATTAATAGTGATATCCGGAGTAATGGTAGAGATTAAAATACCAAATTACAAAGTTGTTGAATCTACTAATAAACAAACAAAAAAACCCATACCTTAACAGCAAACCATTCGTTCAAATGCCTGTACAGTCAACGGACATTAATCCCATTGAACATTTATATGAAGTTTGGATCAAAATATTGGAGAGCGTTCATTTTTCAACAAAGAGAACCTCAAAGTGTCTTTTGAAGCAAGGGGGGACTACTAAGTATTAAAATAATTGTTTTTTTATTTAATAATTTATTATAAATTAGTAAATTATTAATAAACAAAAAGGGAAGGAGGCTGGTTAACATAGATTTCTGCTTACTTTTAAAACTTCTGCCAAGTAGCCTATTTAAAAAAAGCCCCAAAATATTTACCCCTCTACCCCTAAATGTGAAAGCAACAAGTTGATAAAATGTCATTTGTACTATTCTCAACTAGATTTATAATCATCAATAAACTTAACCCCTCTTAATTTGAAAAGGTTACAAATTTTATATGGTCATAATTTTTGAACGCTGTCATGCAATTTAAATCTTATCGATGAATATAAGTTTAGTTAAGAATAGTGCAAAAAACATTTTATCAACGTGTTGCTCTTATGTTTAGGGTAGGAGTAGGGGGGGGAAACTTGGGGCTCTTTCGTTCCTAGCCTCCAATGATTGCAATTTTTTGTAAAGCATCCTTTTTTGACATAAACATAAACATATAAAGGTTTGAGTTTGCTCCATGTTTGGTAGTTGCTATCTCAAAGGCCAAAAAATGTTAGATCCTCCCTATAAATATATATATATATATATATATATATATATATATATATATATATATATATATATATATATATATATATATATATATATATATATATATATATTTATATATATATTCCTACATACTATAAATATTTTCGAGTGATATTATGAAGACTTTACCTTGTGGTTAAACAATGGCTGAGTAAGCTGTTAAAAATGACTGCTCCATAATATAGACGAGTTCTGTATTTTTGAAGTGAGCTATGACTAATACTTTTTTCAGTTTCGTATTTCATTATTTAATATGATCACTTATTTTTTCACTTTTTAGCCTTTCATTTTGGAATAAAAAGTTTGACACCATTAGTACTTTATTCTTAATTCAGTTTTTTTTGAATAAAAAATCAAAAGTAGAATTAAATAGTAAATTGAAAAAAGTAAATTAACGACTGAATACTTGAAAAACTGTAAATTGTGTGAGTTAGGAAAACATAAAGATGAAAGAGATTTCCAAAGCATTGATGTTTGAGGAAAAAACTAGATTAAAAGTATTTTGAACAAGAAGAAACCTTTAACCTACATTTTAAATATGTGAGTTTGCTAAACAATTACTTAAATTAGGTTGAATTAATAAAATAGATAAAAGCTTGAGCAGCGACCTTGGTTGTATTGTTATAAAAAGTAATGAGAACCTTACAATGACTGGTCAGATGCTAAGCTTGACATCTAATACAGATCCAACAACAATGTATTTTTTTATCTTTTCTTTAAGAATGTCATTAAAAAAACCAAATATGACAACAGTATACCATACAAAGATGAATAAAGATGATGTGGTAGTGGTGTAGTAACTTTTTATTCAAACTGTTATGTAAAACAAAACAGAAATCAATTCAAAAAATTTAAAAAAAAAAATTTTTTTTTTAATTATTTGAAATAAGATTTAACTTTAAATGAAAGTGAGACAACACAGTATTTTACAACTAAAAGTTTATTTTTTATTATCATATTAAAAAAGCTAATAATTTTTGTTACTAATATTTTTGCATCAACAATAACTGCTCTCAAAGTAATGTGACACTGTAGGTCTAAAATCAGTTTCTGAAATCAAGTAACTTAATTTCATAAATAAAAATTGTTAGATGTACTTGATTGTACTTGATTTGATCAATTTGATAGCATTTCACAGTTTTTCAAAAATTTTTATAAATAATTTTTTGTTTGTCATTTTTTATTGGTTACATGCTTTTTTCACTTTTATAAAGTGGTATCATAAAATTCTGCAGCATTAAATGATACCAAAACTTCTGGAACTCCATTTCTCAAAAAATAATTTGTAGTTCTGCGTTGACTGTGGCATCCAGAAAAAGAATCTACTAGAATTTAAAACAGTTCAACACCCAGTACGAAGCCATGATCCATATGCACTCTGCATCAAGGTTTCTATTCTTTTGGCCATGTATCCTTGCTTTCTTTACCTTAATCTCCATACATTCTACACAGTTTTTCACATATCTTTCAACATCTTGACAATAGCCAGGCCACCAAGCTTCCAACTTTAATCTACATTGAGTTTGCA
Source organism: Hydra vulgaris (assembly GCF_022113875.1). Classification (NCBI taxonomy): domain Eukaryota; kingdom Metazoa; phylum Cnidaria; class Hydrozoa; order Anthoathecata; family Hydridae; genus Hydra; species Hydra vulgaris. The sequence goes on along the minus strand of NC_061160.1, from coordinate 50,145,378 downwards.
TTGTGCCAAAATGTATACCATTGTAATTTGATGCACCTTTTCTGCCACAGAGCACCTGCTCTGTGGCAGAAAGATCTTATAAATCTAGTAGAAACAAATTGATCTGCTGCTAATTCTAATAGAAATAAACAGACCTGCTGCTAATTCTGGTTTTGATATGCGTCAATACTCTATAGTTTTCTGTTTCTTTAATTATCTGCTCAAGATTCACAATATCTGGTTCCACCAAGTGTATAAAGATTCGGTTCCACCAAGTGTATAAAAATTCGGTTCCACCAAGTGTATAAAGATTCTGTTCCACCAAGTGTATAAAGATTCTGTTCCACCAAGTGTATAAAGATTCTGTTCCACCAAGTGTATAAAGATTCGGTTCCACCAAGTGTATAAAGATTCGGTTCCACCAAGTGTATAAAGATTCGGTTCCACCAAGTGTATAAAGATTTGGTTCCACCAAGTGTATAAAGATTCGGTTTCACCAAGTGTATAAAGATTCGGTTCCACCAAGTGTATAAAGATTCGGTTCCACCAAGTGTATAAAGATTTCTTGTAGAAAAGACAATCTCGATAATGCATTTGCATGAGGAATGTTTTCTTTTTTATAGCTTATATCTTAGTCAAATACTATCATTTGCAGGGCCCATATTAAAGTTGTAGCAGATGTCACTCTATGCAGTTCTTTATTACAATCAAATATAACCTCTAATGGTCTATGATCTGATATCAATTTAAATTTCCTACCCAATAAAAAATTCCTAGTTCTGTGAGTTGACCATTCAATAGCCAACGTTTCTTTCTCTATATATGAATATCTTGTCTCAGCATCTGATAAAGATCCTTAGATACAATACTGGATGACTATTTTATAAAAGTATTCCTGATATAGCTTTTTCAATTGCATCAGTTGTTAATTCTAGATCTTGATTGATGTCATAAACTTTTACCACAGGTTCTTTGCAAAGATTAATTTTTAGCAACTCAAATGCATGTTAATGTATTTTCCACCATTTAAATGTAACTCCTTTCTTCCTTAAATTATTTAAAGGTATTCCCAGCATATTTTTCAATGTGTTGACCATAAATGTTTACTAGTCCTATAAATGACTCAATTCTTTTTTTATCATTAAAAGGGTTTATTTTGAGTATTTTCTGACCAAGTTACAATCTGGGGTAACTCCATTTTCTGACAGAACGTATTCTAAAAATGAAAGACTTTTTGTTTCGTTCTCTGATTTTTTTTTATTCACACTCATCCCTTTCAATTCTTTCAATTTGCTCAAAATTTTACTCAAATTTGATTCAAGTTCTTCAGCATTTTTACCAACCACATATATCATTTTAAAATATAATTATATTAGCAATAATATCATCAACAACAGATTTTGTTGTTCTTTGAAATATCGCAATTGCAGTTTTAATTCCAAAAGGTTAAAATGTCGATCTTAACAATACGATAGGGGTATCAACTATTGTTATTTCTTGTGTCTCTTTGCCCATCTCAATTTGATGATAAGCTCCCTTGAGGTCAACTTTAGCAAAATGTTTCATTCAAGAAGCTTTAGATGTTATATTTTTTTTGCTTCAGGTTTTTTTAATCTTTAAAGAAACTTGTTTTGTTTTTTATATTTTTTCAAAAATTTTTTTACTACCCCTAATAGTGAATCTTTTTGTAGTCTTTTGATCAACTTTGGTCATCGGCAATAACATAAACCTTGTTAAAATCTTTTAAAAAAGTGCCTTAACCTACTATAGATCTTAGCTCTAATTAGTTCTGACGTATATTAACTATTATTATAGTTGTCATAATAATTAAGAAAAATTGCCAATAAATGATAAGAACAGATTATATTTTTAAACTATGGTGTTCATTTTACCTAAAAAATGCATTTATTTAACATCTTATTTAAATTTGGACAAGCAATTGTGAATTTAAGAAGATTTTTTTTTTTTTTTTTAAATCTTTAGTCTGTTTTTTTACTATAAACATTTATTTTTATGATATCGCAAAATTTATAATTTTAATGTTCTTCATCATTTTATAATTTACAGACCTAATCATTTAACAGAAATAAGTCGTAGTCAACAAAATATCATAAAGACGCTATCATATTTTATAATCGCCTTAACTTCAACGAGTAAAAATATAAATCTGTTTTGAGGTACAGAATCAAATGTTTGTTGAAATCAGGATAGATTTTATTGATAAACTGGTGAGATGCTATAAAAGGCAAAATAATATCAAAAATTTCTATTAGATTAGTTACCCATGATTTATGATGAAGGAAGCCATGTTTATTTGAAGAGAGCTTTTTATTATCATTTATGTGCTTCAAATTTTTTTCATTACAAGTTTTTTAAAGATTTTATAGTCATTAGAGATTTTTTTCAAAGATTTTATAGGCAACCTTTTTTTTTAAAGGCTGGACTAATATTTGCTAATTTCCACAGAATGGGTACAAATCCAATATTAATTGATATATAAAAGGTTTTGTTAATGAAATTGCAAGCAGGTTTTTTTGCTTGGATAAGATATTAAATATATGGGGTCAGTTTTTTAATGTGTAAAGTTAAGGTTCATATTTTTTTTATTTTATTAATCTTGGGAATAAAACATTTGTGAACAGTGGGATAGTTGTTAGTATATTGAAGATTTCATCCACAGTTTTTTGTAGTAAATAAAAAATACCAGTCAATTAATGCAATGAAGTTTTGACACATAGTAAGAATTGAGATTTACTTTTGGAAAATACTTCTGAAACTAAGAATCTCCAAATGGTACTAAAATGACCCTTAGTGTTATTACCTGGTATATTACGAGGAGACAATTTTAAAATATTATTACTGTCTGGAAAGTAGAAAATGTGATATGTTGTGTACAGAGGCTGTTTTGGTGAATATTTCAAAAATTCGATAAGATTGTTTAGTTTAAAAGATTTAATACCATATTTTTATTCTAAAAGTTCAACAATCGAATAGTCATTGTAGGGCTTCTTAATTTTATGTAGCTATGAGCTATTTTTAAGGATTCAGCAACATATTCAACATATAAGCTAAAGACTTAATTTTTTTATATTTATATTTACAAACAAAGTAAATTCTGTATTCTGATTATTAAAATTTAATGAAGTAAAATTATGGGACACTCCACTACATTTTTATATAAGTTATGTAGTAATATAATTTGATAATACTAAAAATTAAAATTATAATAATAATATAAATGGTTTTTAGATGGAAGCATTGTACCAATTATTGTTCTTCCTACAGGTATTTGTAAATTTATTAAAAAAATTTTGTAACTTTAAATACAAAAATGAATATACATACACACATATATATATATAATTTAGTTTTCACTATATATATATATATATATATATATATATATATATATATATATATATATATATATATATATATATATATATATATATATATATATATACATATATGTATACACATACATACATACATTCATACATATATATTTACATACATATGTATATACATACATACATATATATATATATATATATATATATATATATATATATATATATATATATATATATATATATATATATATATATATATATATACATATATATATATATATATATACATATATATACATACATATGCATGTATACATACATATATACACATATATATATACAATTTTTTTTTAATTTATTTTTATACATACATACATATATATATATATATATACATATATACATATATACATATATATATATACATACATATATATATATATATATATATATATATATATATATATATATATATATATATATATATATATATATATATATATCATATATATATATAATATATATATATATATATATATATATATATATATATATATATATATATATATATATATATATATATATGGCTCCCATTTATCAGTGAATTTTTTTACTTCAAAAGTATATCAACCTGGGTCTCAAAAGAACCACAATTTTATAGAGATATCAGAAATAATATTGTTTTCAAATAAAAATTTATTCATATACAATTAATTTTTTTATACAAAGAAACCATTTTTAACTAAAGATAGTTTTTTATGACATTTTGTTTGCAATTTTTTTTCTTAAAGTTTTAATACAAAAGATCATTATGAATTTTGAAATCACTATAAAATTCTGATATTCTAAGGCCCAGGGTGTCAAACTTCTGAAGAAAAAAATTCACTGAATTATGGGAGCCAGTTATTAATCAGGAATCATGGTGGGTAATCTTTTATAAAAATTAAAACCAATGAATTTTCATTTACTTTCAAACCAAATTTCATCTGTTTTTATACAGGAAACTGGAGATCATAAAAATATACCAAAATGTCAACATATGTTAACCAAATATATTTATATATTAGGCTTGTCCTCATTTTCTAAGTAAAAAAGTTTAATTGTTTGAACCCCTAGTTATGTTTCAATATATATAAAAATAATTCAGGACAAATATGAGCAGGGTTGATCAATATTCAGATGTGGTTCAACACAATTTTAGTTTTGTGATAATATTGGTATATGAGAATTTTGCAAAAGAACCTAAAAGTGACAAAATGTTCAATATTTTTGTTTAGATATATTGTTTAAATATTTTGTTGTAAATTATATAATTTATTGTTAACACTCTTTGGTACCTTACAAAGTTATTTAAAAATCTTGTATAATCTTGAGTACTTTGATGTTGTAATTGGCAAAAGCCATCTATAGCATAAAAGCTGATTGATTAGCATCAACCAGTGTTGGAGCTGGTTGTATTGAAACACATACAACAGAATATTTCTTCCAGCTCCCATTAATGTATCTTTGGGAGGATTTGATTATCTTTTGCCTTCAATCTTGAGGCAAATTTTAACACAAAGTGTCAACTAGTTAAATGATTCTCAGAGAAAGAATTGGAACCCTTGAGATGTTTCTAGGTGGATTTGGCTACAATACAACACGAAACTCTTGATTCCTGATTGTGTTTCTAAGAAGAGTAGTAATAAATTTGCTACTCTGGGCATGCCAGATCTTTTACCAGCTGAAGATCTGGAAATATGGAACAGCCCAGATGACTTTAAGGCTGCTGAGACAATTGTGAAATCATAAGCACTAACCAATGACTATGCAGAAAATGAGGTTGCTCTGATCTAAGATGCAGCAAAATCTGATTCAAGAGCGAAAAGCAGCTGAAGTAAACTCTTTAAGTTATTGAAGAAAAGCGGGCAAACTTTCTTTATGCAAAGAAATCCACTTCAAAATTAATTCATTTTAATTATGTCAACTATTCTAGTGTTTTTTAATGGTTTCAATTATTAAAAAGTCTTTTAATTATAGTAATTCAGATTGATTTTTTTACCATTTGCTTTTTAAAACTAAAACAAATGTGCAATTTTTGCTACAAATGCTACAGATTCTATATCTTTTTTAAGCTTGTAAAAGTAAAAATGTCAATTTGCTTTAGCTACCCCTAAATATTGTTCAATTGTAATCATTTTTTGCCTGAATTTTTTTTATATATACTAGAACCACTTGAGGGGGGTCATATATATATATATATATATATATATATATATATATATATATATATATATATATATATATATATATATATATATATATATATATATATATATATATTATATATATATATATATTATATATATATATATATATATATATATATATAATATATATATATATATATATATATATATATATATATTATATATATATATATATATATATATATATAATATATATATATATATATATATATATATATATATATATATATATATATATATATATATATATATATATATATATATATATATATATATATATATATATATATATATATATAAATATATATATATATATTTACTTAGATGAATAAGAATAACTGGTTTGCGAGATTTAAAGTTTTATGCCTGAAGGCAATCATGATTGATGATTGCCTTCTGGCATGAAACTTTAAATCCCTCTAAGCATTTGTTTTTGTTCATCTAAATAAATAAATATATATATATAGCTTTATTATTTAATAAGATTGAGCACTGTAACACGTACAACAGACTTTGTATTATTACAATAATATACTTAATCTCAAATATATTCTATATATCTATATCTATACAAATATATACAGTACCTACTTAAATATTAGACTCAAAAAAGAAATGATCAGATTTCATTTGGATTTTCTTTAATAAGTAGTGGTTATTGCTGCTTACTTTGTGTCATTATTGTGTAATTTAACTTCTTGTCATTCATTTTTTGCTTTAGACTAGGAAAATTTATAATATATATATATATATATATATATATATATATATATATATATATATATATATATATATATATATATATATATATATATATATATATATATATATATATATATATATATACTTTTAAATAATACTTTCTGTATATATGTGTGTGTGTGTGTGTGTGTATGTATGTGTGTGTTTTTAAAAAACAATAAAATTTAATTAGTTTTCTTAAATATTTTAATGATTTTTACATGAACTGCTATTAATTCTACTAATTGTCTTTTACCATAAACGGTCAACACTATTTGTTAGTACTGGTTGTGCAAAGAAAAAATTTTAGAAGGATAAATGACTTCATGTAGCAAATATGCTAAATGACGAGTCATGCAAGTGTTTTGATTGATGAAATTAGAGATAATGTTTTTTTTTTTTTTTTTTTTTTTTTTTTTTTTTTTTTGTTATTTACTCCTCAAGGCTGAGAAGGCCACTACAGACGAGGAGGCTACTTAATAGTGGTTTGTTTGAGCATCAACCATGATTGTATTTAAAGAAAAAAGAAACAAATTTTTATCCAAAACGTCCCACTAAAACTTTTTAGGCTAGCTATTCTGTTTCTAATATTCCAAATTATTATTATAAAATAAAGAAAACAGATGGAAATCTAAGTTTTGTATATAAAGTTCAGTACAATGATTAATTCTATGAAACCAAATATTTTTAAAATTAATGTATCATTTTATTGTAGATGATGGTTGTATAATTTCTGCAATTTTATTTAATCTGACTAAGTTAAATAAATTTGATTAACTTAGTGAGCTAGATAAGTTTAATTAAGAAGATAAAAAACTAGTAATTTCTGTTGCAAATGCACTGCAAATAGTGTAAGAATAACTCGTTATTAAGAGAAAGGATTATTCAAAGAATAGCATTACTATCAGAGCATAAGCTTTCTTGACTGGTGCTATTTAAAGTAATGAATCTAAGTAATTCTATTTTTTGTTCAAATTTGGTTTAATTATATTACGATTGCTCAATGTGCTTTTGCAGTTCTGAAATTTAGTTTTTGTTTAAAAACTGTATTAACTGCTTTAAGAAAAAATATAATCTAAATAGACAAAAAGATAATCTCAGAAAATTCATAAAAAAAGTAAACTTAAAATAATTAAAAACTATTTAAAAGTTTGAATCATGAATTCATTTGAATCATGAAATCATTAAATTGAACTTTCATGAAATTAAAATTACCATCATAAATGATTTTATTGTATTTTTAATTAATTATTAAATGTATTTATATTTTTAATTATTTTTTTTTTTTAATTTATTTTCCTGTTTTATTTGTAATTGTAGACTTAAAAAAAAAGTATTATTAAAAAAAAATTTAATGTAACTTTTGTTTAATTAATTAAATATATTAATATCATGATGCATTAAAGATTTTATTTGTAAGTATATCTTATTTAAATGTTTTTAAATAAGGTATACTTACAAATAAATAACTAAACCAATGTAACAAATTAATTTTTATAAATATTTAATTTTGTTTCATTTTCTAAATGCTGAAGTTTTATGACATTCTCCAAAGTTGTTTTGTGATATCAAATAAGTAAATTATAAACAAATGTACTGTTTTGCAACTTTTTTTTTTGAAATTATTTTTTTGAAAATAACATTTTCAAAAAAATTATTTATTTGAAAATAACATTAAAAGATCATCATTTTTCATTTGATAAAGTTTAAAATGTTTCAAAAAAATGAAAAGCTAAATTTTCTGAACTAATAATTTAACTTCAAAAATAATTAAAATGTCAAATCAAAATTTTTTTCTTTAAATTATCTTTTTAGTTTAATCAATAGTGCAATTTAAAAAAGTTGAATTTAAAATTAAACTTTGAAATATAAATCAAAATACAATAACAGCTAAAATATAATTTAATAACCAACAATATTCAAAAATTAAAGAAATATAAAATCCTAAAATAAGGTTTACAAATGAAAGCTTTAGAATTAAAATGACATTTACAAATGCCATAAAAACAACTCTGGAGTAAGTTAAAATTTTTTTTCAGTGTTGGATATATATACTAATATATCAAGACATTTAATATATATTTAGATTTTATTAACCAAAAAGAAGAATTTAATCTTACTCAAGGCTCTTTAATTGGAACCCTTAATATTTTAAGGAAAGTATACACTGTGTCTTTTAATGTGAAACCCAGAAATTATACAAAAGGCATGAAAAATGTCCTTCATTTAACATTGGGTAATAATTTTGGAGCTTATGGTGATAGAAATCCAGGTGTTTGGTTTCACGAAGATGGTTCAGGAAAGCTTGTTATTTTTGCAGCAGTGAGTGGAAATGTTAGTTACTACATTGAAACTCCTCCTCTCCCATTAAATCAGTGGACTTTTGTTAAAATATTTCAAAGTTTTATGGACAGTAAATATTGGTTTTCTGTTGATATAAATGGAATTAATATTCATAGAGTAGAAAATTCTGATGCGCGAAATTTTACAAACATAAAAGTGTATGCCTCAGATATTTGGTATGATTGTCAAGATGGTTCTATCTCGGATCTTTTAGTTATAAATGGTAATGCTGGTAAGAATAATTAATCATCAATTTTTTTTTTATAATCTTATAAGATTTTATTTAAAAATAAAAATATAGTTCATAATCAAATTTTAATTATTTATAACTGTATATGATACTAACAATCTTACAAAAAAACTCTGTTATATGCTAAAAATCGAATCAACAAGACTTTAGGTGATTTAGTAGGTTAATACTTTAACTATTTTGAATCTATTGTTTTAATGTATTTATTTATGTTAAAAATAAGGAGTTTATTTTTCTATAAAAAAACAGATCATGTTTAATATCTGTCTTTATTGTATTGTCTATTTTAATTAAAGATCTTGAAATAAAAATCTTTTAAGTCCACTTTTTTGCACAACTTTTTATTGTTATTTTTTGATTTTTCAAATCAGTCCATTTAACAACTTTTGTTGAACATTTCTTTAAAAATGTTCTTCAAGTTGAATGTCAAAAAAGTATACTTTTGTAAAAATAGAAATAGTTACAATATATTTTTGTTTAACATTGGTATTTCTTGTGTTGTCATTTGTTTATTATAAGATTTTTCAGTGTTTATAATGGAAAGTTCCAGCATGTAAGAATCTGAAAATGTTAATGAAAATAAAATTTTGAAATAGAGAGATTTACTGTATTGTACATCTGTGTGTGTGTGTGTGTACATTTATAATACTAAAATTCTGCTTTACTAAAAAGAAAACAGTTGTTGTAGTATAAAATGTTATAATCAACAAGTTGTTGAATCTCAAACTCTACAAAAAAATCAGTGACTGTTATGCAAAAAAATAAATAAACAATCACATTTTGTAAGCAAAAAAAGTTGACCTGAAACTCGAAATTTTTCTACCCAATATCTTAAAGGAGAGAAAAAATGATTTATATTTAAAGTGGTTTTTATTTCTGAAAATATTATACTTGCAGAGAACTGTAAATTACTGACAAAAATCACTTTAGGCAAGAGGGAAAACTATAACTCTTAATCTTTTTTTCTCTAAAGCCTGATAAGGTATTAATATACTATTTTTCTTGATGTATCTTTTAAAATATATACAATTCTTCATTATTTGTTTCAGATAAAATCCTCAAATAATAATCATAATTTTTATGATTTTTTTTTTTTTTTATCAATTTACAGTGTTTCTCAAAAAATTGTCCACTTGCTGTACCTGATCAAATAATAGAGTTCATTTATTCTCATATACAATCCTTGACAGCCTGTCAAGACAAAAATATATAGTTATTTTTTTGATAATTTACTTTTTTGAAAGGAATACAACAAACATACTGTAAAAGATTGTAAAAAAAAAAATATGAGCACAAACTTTTTAATTGACTTCTTTTCTACTCAACTGTTATTTATAATTATAATATGTTAGTTTTACAATTTCGCAGAAAAAATGTTGGATAAAATTACTTATGATGACCACTTTAGTCACATTTACAGCTTTTTTAAATTATTTGATAAGATCTAAAAAAATATTCAGAACTAACTAAACTAACTAAAAGTATATACAGATCTATTTACAGAACGGATCAAAGAACAGTAAGTGGAGCATTACTGCTTTTTGACCCGTTCTGTCTAAATTTTTAATTTTCTTGCTATTTCTTCTTACCCATTATTTG
>NC_061160.1:50087720-50130220 GCF_022113875.1 Hydra vulgaris | reverse complement strand
CAAGGTAGTCAAGTTGAGAACTTTTAGACGATTCTCATAAATAATGTGTTAATTGATGGTATTAATTAAATTGCACGATGTTAGACTCTTTCTAATAAATCAATTTCTCCATTTCAAATAGGTGACCAAACTGGTGCTGCAAACTCTAACAGTGGTTGCATAAAAAAAACAAAAAATTCTCAGTTTAACACCTTAACAAAAAAAGCCTTTTTTAATCTGACCCAATTTTGGTTGGCTTTGCCTATGCATTTTATTTTATGATTTTTCCATTTCAGATTGCCTGAGAATCCAGAATCACTTTCAGATTTTGTTATGTTTAACTTTTGTTCATTGATATAAATGAGTGATTTTTTTTATACTAGCCAAAGTGCATGGCAATAAATTTCAAAATATTAAATTTCACATGCCACTTTATTGAGTCCACTGAGAAACTAAATGCACATATCTTTAAAATTGCTGAACCTAAATTCCCAACACCACTTAATTTTTTTTTTTTTAATTTTTTCATTTTAGATAAACATCTTAATATGTAAAATCTCCATTTGTCATAATGAATGTTTCAGTAGTTCTTAAATCAAAAAAAGGCAGTAGACCATCATCTTCTTTTACAAATTCAGCTAAAAATATTTTGTTTTCAATATCAGCAATATCTTTTGAATTTTGAGTGGTTTTACCATTTGCTTTTAAAGAATCTTTGAGTGCTTGTTGATTGTTCATGTAGCTGTTGAGAAGATTAGGATTCTTGGTAGTTCTTTTTATACTTAAAGTTTTTTTTAAACTTAAAGTTTTGTCTCATTTTTTTAATCTCATCTGCTGCATTTTTGCAAATAATTTTGTATTTAGATTTCAGAAACGAGTCTTTCCATTTACATGAGCAGTTTTTACATTGTAAATTTTGTTTGTTTCTAATAAGTAACTTTAACCTAGCATTGATAGCAAAAGAAGGCAAATCTAAGGTATTCACAAGTTGTTTATCTGACAGCTGGAAAGTTGGTTATTAATATGCTAATGAAGATAATTATAATTAAAAATATCTGTAAATTTATACTCAATTATATTCTTATTTGAAATTGCATCAACACAGCCATTTGACCAGCTGATTAATAGGAAATTGAAGTTGCCCATGATAAGTAAGTCTTTGAACTTATTTTTGTCTATATATTTGGATGCCAGGCCAAAAACTACATTCAATTTTGGCATATTTAAATAATCATTTGACTTGTAGATAGATCAAGTAAATACTTGTCATTATCAAAACAACTTCCCACACTTGTTCTTGTTTACAGGGATTTAGAACAGGATCATTTAGTTCATAGAAATCTAATGGGTTGTCTATATGAACAAACGCTACTGCTCTATTGTCCATCTGATCTGTCTTTTCTATACAAATGAAAACCTTCAATGTTTACAAATGAATCATTTTTAAACCCCCTTCCCCTCCCCCATTCTTAGATATTTAAAAAAAAATTTTTTTTTGTAAATTTATATATTTAACTTAGCAATTGTTTAAAAACAAAACTTATTTAGGGAAGATGTTTAAATGTAATAAAATGTTTGAATATGTTTCTGTAGTACAAAAAAAATTTAACTGATGAATATATAACATAATTTAATCGCTAAAAAGATTTAGACAGTGAATGAACAATATTCTTAAAAAATTAACAAAAAAACCTGAAAATTCCCCCCCCCCCTTCCTTTCCCTTACCTTTACTGAATAATTATGATTTACCAAATCAATCCACCCTCCCTCATTTATTCCTAAATGGACGGATGCACTGAATCAAAAATTGCCTCCCTTACTAGATGGTCTGGATACGCCCCTGATACATATATATTATTTATATATATATATATATATACATTATTACTTATTTATATATATATATATACAATATGTATGTATATATATATATATATATATACATATATATATATATATATATATATATATATATATATATATATATATATATATATATATATATATATATATATATATATATATATATATATATATATATATATTATATATATATATATATATATATATATATATATATATATATATATATATATATATATATATATATATATATATATATATATATATATATATATAGATATAGATATATTAAATTTATTCCCGACCTCCATTTTCCTAATTCCCAGGGTTGATATATATTTATTTGTTCCTTTAGTACATTTAAAAAAAAGCAATCCATTATAAAATATAAAATACAGAAATATAATAAAAAGTTACCAGAACAATATTAAGAAATACATGTATGGTAAAAAAATTTGTATGAGACTGTATTCTGTTATCAATTTCAAGATGTAAATATACAGTTTTATAATTAAAAAAAGTGTTTATAAAAGTTAATAAATTCTTAAATTTTAAAAGGTTTCAAGAAAACAGATATATCATCTAAAAATAAAGTACTCTTTTAAGTTTTTGTTTGAAAAAAAATAGCTAAATTCTTGAGAAAAGTCAAATTTTTCAAACTTTTTTTTTATTCCATTGAAAAGCTCCTCGAAATGAAATGCAATGTTTTCCAAAATTAGTTTGATAAGTTGATTGACAAATGTTATTATTATTTTATAAATTAGGTTTTGTTAGTTTTTCTATTTTGGTATATAAATTATGAAAAAGTATTGGGAATAGGTTGTTTTTACATTTGAACATAGAACAACATTTGAAATATTAAGCTCATATAAATTAAAAACTTTAATTTCAATTAAAAGAGACTTGGTATAAGCAAATTGATCCTTGAAATTATTGAGGCATTCAACTTGTGTAAAATTCTTTCAAATTCCTGTGTAATTATTTTGATAGCATACTTACTAGTTGCTCAAATATCTTTAACTTTCACAAAAACCAGTTTTCTTTTTTCATTTGGTCTTTCACTAAAATTTTCATTTAATATATTTTCTCATTTGTTATTTTGAGCAGTTGATACTTTTTTAAAAAAATTTTTCATTTCTGCAATTGTTTCTTTCAACTAGCATTTATTATTAAATTTTTTTTTCTAGTAATTTTTTTTTCTTAGTATGAGCCTTTTAATTTTTTGTGTGAAATTATTAATTTTATTTTTTGACCTTTTTACAGAAATTTTTTTTTAAATAATTAAAAAAAATAATAACATTCCTATTCTTTCATTTAAACTTTTTCTTAAAGAAATGCAATGGTAGGTTGCATTCGTTTTTTGTAGTTTTTCTTCAAAGTTTGTACAAGTATCGATTCATGCACATGTCAAGAAATTACAGTTACACAGCTTGATTTTTTGACAATATTTTAACAACTTATAATTATAAAACAATTAAATAACAGAATTTTGTTTAATTGCTTCTATTAAATAATATAAATAAAAAATGCACAACGATATACAAAAATAGTAGTGTTAAAAAAAAACTTGCGATAACATGTTTTTTGCACAACTGAAATATTATTACAAGTCCTCAATAAATTAAGTTCTTGATAAACTGATTTAGGTTATTTTAATTTTATTACTATTTAAAATTATTCTAATAAGGTTTTGAACAATGCTGCTTTTTGTTTTGCTTTTGAATTTTTTACTTATTTTTTTTTACCTTTTAAGTAAAACGTTTTACCTTTTTCAGTGACAAATTTCAAGATTGAATCCAAAATTAAAATTAAAGAGGCTTTAATTTTTGATCAGCTCAAGTTTTGACTAAAGCTTGTTCTTCTTTTTAATACTTTTTTAAATTTTACTTTTTAATACTTTTTTACTTTTTAATACTTTTTTAAAACCCTTCCCTTTAATACTCCACATAAATTTAGAAAATTCAGTGGAATTAGCTTTAATTTCATAAAGAAAATTTTTTTTATGTATGTAGAAATGTGTAAGGCCAATCAAATCAATCTCTTTATCTTGTGGGTTTGTTTTCACATTGTATATACACTATCTTCCGTTATTTATTTTTATTATTTACATATTCTTGGCATTCTACATCACAACTTATGCAATTTGTTAAAGTCAATTTTGCACCACTAACTATTAAGTTTTTCCACATCATATGTTTTATTACGCATAAATTTTTACATTACTTTTTAATCCTCCCATAAAAATTCGATTAAAGAGAGATCTTAAGATTGGGGAGGTTAAATTATTCCATTTAATATTTGATTGTTTTCAAACTCAATCAAACAATTTTTACAATTTTTGGAAAAATATGTAAGTTATATATATTTTTTTTAAATAAATGGCTTACCATTAACCATCTTTCGGGTGGGTGCAGCATAATTTTTAAACAATCATTGATGCTCCATTTTTTATGTAGTTTTGTCCTCTTTAGCATTTTTATTATTATTATGATTTTTACCAAATCATTTTAATCAAAATACTTTTAAATTATCTAATAGTGCAAAAATATTTTTATTGATTAAATGAAGGAAAAATATAGCTACATTTGTCTAGATGTTAATAGAAAACAAATTGTTAAACGAAATAATGTTTTGTGCTTGTGGTTTTGTGACTTTTGTAAAGTTTTTTGGAATGGTATTAATGCTTTCTTTAAATCCACTAGACTTATGAGTACTATTATGAAAAGAAGCAGCTCAGTTAAATACATCTTTACTTGAGGAACTACTTCTTATACGGTTAGAAATCATTGTGGAAATAGATTTAGGAATATTTGGAGGATGGTTCAAATTAAGATTGATAAATAACAGATTGTCAACTGGTTTACTGTAAAATAGAGTTGTTAGACAGGTGAAATGTCAATGAAGTTAACAGTTTTTTAAATTAGTTTTTATTGTTATACTTAGCTTGAATTGTTCTTTTTTTTTGAGTTTTTACTTTATTATTTCTGATTGTGGTCAACTAATATTATGAAAACAGCAAAGTCCATTTCTATATAAATCATTGGTACTTAATCCGTATTCTTTGCTGATTGTAAATAAAATAAAAAAGCCTACCAATCCACATAACTCAGCTCCATCAAAGCTTCCCAATGTAACGCCAAAATCGTAATTTCCTGCTTTTTTGATTAGAAACTGATTAGAAATGGGAGAATAAAATTTGTCATATTGTCAAAAACAGTTTTTTGTCATTGATATCATGGAATTATTTTAAAATGTCATTTGTATTATGTCATAGTGCACAAGTGCACAAAGGGTATTATTTCTAATTTTTTTGTTAATATCATCTAGTATAGTTTTAGCGACTTTTTCTAGCAAGCCATAGCAGGGTTGATTAATCAGCACTGAGAGTTATTGGCAAAGTTCTCTTTGTGGTCTTTAAAGAATAATGTAATAAGTGCTATGCTCATAGCAAGACATTCTAATCGGACATTCATATACAATTTTGTTTATTACTTTAGCTTGCATATTAATATTTTTGTATTTTGTAATATCAGAGTTTTAGTAATATTATTGGTATGATTTCATAAAGATTTTAATTTTCATCTGAAAAATGAACATATTTTACAAAGATTTTACCTTTAAAATCAAGAATGAACATATTTTACAAAGATTGTAAACATAGTTGGACCTGCTCTTTCAGCCAAACTTCAACCTTTGTCATATCGTTGTAATGTTGCTTCTCTATCTCTTTTCTATAAATACTATAATGAGCACTGCTCTAAAGAACTAGGATCTCTTGTGTTATCTAATAAAATTCATTCTCGTGTAACTCGTCATTCAATTAAGTCTCATCTTTTTTCTGTTACTGTTCCTAAGTGCTCCAAAAACTCTTATTTGTCTAATTTTTTTCCTCAAACATCAGTTTTTTGGAATTCACTTCCTTCATCTTGCTTTCCTGTTTCATATAGTTTGCAATTCTTTAAGTCGGCTGTCAATCGTTATCTTGCTCTTCAATCTGCAACTTTTCTCTTCCAGTAACTTCCAACACTAATTAGTGGTTGCTTGCAGCCTTGTTGGAAGCGAAGATATAAAAAAAAAAATAAAAAAAATTGTTGATATTATTATTTAACTGCTTTTGAAATTTGTTTCGGATAAAAGTGATATTTTATATTAGTAAAATATACTAGTAAAAATATATTAGTAAAAGTGATATTTTAAAATATATTCAACAAGTCATAGTCAAAACTTACAAGATCTGCTGCGGTGGACATTTTCATGTTTTAAGATCAAATCAACAAACAAAACCTTCTTTAGAACTTTTATCACACATCAAAGATGTGTGATAAAAGTTTAGTACTCAACAAGAAGGAGCAATAATATTGTAGTAACTATATAAATATTTCTCAGTAAATAGTGCTCAATACCAAAGTAGAGCAATACATAGTAAAATAAAAAATAGTTATAGTACTCAATTTATTTCAAACATAACTTGGAGTTTCAAGCAAACATTTTTAAAACGTTTTTAGAACCTTTTTATAATCACTTAACAAAGGCTCATCAGAAAAAGTTTTTCTGATGAGTCTTTGTTAAGTGATTTTCTACTATATATATAAATATATATATATATATATATATATATATATATATATATATATATATATATATATGTTTATATATATGTATATACATATATATATATATATATATATATATATATATATATATATATATATATATATATATATATATATATATATATATATATCGTTTTATGTAGTGTTGTATTAAAATAATACACATCTCTTGTTTGTTGAAAAGTGCTCAATAATTAAGAAATTTATTTTGATTATATATAAATTTCATAATAGAGCGGTTTATAATTAAAAACGAAAAAAGAAAAAACTTTTGTTATGGAACTTTAAGTTTCATGCCTAACGGCAATCATCAGCCATATATTATAAAATTTGAAATAGACGTTAAAATTACAGTTAAAATTATGGTGGCATGAGTTCTAATGACTCCATGGAAACAAAAGTTTAAAAGTTTTAAGAGTATTACATGGCAAAAAAGTGACGTAAACCAATCAGTATCAATCTGTGGTATCATAGGAGGAAATAAGAAATTTATTTTTGTGCCTACACTTCGAGATTATTTTATTCCTTGTGTTAAGTAGGTTTTCAGCTTTATACATTAAAATTTGAAACTTCTCATTCAAACAGAGGCTGCAAACTCTTGATGTTGGGTTGTATGGTTTGCAATGTTTAACAATCTTCCATCTGACAAAGGGTGTAAAGTTTTTTGCTTTTAATTTCCATATTTCTTTAGATAACTCAGTATCATTTTTATATCTAATTGAGTTAAAAGATTTGAGGTGGTTTGCGTATCGAACTTTAAAAGATGTCTCCCTGAGTCCAAAATACACTTTTTCTTTGTATTTCGGATTGTTTGAACAAACGGTGGCTTCATAAACAATGTTGTTTGAAAGACAATGGTTGCTCATCGGACATTTGGATTTATCAGTGCAGTTGCATGTCTTTTCATTAACTTTTGCTTCCTCATGTAACGTGTTTTTATTGTGAGAGTTGATAATGGAATTTATGTTAAGCATGCATGAATAACTTATTTTGGTTGTGTTTCTATTAAATATTTTATGGAGTCTGTGATTAACTGGAAAGTGGTGGTCGATGAGGTTTAAAAAATATTTGCCTATTTTTGTTACAACATTTGCACTGAAAGGAGGATTATACCAAATTATTTTACGTTTATGATTGCTGTTTGAAGATTTTATACTTGGATGGTATGCAAGTTCACAAGTGTATCCAGATTTCTTCAGGGCTTCTTGATAAGGAGAAATACTTTCTTTAAAAATCGATTCACTTGACGATGCTACTGATAATCTTAACTCAATGGTTTTAGGAATACTTTTTATTACACTCGGTGGGTGATTAGAACTAGTATGTATGTAATTAAGTATATTGTCTGGTTTGCGGTAGGGTTGAAAAGAACCATCATTTAGGTTTAGCGTTAAATCCAGATAGTTAACTATCTTCAAATTACATTTAATAGAGATTAAAAGATTTGTACAAAAAAAAATTTTATTTTCTCCATTTCCTGACCCCTTTTGTTTCTAACTATAGCTAATCTATCATCTCAATATATACCAAAATTACTTTTATCATAAAACTGCCAGATTTGATGCAAAATTAAAATACCAACTAATTTGCAAATCTCCGCGCCATCAAAGGCCCCCATAGTGACATCGAATAACCCTCCCTTTTTCTTAATCCAAGCAGTTCCATTGGTAAATAATAATAATTTTCTTGCATGGTGTATAAAACCTTTTTACTCACTATTTATTATTAAATGTTGCTCTGCAAAGGATAACGCATTTTTCAGCAGGTTTTCAGTATTCGATGGATAAAAACCATTAATATCAAAGACTAAAAACTAGTCTATTTTAAATTTTGTAATATGATTGCCGATTGTAATATGATTGCTGATTGCTGATGATTGCCATTAGGCATGAAACTTAAAGTTCCATAACAAAAGTTTTTTCTTTTTTTCGTTTTAAATTATAAACTGCTGTATTATGAAAATTATGTATAATCAAAATTATTGAGCACTTTTCATATATATATATATATATATATATATATATATATATATATATATATATATATATATATATATATATATATATATATATATATATATATATATATATATATATATATATATATATATATATATATATATATATATATATATATATATATATATATATATATATATATATATATATATATATATATATATATATATATATATATATATATATATATATATATATATATATATTTATATATATAGCTGTTATATACTAGTATTAATATATAGCTGTTATATACTAGTATTAATATTTGTCAGAAAATTTTTATGAAATATTATACACTATTAAGGTTAATTAAATAATATATTATCTTTGCTTTTTAGACAATGGAATGCAGCCCATTTTGGTTTCAGGTAATTAAATTGTTTAATCTTTAAGAAATATTGATTAAGAATATTTTCATGCTTATTGATTTTGTCAAAAACATTATATATTTAAAGTATTAATAAAGTAAGAAAAATGATAACAAAGTGCAAATGTCATTTATATATATATTTTTTAAATAATTTGTATTAACTTCTAATTTTAATGTTCAGCCTTTTTGTTTTTAATATTTGAATTTTTAAATTACTGTTAATGTAAATTTAAACAAATTGTATAACTAAATTATATACATATTACCACAAGAAAAATTGAAACAACTGATTTTTTAAATTTATTTTTGTCATTAATTTTTATTTTTAAAATTGTTAAAAACATTAAGCATTATCAAAAATATATCATTCTAATCACTCCGGCACTCCATTTCTATATTTATTTTAAAGTTAAATTCTATATTCATGTTGAACCTCGTATATTACTGTTACAACCAAAAATAATCTTAAACTCTCTTTAATACTCTCTTTACTATTTACCAAAAGAGTCCCTTATAGAATGAAGTTCTATAATTAAAAATGATTAAATGAAGTAAATATAAAATATTTACTACATTTAATCAGAAGTCTCTCAGTGATGCTGATTCCATCAACAGCTGTAAAATATCAGAGTACTAACAGTACCATATTGTTCATGGATGGTGTTTCAGTTTGTACTTTTGGTGTGTATTGTTGAAGCCACATTGGAGCCCTTTGTTACGTCAGGGTTTAATAATAGTAATGAGGCAACTGCTTGGGCTATTAAATAATACTGAGTACTATCTGTGCTTTGAGACAAGTTCCTTAACAAATTTAAAAATGACTGAAGTACCAAAATATATAAAACTCCAAAAACTATCGCCATCAATTCTCTAAATCTATTATTCACTAATACTTTAATTTTTTGATATTTGATTCTTTAATTTTTAGGGAAATGGACTTAAAGAACTTCATTTTATATAGTAAGGGCAATAAGTTTAAATAGTATAATAGATATCAGCTTGAAACTTTCACGAAATTGTCTATGAACTAAAATAATTCAAAATAAATAACAATTGTTTTGGTGCTTGGCATTGAGGGTTGCCCTATGGGGCAACCACCTAGTTTAAACCCCTTCATTTTATATAATGGGGGCAATAATTTTTAATAGGGCACCAAAAAGAAATTTGGACACTAGCTTTGAACTTTCAGGAAATTATCTATGAACTAAAAGAATTCAAAAAAAAAAAGACCTCCATTTACTCGCAAAACTCTGTGCAGCTTAACCCTGAATATTTGCATTTGCATTGTGTTCCGCAACCTTTTTTGCATCCATATTTTATCAATTCAATGCATGATTTTGATGCTTTGGGTAGAGTCATCTATAAAGGTATCATTGCATTATTTATTTTCCTCCAACCCCATTTAGTAACGTCAGGTAAAATCTGTTGTGGCACCAAGGATTGTCCTCTTATGATACTAAATAAAAATTTCAATGTAAATATATTTTTTTAATAAGATTTATTTGAATTGTTTTGATAACTTTATTCAAACACTAAAAAAAATACCTTCCTTGAAACACAGCACTTTTCAAATGCTGAAAGAGTGCATCTTTTGTTGGTGGTAACCACTTGCTCTGTCGTGACTTTTTTAGTGAACAGCATTCTTTGGCATTTGGCGAGATCAGTTGTAAAACTTGTCCTATCATAAAGTATAATAACGTTTTGCTCAAACTGCAGCAGTGCTTCAGATGAAATAACTCTAGTATTTGGAGATACCAAGCTAAATAATAATAAACAAACATATACGCTAAAATTGTACAAAACAGCAGTCTATAAGAAAACATTTTTAAAAGTTAAGCAGCTAGCAAGCATAAAATTATAGCCTTTTTATAACTATATAAACATAAGTTACCAGCAAAATGCTTGTATAATTTTATCATTTCGATTATTCTAGAGATTGCAAGCATGTTTTTTCCCCCGTCCTGCAAATGAAGACACAGTATTACAACCAGTAAATGCAAACCACGATGACACAGCTTGTGCTTTTTCACCTATCTTTTGAACATAGTAGTGTATGGGAAGCCATCATTTGAGTTTTCCAATTCCAAATTCTATTCAAAGTTGGTTAATACCTGTTAATTGTTTAAAAACAGAAATTGCGATTGCAACAATATCGGTGTCAACTATTTGAATACAGACAACTTGGTGCCCACTGTCAACATTTTTTTTAATGTGTAGCAAAATCCAAGTGTCAGCTTCCTTGTGGTTACAAGGTGAGGTTTTTCATTAAAATCTTTGGAATTGGATATAACAGTTTCATCAAACATTGCTATTAAAAGTCATTTATCGGTACTTGTACAGAGCTTGTTGCAAGCATTTTAAACAACTCATTTTTGTTTTCATTCAATCATAAGAATTGAAAAACAATTCTTACGATTACCAATTTTACCAAATAGGAGTTGAATCACAAACACATACTCTCACTCCGTTACCACGACTGTCCCTGGTCTGAGTTTTTAAACTAAAGTTCTTTGTATTTCTTTATGTTTTGCTGATGATATACTGATTGTTATTTTTCGGAATTCAATTTCTGAATACTCCTTGAATGTCTTCGAACTTACTGGATGAAATATATGAACAATTGCTCCTCCATCTAAGACATTTGCAGTGATACCTTCAGGAGAATTCAAAGAATGTGCCGAGTATTCTTCAAGGCATTTAAGATAATCCGATTTATTAGTTTTATGGAGTTTTCCATATTCAGATATTGCTGGTGAATAAGCATGGTTTTCATGTCGAAAAAAATCATCTAAATCTTCGTCTTTATGTTGAGATGCCACATAAAGTGATGCAAACATTTTGCATTCTTCTTTGAGTATTACTGTTTTTAAACTTCCTTTTTGAGTGGCAATGATTTTTTTTTTCTAAACAGAATTATGTTATTTTTGGGTATTTATATATTAAATCCCTTGTTAAACAATTCTGAATATAACATTTGGATGACTCAACCCCCATTTGCTTAGCTTTTTTTTACGGATGCCCTAGATTCTGTATCAAGTAATGTCTTAGTTGATAATTTTATGAGAATGTCTTCTTTTACTAAAGACAGGTTTCCTAAATCTTTAATAACTCCAATAAATTCCAATACATGTTCATTATAATTCTTTTCAAAGGCAGGTGTATCTTTGTGATGATTTTTCCTATCATCATCTTTTTCTCTAAATCTTTCTAGAAACTCAGCAAGTAGTGGTTCATACACCATCCACTTCATCAAAAAACTTGGGTTATCTAAAACGCCAATTGAGCTACTGTCTCCTTTTATAATCCTAATGTTTTGTTTATGGGCTTAATCTGTAGCCATAGATGAAAAAGGGTGTCTTGTCTTTTGAAACGTGAAGAAACTTTTGCAGAACTCAATGTAAACCTCAGGGTGTCTATGTGGGAGCATCACAATGTCAGAAAGAGAAATTGGAAGCTATCTAGAGTAGTGCGTGTGATCTAAAGCAAACATCCAAAGAATAATTTGTTCCAAGGCTCCCTTTTAACCAATCTCTAACAAAAACTTAATGGTTGTAAAGACCTGGTTGGTCAGCAGTTATTATGGATACTTGATCTGGATTGATTTTTGCTAAAACTTTTTTAACTACATTAAAAGTTTTTTACCATTTATGTTGAGTTGATAGGTTCATTGATAAGTGGCAATAAAACAGAAGTATTTTTTGTTTTCTGTTTATCTTTTACTGTATTTGAATGAAATGCTGCCCAATATATTTCGGGTGTTTCTTTCCCTTCCAATTTTTTCTGTAAAACTTTAACTACAGCTGTCAACCATTCTCTTGAGTCACTTAAAGCAACATAGTTTTCAAATTGGTGGAAATTAATTGTTTGTAAAGGATATTCTACAGAATGGTCTTCAGTAGGCTTTATTGTTGTGTAATATGATGATAACTTCAAAATATTTTTAGTCACTTTTTCCGAAAAATCATAATCAAACTTCTTTGCAACTAATTCCACTTCAGGATGTTGAAATATGGATATTGATGTTCCATGAAAAGATTTGGTAGCTGTACTCAAAGATGGATTGAGATCAATGTTATCAATTGCTACAATTGTAAAAACATTTTTGATAAGTAAAGAAGGACATACCAAGTTATTATAATTGTATAGTTTACATAGTTGATTGGTAAGTGTGGTTTTAATGGCATCAACTCTTATTTGGGGTACATTAACTCGAAACTTTGCTAAATTTTGTGGTAGTGGTGTAGTGGTAGAGCGCTCGCTTCATAAGCGAGAGGTTCTGAGTTCAATCCCCGCCATGTCCCTGGTAGAACTGCGCTTAACTCGTTTCTCTGTGCAGCAACCTTGTTCCTCAACCTCTAGAGTTGAGAGAGGGTTATATAACCACAAATAAGTAGCCTCCTCATCTGTATTGGCCTTCTCGGCCTTGAGGAGGTGAATTAACAAAAAAAAATTATTTACAATACTTTTTTTTCTTATTTTGGAATAGATATTCAAACCAGCATATAAAGTAAAAGGTCGATTTCTATCTGGTTTATGACATATATATTTTCCTTCTTGTTTGGTTGGAACTTTTAAACAACTGTGAAATATGAGTTAAGAAATAGTTGTTGTAACTTTACTATTTGCTGAATTATTGATAACTTCTTTTATATTATGTCCATATAACAACATTCGAGCAAAGCTTTTTAATATGTTTGGGATTAGGTCACTATTTAAACCATATGTAAATGTTGTAATGTTATCAGTACTTATAACTTTAAAAATTCGCTCTTCCTTGCTTGTTAAATAGCAAGCATCAAATTAGCAGTTCTCGTCTGCTTTAATGTCAGTAAAACTTCTCTACGTTTTTTAAATTCTCGATGTAAACGATGTTGTTTTCACTTTTCATTATTGGTTGGTCTTTTTGTAATGAACGCAAGCGGTTGTATAACTGACTAAGACAAGCTTTATGATAATGAGCCTCAGTAGCTACAATATCACCTTCATTCAGCTTTGCAAGTAACTTTGTATCTGATAGAAGTTCAGCTCAGTTGCAAACCTTTTTATCTAGTTCAAGACTCATCACTTCACTTAGATTTTTATTATCTACCTTCTCACACAAGAAACAATTTTCTTGATAGTTCTTAGCCTGAAATTTTGACCTTGTACTATGGCTTGGGGTTGGTAGTTCTTCTGTAATGTTTAATGTCTTTCTTTGTTTAGATGCTCTCTGGTAGTGATAGTTATAAAAATTTGTATAAAATTTTTTGCAATATACCATATTGTTATCGCAAAGCTGTTGCAGAAAATTTTTACATTGTTGTCTGGAAGTTAAATCAACAGTCAAACTACCTGTATAAAATAAATCTCAATTTTCAGCAAAAGATTACTTACTAGACTCTTTGAGATAAATAATATAAAGAAGTAATTTTGAGTGACAGAATTAAACTTTGCTTTGATACTTAAGAAAGTATGACAGTAGAACATGATTATACCTGATAAAAAAATATTATCCTCTATCTGATAAATTCAAGTAACTTATCCTCTGTCAAAAATGAATGTCAAAAAGGTGAATTAAAAACTAACATATTGCTATATAATCAAACCTTTTCCTTTGAACTTTTCTAGATTACTAAGAATTGTTTTATATCCAGTGTCTCTTTGTAGGTTTTTAGATTTAGAAGAATTAATAATGTTGCGATTATTTGATGATTCCTTTTGACATATGAAGCAATTATCCCACTCAGTTACATTAGTTGTTGTTGTTGGCAATTCATACCCTGTTGCAGCATTTACAAATTTAAAACTCTTCTGAGACATTTGATATTAACTTCTATGGGTTAATTTTGTTAAATGATAATATTAATTATTATAGGTCTCACTTATTTTACATAAATATGGTAAAATAACATTAAAAACCATCTGGAAATAGTTAGCTTAATATTGACTTATTGTAGTCGATAAATGCTAATAAATAGTTAAACATTAAAAACATTTAAATCACAAATGTATCAATTTATTTGGTAAACTATAATACCTCTGGAAATACTAAAAAACATAATGCATGACATTTGTATTTATGAAAGTTATTTATTATAAAAGATATATTTACAAAAAACAAACATATCTTCGTTTTTTTTATTTACATACATTGTTTGCACTTACCTAAATAAATAAATCAACTCTATTTATTACAAAACTTTTACAATATGACCATGCACATTGTTTCTGCCTATATTTCAAGCCGATTTTGCACTAAAAATGAATTATTTAAGTACACTTCTCTAAAAATAGAAAACTCTATGACAAAAACTAAGACATCTACAAGTGGGGTCTTTTTCTAAATCAATTTGTATAGTTATTAAGAACAATTTTGCCAAGTTTCATATTGGTATCACGTTTTGAACTATTTTGCTAAATATATAAGTTTATAGCCCCCACAAAGAATTCACCCATTTCCATTAGAAAACTAGGTTTGAATCCACAAATTATTCTTTTATGTGTTTTCATTTAGCACCACTTCACTATATTGCCTTTCATTTTGTTCTACATTGCTCTTCCTCTCAAGACTGCATTCTTTTCCATTTTATTTGACCAAAGTGTCTTTGATGCTCATCAGACTAAATAGCTTGGATCTAGTAGAAATCTTTTATCTTCCTGCTGAAATAAAATGTGCTTATGTAACTTCTTGGATTGCATGGAATCTTTTATTCCCTCTTGATGATTCCAAGTCAAGCTTTACTCTTCTCCATAGTTGTCCTTGCATTGTGCTGCTTTTGATATTTCCATTCAAAAACTATACTTCCATATCTACCATCAAAACGATTCTTCAAAAAACTGACGTCCATTTACTATTGCTAGAAACCTGTTGTAAAAAAGTATTGTCTAATGTCTAAGCCCGCTATTCTAAGGTCACAAAATCTTGTATTTTATCTCAAAAATTAGGCTCTTGTAACTTCTGGAGAATCTTTAACAGTATCTATAATAATGGCAAATCTGTTGTTCCACCTCTGTCTTCATCTCTTGTTACCATTATGATGGTTCTGGAAAAACTTAATATTTTTTTAGTTCTAACTCAATTTGATCAATCTAACTCAAACTAATTAATTAGCAAATATGCAATTCAAACCTTATAAAGCTGAAAAAACCAACTATTACACATGGATGAATATTGCAAAAAACAATGCTAAAATTTCATAAAAAGAAAAAAATATTTTTGCCATACAAATTAGTAAAATAGTAAAAAAAATCAATTTCATTAAAACTTTTTAACACTACTTTTTCAAAATAATTAGATCTTTTAATTCATGAACGAAAATTCAAAACGCTGTTCACTTTGGCATAAAATTTAAAATACTTCCAATATACTTAGTTGCAATTTATGACAACGAAATATTAAAAGGCATCATTATCAAAATATCACATATCTTATTTTGAATTCCATCTTCCAAATTGAAAAAATGTTTGTTTTTAAATTTCTTTTCTTTTTCTTTTTTTTTGAATCACTGGAATGGAAACGCCCAAAAGAAAAACACTCACATGAATGAAAATTCAAAGTATTGCAAAAAAGAGCACTTTTTCAATTTAAATTTTTTTTAAAAGCTGATAATAGAACCGCCTTAATGTTTTTTTTAACAGACAGATTTCTTATATTATATTAAAAATAATGATACATAATTAGATAATAGCAATTATTCATTCCAATGAGTAAATATATATATATATATATATATATATATATATATATATATATATATATATATATATATATATATATATATATATACCTATATCAAACTAATAAGTGAAGTGTTACAGATTTTATTACTCAAGAAACAGAAAGGCTATAGTAAGTACATAATTCTACAACACATAATGCTAGTTTAAATGTAAAAAGATAATTGTAAATAATTTTCATTTAGACTATATTTACAATCGAGAAGAATTTAGTCCAATGCAAGGTTTATTACTTAATACACTCAATGTTTTGATGAAGGTGTATACTGTGTCTTTTAAAATTAAACCAACAAACTACACTAAAGGTTTAAAAAATATTCTTCATTTAACTTTGGGGAATGATTTTGGTAGGTATGGTGATAGAAATCCAGGTGTTTGGTTTCATGAAGATGGTTCTGGAAAACTTGTTATTTTTGCTGCAGTGAGTGGTAATGCTAGCTACTATGTTGAAACTCCTCCTCTTAAATTAAACCAATGGTCTTCTGTTAAAATACATCAAAGTTTGATAAAAAACAAATATTGGTTTTTTGTTAATCTAAATGGAGTGTATATTCATAGAGTGGAAAATTCTGATGCCAGAGATTTCAAAAACATGAAAGTATATGCCTCTGATTATTGGTATGATGCTCAAAATGGTTCAATTACTGACTTACTTATCATCAATGGAAAAACTGGTAAGTGTTCAAAGTTTTTTGAATTTTATTTATAATATTTTTTCAAAATTTAAAAAACATTTTATAAATGTGTGAGTGTTGTGTGTGCAAATGTGTGCATCAGTTAATAAAGATAAAAAATTTTTTTTTGATGTTATTAGAATTATTTATATACTGAAACATCAATTATATATGAATTTTTTATAAAATGAT
Source organism: Hydra vulgaris (assembly GCF_022113875.1). Classification (NCBI taxonomy): domain Eukaryota; kingdom Metazoa; phylum Cnidaria; class Hydrozoa; order Anthoathecata; family Hydridae; genus Hydra; species Hydra vulgaris. The sequence goes on along the minus strand of NC_061160.1, from coordinate 50,112,791 downwards.
TTTCTGAATTGTTTAGTTAGAGACAAAGAACTGGAAAGTAGTCTTTTCTAAAACAGAAAAAAAAAGTTGGTTAAAATCTACTTAAAATTACTTAAAAACAGTAATTATGAAAAATCAAAAGAAATATAATAGTGTTAACTTTTCTGTCTTAAAACAGAAACAAAAAACAGTTTCTGTCATTTGATGATTTAAACAAATCTCAATAAAGTTCAAATAGGTATGTAATGATAGTAATTTAAAAATGGTAGATCCTGCAACAGTTTTTTCTGTATCAAAATGTTCCATTAGTTGTTGTTGCCTTGCTGTTGCTGTTTCTTTGACAATTTTATAATGTGTAATTGTGATTATATATTGGCGATTCAATATCTTCTTCATAAATCTTTTTCATAATTCTTTTTAAGATTTTTCGAATAAAAAGTATTTTGTGACAGTCATCAACTAAATCTTTTCCAAATCCACACGATTTTATTTTGTTAATATAGTGTTATTAATTAGACATATAAATTATCCAAGTAAATGTTTGACATTCGTAAAATATAAAGTTATTTTTTTCAAATCCTTTAATTTTCAAGTTGGCAGAGTTTTCAAAATGCTTTTTTTTAAACGACGTCACTCTTTAAGTCATCTCCGAGTTTTCATCTTTTATCAATTATTGATCTACTCGTGAAATAGAAAATAGAAAATTTTCTGCATATGCAAAATATTTTTTTTAATGTTTTCACTCTAAGAAATCAGAAAACCCTAGAGTTTTCTCAAAAAGGTATTCTCAAAAAAGTAATTTTTGACTGAATAAAAATCTGATTAGTCAAATTGCAGATAAATAAATTTCAAGTCAAGAAAATTAGCTGAATAAAATCTATTAATTTAATATATACACATCAGATTTTATGCATAGAAATAAGAAAATACTATTTGCAGGGATAGTGAACATTGATGGACATATAAAAATACTTAACATTATTACTAGGAATAGTTAGAATGTTAAGTATTTTTAAGGAATAATTGATTGAATTTTAGTTATTTTTAAAGATTAATCTTCAAGTCTAGAAAAAAGTTGTCAAATAATATGATCTTTAAGAAGTTTAAAAATAACTGAATTGATATCTATAAATCAATGGGTACATGTAAACATAATTTAAAAGAAATATTTTTGATATATTAGAAAGAAGAATATTATATATATTCCAAAGCTGTACTCAGTTATCAATTCTTTTAGATTTTTTTTTTTAATTTTTCTAGATAGAGATTACAAAAAATATATTGATGCAAGTGTTGACATTAAAATGTAGAACTATAAACTAAATCAAGAGATATATACTAATTGAAAATTTGAAAGTCCTAGGTTACATTTACATGAACACATGAACAAAAGAATAATAAAAAAACTATAGCAAATTTATTTTTTGCTCCTCTATACAACCTGGTTTTACAAAATTACCTGCATTATTGAAAGTTTTTATCCTAGACATTAATACAAACTGGCAGATAATTAAGTACCAACAGTATAAAAAAACTAATGAATTTTTTAAAGGCATTATACTCCTTGAACTTAATAAAATCATTCTATGGAAATGGGTTCCAAAGAATCCCACTCAAAGAACCACATTTTACAAAGAAGAACACTCTTATTCAAATAAAACTCTGATTCAGCTGACTTTTGTTGATATAATTAGTTTCACTACTCTGTGTGGTTAAGGCAAAACATTATAGCGTCTGTATGATATTTTGTATGATATTTCCGTTAAATGGTCATGTCTGTGAATTATGAAAAGACAAAAAAAAATAAAAATGATAAATTTTGCGGTAACATAAAATATAAATGTTTATAGCAAAAAAACTCAGGACGAAGATTCTTTTTTATAAAATTTATTTTTTTAAATTCCAATTGCTTGGCCAAATTTGAATAAGATTTTAAATAAATACGTTTTTTAGGTAAAATGAACGTCATAGTTTAATAATATGATCTGTTCTGATCCTTAATTGGTAATTTTTTTAATTATAAGCTCTTTCTTGGTCGGAACTCTAGTATTTTTTGTGAAAATTGGTAGAAACAGTGTGTTTTGACAACTATATACAGTTAATATATTTCTATTAGAACTAGGATCTATAGTAGGTTTAGGCACTTTCTCAGAAGATTTAAACTCAATTCATGTTAACACTGATGAGCAAAAGTGATCTAAAAACTCCAAAATGGTGTTCTTTAGATTCGCTATTAGGGATTTTGAAAATTATATATAAAAAAAGAAAAGCTTCTTTAAGTATTAAAAAAATCTGAAGCAAAAAAAGTTATATCCTCCAAAGTTCTTGTTTGGACATAATACCATGCTAATTCCAAAAAAAAAGAATTCAAATATTTTTTAAAACATGTTAACAACACCGAGTAAGAAAATTAAAGATCAATTTTTATCAAATTATGACAAGTCATTACTGTTTAAAACTATTTGGTTTTAATTGAAAAACAGCAAAACATTGTAAATTAAATACTCATGAGTAGCTTTCATCTAGTTAAATTTTTAGAAGATAGTGTTAAAATATGATGATCTTGGTTATATAGGTTGATCTTTTTCGTTTTTATTTCGAGTTTTGTTGACTAGAAGAAGATTCGGAACTGAAACAGTTTTAGATTTTCAAAACTTAAACAAACAATAATGCACTTTTAATTATTTTATAGCTGTTTAAACTTATGGTATTAAAATTAATTTGTAATTTAAAGTAATCAGTGTCAGGTCAGGAGTCAGTGTCAGGTCAGGAGTATGGTCTTTATGATCATCCTGATACTGGTAACATGTAACCCAGTGCAACCTGTTCCATGTTCTGCTGCCTTGCAGGATTTGCTATCTAAGCAAAGGCTGGAAGGAGTGTTCTTCCTGTCATCAGTACTATCTTATATCAGTCATGCCTATAGTATTTTTTTTTTTTTTTCCCCATATAGTTGGAGGTGCCTTAGTTACTGTATTAGCTCACCTGTAATCTACGTTATATGTATGTTTGTGTTCTGTCTGAACCTCTGGCGTGGTGTTCGCTCACCCGTAAGTTACTTTATGTTCTTTATGTATGTCTGTGTTCTGTCTGAACCTCTGGCGCGGTGTTCGCTCACCCGTAAGTTACTTTATGTTTATGTTTATGTTTTTTATGTTTTTTTATGTATGTTTGTGTTCTGTCTGAACCTCTGTCGCGGTGTTCGCTCACCCGTAAGTTACTTTATGTTTTTTATATATGTTTATGTTCTGTCTGAACCTCTGGCGCAGTGTTGACTCACCCGTAGGTTGATTTATGTTTGTTTGTGTTCTGTTTATACTCTAATGCAGCGTGAACTCAGTAACTAACTACTTACTCCAACTACAAAACGTACACTCACCTTAGACTCCTGTATTTTGTTAGATGCAGTGTTTTTCCTAATGCACTTCCAAAATGTCATGCCTGGTTTTCTCAAAGTACTGTTGCAGGAAGTAGCTCCTTTTAACTACTCCAGGTCAGGTCAGGATAATCGAGATCAATCTTGCTACTGGTATCACGTAACCCAGTACCACCTGCCACAAGCCCTGCTGCCTTGCAGAGTGTGCTCTTCTTATGCAAAGGCTAGGAGAAATAAACTCCGACTAAAAATTCCCCTGCTTTGGGGCTCTTGGTTGAGTAAAGGCTAGAGATGGTGTCTCGAAAAAAACACTCATCTTGGGCAGATGTTAACTGCATCTAGCTAAACATCCCCTGCCTTGGGGCTCTTGGTTGAGTAAAGGCTAGAGATGGTGTCTCGATAAAAATACTCATCTTGGGCAGATGTTAACTGCATCCTGCTACTGTCTTGTAGAAGGCCTCCTAGGCAAAGACTTTAGGGGTAAGCAGAAAAATTCTGCTAACCAGCCTCAAACCCCTTCTTCATCTCTTAGGCTGGCGTAGATGTAACCTGTGTTACATTGTTTCCTGCCTAGGATGATGAATGCTGGATCTCCTTGACTCTACTCATAGAACTTTGCTTATGCCTCTTTGATAATGGCTATGCAATTCTTCCTGTTATCTCCATATGAGGGTACAGCTCTAAAACTCAGTTTAATGGTTCTGAGGCCGGCTGGTAGTAAGGTTTCCCGAACTCTGTGGTAGCTCTCAGAGAGGCTGATTCCATCAACAGCTGCAAAATATCAGAGTATTAACAGTGCCATGTTGCGTATGGTGTCCCTGTTAATGCTTTTGGTGTGCATTGTCAAGGCCACATAAGGAGCCCTATGTCACAGCTTAGGGTTAATTAACAGGAATGAGACTGCATAGCTCATTGATTAGGAGGCTGTGCTCTATCTATGAATGAGTCAAGTTCTCATTAAACTCAAATCATGACCAAAGTAACCAAAAATTTAAAACCTAAAAACCCATCCCCACCACCTAAATATTTTAATATATATTTTACAAGTATTCGCAGTCTACAAAGCAACTTTCCATCAGTTGAGTCTTACCTCCTGCAAAATTCACCAGACTTGCTTGCACTCAGTGAAACAAATTCAAGTTCTGCAATTCCTTCTTCAGATGTCAGTGTTGAAGGGTACTATCCTTTGATTCGTAAAGACTCCAATAGTCACATGCTAGGTTTAGGGGTATACATACGCATTAATTCCCCTATTTGTCGTGAAATCAGGTTCGAATCCTTTGACCATTCTTTTATGTGCTTTCGCCTAGCACCTCTTCCCTCTTTCACCTTTCTCTTTGTTCTTTATCGTTCTCTTTCTTCCCATGATTGCACTCTTTTAGATGTTATCTCTGATCAAATTGACCATGCCCTCTCTCTTTACCCCTCTGCCAATATTGTTGTTGTTGGTGATTTTAATGCCCATCACACTGAATGGCTTGGCTCTAACACCACTGATCCTGCTGGCACTAAAGCCTTTAACTTCTGCGTTTCTCAATCTCTTACTCAGATAGTTAACTTTGTGACTCGTTTTCCTGACAACCCTAATCATTTACATTCACTCCTTGACTTATGTCTTGTCTCTGACCCTAGCTATGTTCAGTTTCTCCCTTTTCTCCCTTAGGTGATTCTGACCATGCAATGATCTCTATAAATCTTTCTTCTCATACTTTTTTTTTGGGCTCACCTTATCATCGCACCACCTACTACTACCCTAAAGCTGATTGGGATTCCTTTTGTGATTTTTTTCGTGATGGTCCTTGGGCTGATGTTTTTTTTCTCTCAGCTGACAAATGCGCCTCCTACGTAACCTCCTGGATTCAGGCTGGAAAAGAAGCTTTTATTCCTTCGCGTTGGTTTCAAGTCAAGCCTCATTCTACTCGATGGTTTTCTCCTTCTTGTGAAGGAGAAAACCATGGAGTAGAATCCAATCGTAATCTTTTTTTAATTCTTTTTCAAAAGAGCAACTCTCTTGAGAACAAATGGCTATTTATTATTGCAAGAAATCGATGTAAAAAGGTGATTTCTGATGCTAAACTCCATTATTCTCAGTTCACTAAATCTCGCATCTTATCACAGAAGTTAGGCTCTAAAGACTTTTGGAAAATCTTCAACAGCATTATTAACAAGGGTAGATCTAACATTCCATCTCTCATTCATGGTACTGATCTTATTACCTCTCCCAAGGAAAAGGCAGAACTATTTGCAGTGAACTTTTCTTTTAATTCCACTCTTGAATCTTATGGAGATTTTCTTCTTTCCATTCCAGTCAATTAGGTTGACCCATTGTCAAATCACTCCGGCTTCTGTTGCAAAAGTCATATCTCAATTAAACTCGTCTACAGCTTGTGGTCCAGACAACATTCCTGTCACAGTCTTGCAGAATTGTTCTCCAGAACTTTTTTCAATTCTCTCTAAACTATTTAACAAGTGTTTGACTGAGTCTTGTTTTCCTGCTTGTTGGAAAATGGCGTCTGTGGTTCCAATATTCAAAAACTCTAGAGAAAATTCTGACCCCTCCAATTATCGTCCGATCAGTCTTCTTTCTGTTATTAGCAAGGTCTTTGAGTCTTTGATCAACAAATTCCTCACATCTCATCTTGAGTCAAATAAACAACTGTCAGACAATCAATACGGTTTTTGATCCTCTCGCTCTACGGTTGACTTGCTAACTGCTGTAACTGAAAGATTTTATCGTGCATTAGATGGAGGCGATGGGGCTAGGGCTATTGCTCTTGACATATCTAAAGCTTTCGACAATGTTTGGCATGCTGGTCTTCTCCATAAGTTTGCTTCATATGGTGTTTCTGGAAAAGTTTTTGAGATTATCAAATCATTTCTTTCTAACCGGTTTATTAAAGTCATCCTTGAAGGCCACCACTCTTCTTTATTTCCAGTAACTTCTGGGGTTCCCCAAGGTTCCATCCTGGGCTCTGTTTTGTTTCTTATCTACATAAACGATCTTCCTGACAACCTTTCATCTAAAGTAGCTCTTTTTGCTGATGACTCAACTTTATACTCCTGTCTTGACAAAAAGTCTTCTCTTTTCGATCGCCTAGAACAAGCAGCTGATCTTGAATCTGATCTCACTTCAGTTATAGATTGGGGTTCACAGTGGCTTGTGAATTTCAATTCTAAAAAAACCCAATTGCTTACTGCAAAAACTACCGTAATATGGTCAACATTCCTATATTAATGAATGGCAATCCTCTTACTGAGTCGTCCTCTTTACGTCTTTTTGGATTATTGCTTACTACTGACCTTTCATGGAAACCATATATACAATCGATTGCTAAATTAGCTTCTGCTAAGGTTGCTTCTCTTTATTGTGCTCGCCATTTCCTTACTTCTGATTCCATTCTCTACCTCTACAAATCTCTTATTCGTCCCTGTATGGAATACTTTTGTCATATTTGGGCTGGTTCTTCTAAGGATTCACTTTCTCTTCTTGACAAGGTCCAAAAATGCATTGTAAATGTTGTTGGACCTGGGCTATCTGCTAAGCTTGAACCTCTTTCCCATCGTCGTAAAGTTGCATCTCTTTCTCTTTTCTACAGATACTATCATGGTCACTGCTCAAAGGAGTTATCATCTCTAGTTCCATCAACTAAAATTCATTCTCGTTTTACTCGTCATTCAGCTAAGTCTCATTCGTTTACTGTATCTGTCCCTGCATGCTCTAAAAACTTTTATTCATCTAGTTTTTTTCCCCGCACTTCAATCCTTTGGAACTCTCTCCCATCTTCATGTTTTCCTGACTCATACAACCTTCAACTTTTCAAGTCTTCTGTCAACAGTTTCCTTGCTCTATAACTCTGTTCTTTTTTTTTCCTAGTAACTCCCAACTTAATAGTGGTTGCTTGCAGCCTTGTTGGGAGTGAATGCAAATAAAAAAAAAAATAAAAAAAAAAAAAAATCTTTAGATTATTGCAATTTTATCTTTAGAATATAGCAGTATTAGTTTTAAAGGATTAGAAAAGTGAGATTTCAAAATCTTGGCCAAGTCCTAAAAGCCAAAAATGGAAAAACAGATAATTCTAAGAAAGTAATAAAACCATTTTAAGAACTTGGCTCATTCTTAAAAAATATGTTCTTTAATACAACTGTTCAATAACTCATCAAAGTCATTCTTCTTTTCAAATTATTTATTATCATTGATGACTTTAATTGTAATTAAAGATCACTTTAAATCTTACTTTTTCATCTAAACCATCTAGTTTTAAAAAATTGATTTTTTTTTTAACACCATTTTGCAAAATAACATGGTATATTACTATCAGCAAACTTAAACCTATACACATTGAAGTCATTGAGAATATTGTTCAAAAAAAAAAAAAAGAAATGTTAAAATCTAAAGAAAGTTTACTTTTATGTAGAGTAGTAACCATCACTTTGGTTTTTTTGTTTTACAGATCTTGTACAGCTTGTTATTGATTTACCCTTTATTTTAATAGTAGTATTAAATGTAGTATTACTATCAAAATTAAGGTGGTGAAAGTTCTAATAAACCCATGTAAAGTTTTGAAAGAATCTGGGTACAATTGTGAACTATCATACGTTATTTATTATGTGGTAGTTTTATATTCAAATATAAAACCACCACATAACTATCATTAACATTGGTATGCAATGCAACTTTGAAGTGTATACACACATACAAATTACTCCTATCCTCATTCAATACCAAAGATTAAACCTAAATTATTTTTCATACTTTGTTTGCATGGATTTATAAGAACTCATGCTTCCATTATTCATTTTGCTAATTCATTAATCATTAAGCAAGAAACTTAAAGTTCGGTAATATATATATGTAAATGTATACATATATATTACAAATATATATATATATATATATATTACATGTATATATATATATATATATATATATGTATATATATATATATATATATATATATATATATATATATATATATATATATATATATATATATATATATATATATATATATATATATATATATATATATATATATATATATATATATATATATATATATATATATATATATATATATGAGTGGGTCAGAAGCCAAGGGATACAAGTGACAAAATTTTACCAAAATTAAGTATAGAATTTGATAGAAGAAGCAAACAAAATTGTTGGTGGCCAATAGATACAAGTGAATCTCTACCCTGTGCTGCTTTCTACTGGAAAAACATAACAACAGCTGAGTATATTTAACAAAAATACTTTAACTTTAAACAGCTGTATCTCAAAACTATGAAAATGTCACTTGTACCCCTTGGCTTCTGACCCACTCGTATATATATATATATATATATATATATATATATATATATATATATATATATATATATATATATATATATATATATATATATATATATCATATATATATATATATATATATATATATATATATATATATATATATATATATATATATATATATATATATATATATATATATATATATATATATATATATATATATATATAAGATTTAATAATGTTATTTGTTCTTACAATCTTTTCTATGCTTAAAATAACTTTTTTTAATTTTTAGAGTACTTTGTTGAAAGTACCCCATCATCATTAGTTAAAGAAAAAATTATTGCACAGATACCAAAACTTGATAAAGAGTATTTTTTTTCAATTGATATTTGTCCTAATAACTTTGAGTTTGTATGGCAAAATGTAATAAGTTTTGCTATTGGTACTGATAATTTAAATAAAAAATACTGGTATAGAATTCATTACATATTTTTTCATAAAGATGGTGATGGAAAACTTCAAATTGGAATTCCAACTAATGGCAAGCTTAATTGGGTTTACAACACAAGACCTGTTAAATTACATGTATGTTCGAACGTAATAGTTAGCCAAATGTTTAATGGCTCAGTATATATGTTCAGAATCAATGTGAATGGTGAAGTCATTTTTTCTGAAATAAACAACCAATCTCAAAGTTTTAGTAACGTCACTGTATTTGCATCAGATCCAGCATTTGATGCTGCAAATTGTTTAATCAAAAACTTTTTTCTTATTAATGGCATCTCAAGTAAGTTTTTATGTTGAATAAAAAGTTTTTACTAAAAATATAAAAAATTTTTAAACTTTTTATTTTGGTAGTTTCTAACCATCAATATGAAATAAAATGAAATATGTTATAACATATAACCAGAATATATGTTTAATAGATATTCAAGATTATTTATTTTACATGTTTTAATTTTTAAGTATTTTATCATAGTTTTAATTAGTTTTTTAATTTATTTTGTTAGAAAGTGAAATGCGACCCATTGCTCTTCTTCCAGCAGGTATTAAAATATACTTTTTTTTTTAATAGAAATTTTTTATTTCAAAAGTAAAATTGGGGGCCTTGTAGAAAGAAGTTGTAAGGTAACTAAGTTGATGAATGTTGTTGTTATACCTTTCTTTCTGCCCTTTAACATTAAAACTGAACAAATCAATCTCTGCAGCTTAGAAAAAGAAGTTAAACATGAAACTACCTAGGACAAGGTTAAGATAAAACTTGAAACTTTTCTATTACAAAGTAAATGCATTAATTATCAATTACTGCATTAAGTATCAATTATCAAATTATCAACAACCACTGCATTAATTATCAATTGTTTCGTCATCTAAATTTTTATAAAAATAGTCAAACTGTAATTTGTAAAACATTGTAAAAAAAATTCAACTAATGAGGTCCAGCTTTGCATGTACTTTTTTATAGGCTTTTTTTTTTTTGTTGATGGAGATAATAACTCTTTTGAGCAGCAATCATGATAGTATTTATCGAAAAGAGAAAGAGATGCAACTTAAGGTGGAAGAGAGGTTCAAGTTTGACAGATAGAGTAGGCTATCAATGTTTACAATGTGTTTTTGGACCTTGTCTAAAAAAAAAGTTGCATCATTAGAAGAACCAGCCCAAATATGACAACAGTATTCCATACAGGGACAAATAAGGGATTTGTAGATGTAGAGAATAAAATCTGGCATAAAATAATTGTGAGTTCAATAAAGAAAAGCAGCCTTAGCAGATGCAACTTAGCAATCTAATATTTATATGGTTTCCATGAGAGGTCAGTATTGAAATATAATCCAAGAAGACATAAAAAGGAGAACTGAGTAAGAGGTCTCTCATGCATCAATGTAGGAATGTTTAACCCTAACCCTAACTCAGTTATTTACTTCAAAAGTATTTTTTTGCTGTAAATAACTAAGTATTGTTGGAGTTAAAGTTCAAAAGCTACTACTAGCCCCAATCTTTTACAGAATTGAGATCAGATTCAAGATTGGCTGCTTGTTCTAAGCAATCAAAATGAGAAGACTTTTTGTCAAGACAGTAATATAAAGTTAAGTCTTCAAAAAATAGGTCTGCTTTAAATATATTGTTTGTCAAGATCATTAATGTAGATAAGAAATAAAATAGAACCAAGGATAATATTTTTGATATTTGCATAAAAATACTCAATTATACAATAAATGCTAGTTATAAAATACAAAAAAATACTAACTATACAATAAATTTAAAAATTATTGCTTATAAAAGCTAAAGCTAATTCTGTTTAGATTTTAAAACAGGAAGAAGTTCTCTGTGAGCAATTGTTGTTGCTATAAACCAATCCTGTATTTTTTGTCCTTAAACTACATTAGGAATTCTAGTAACTTCTTTCACAATTTTTCCAATTGACAATATATGTACAGGACATTCTGGAACCTCTATTAGGACTTTTAAAAATTTAATAAACTCTTCTATATCTGTATGCAAATATAGTACTCAAATCAATTAGTACGATAATAGTTTCAGTATCTACGTTTATTTTTGGTCTTTTCCATCATCTAACAGCAATACCTTCTAGATAGTTTAATTTCTTGTTGAAAGTATAGTCTTTACAATCTTTAACTTTGCTTCAATGTAGTTTTTGTAAAATGGATTCACTGTAAGTCAAAACTGTTTGTTGAGTTTTTTAGGTTATTATTCATACAAGTTCCAGCTGTTTTATAATATGGTACGGTCCATTGGTCTATTTATGTTTAACCTAAACATTTTTTTGTTAATGCATTTTCTACATCAACAAAAAAATTTAATCAAACTTAACATAAAAATTTCTCAACATAATTTTATACCATAATACAGAATATACACCAAGACAGAGCTGTACAAGATGTTTTAAATAAACACCAGATTCAGCAAAGTCAACTTGCCAAATTTAACCAGCATTCGTGATGCAAATAATGGTTCTCTTGAACATGACTGTGGTGAAATTTCATTATATGGGATATCAAATATATTAAATATTCAATGACTTTTTAGAAACTTGTCTGCTTATGTACTCAGAATTATCTTTATCAAGTAAAATCTTCATTGTATACTCAACATTAATATTTGGTACTTTGGTTCTCATCTTCATTGTCAGTATACTAACAGGGTGTTAACTAGGAATAAGTTTGAAACAGCGTTTTGACGAAATTGGGAATTTGTCAAAAAATTTCCCAAATATACCACCCCTTCCCACTCCTGTGAGATTAAAATGTGTACCGGGAATGTGTGGGGTTCTTTTCTTATATTCTTTCTTCTTCTACTCCACTTTAACACTGCATACGCTGATTGGACAGCGCCAAAAATAAAACAAATTGCTGTCTAAAACATTATTGAAGATGAATATGAGATCAACACTTTTATAGTATATAAATTTTTAAAGTAATATAGGGATCTTTTACTTTTAATTATTATCTAAATTCTGTTTGACATCTTTTAAAGATGAACCCTTACACCATCATCTAATAAATTGTGTCATCAAAAGAAATGTTTTAAAAATAGAAAAATCAAAAAGGTTTTGAAAACAGTAAACACAAGCTCGTAAATTTCATATTTCACATTTATTGCGAGTTCAATTTTATAATTAATATTAACTTTCTTTACACACAAACCACATAGCGAAATAAAGTTACAATTACAAATTCTCAGCAAAAACAACAATAAATGTTGTTTAATTACAAAATAATTACAAAAGATTGCAAGCAATTGCACGCTATTGTGGCAATGCTCTGTCGAAAATAGTACAACAAAAACATACCATAAACGTTTTTTTCTCAAATTTCAATTTCACTGCAGAAATTATATTTTAATTTTCTTTAATAGTTTATTAGTTAATCTTTACTATAGTGTAGAGATTTCAGCAAATTTTATGTAAAAAGATTTTTTTTTTTTTGAACCCCTTCATATAAACCTTCAATTGAAACTCATTTGCTTCATCACTTTAAAAGTTATTTTCTATAAAACCTATTAAGAATAAGTATAAAGTGTTTTACATTTTTGAAAGCATTGTGTTATAGAGATTTTAGAACAAATTCGTATTTTTAATTTTATGGTTTTGTTTACTAATAATTAAACTATAAAATGAGCTAGAAAATAAAAAATCACCAATAAAAAGTTCACCAATATTTTTAGTAGTCACCCATGCTTCCCCATGCTTCATTTTTGTAATTGATTTGTAGCTTAGGTGTCTATAAAATTGATGTATTAAAAATCATCTGCGGATACATGTGGTTTCCAAAATTATAGATAAAAAAGTGTTAATAGTCAGAAAACAGAAAACCGCTTTTTATCGTGGTTTCAGAATATTTCTGTTAATAACAATAGTTTTGTGTAAGTTATTTTGTCAATTTTTTATTGAGAATTTTTTATTAATTTTGATGGACATGTATTCTATTATTGGTATTAGTATTGGTAATTGTAGATGAAATAAAAGCCAAAATATATTCTTTATGGCCATCTATAATTAATCTATGTTGTTAAGGAATACTAGTGAAACATGAACTTTTTTTAACAAAGATGGATAGAAAAGTTTCTCAGATATTAACAAATATGTCTTCTGCATCTTCATGTACAATATGTGGAGCTACTCCACAAAAAAATGAAGGATTTGATTAAAGTGTCTGCTAGGCCAAAAAATGAAAGTTCGTATCAATAGGGACTGTCTACATTTCATGCCTGGATTCAGTATATGGAAATGATATTAAATATTTTCTGCAACCTGTCTTTCTAAAGATGGTCAGCTAAAAGTGAAGAAAAAAATGACAAAAAAAAAAAAAAAAGAAGATCTTGGGACAGAAATGTTTTTGTGAGCAGCTAGGGTTAATCGTCAATAAACCGAAAGTAAGTGGTAATACCAATGATGGTAATACTGCTAGGAGATTTTTTAACAATGTAAGTTGCTCTTCTGAAATTACTGGAGTAAATAAAAATTTGATTAAGCGACTTTACATAGTTCTACAAGCTCTCTTCTCAAGTGTTATGATAAATGCTGAAAGATTTGGTACATATGCTACAGAAACTGCCCACATTTAAATGAGTAATTATACCTTGCACTATATGCCATCTTCAGTACACAAAATTTTATTTCACCGAGAAAATGTCATAAAACATTTTACAGTGCTGCCTATTGGTCAACTTTCAGAAAATGCACAAGAATCCCATATTAAAGATTATAAAACATTTTGTCTTCATCATGCCAGGAAACATTCTAGATTAGCAACAAATAAGGACGTATTTCATACTCTTCTATACATTTCTGATCTCTACGTCACTAGCATTAGAAAAATGTACTGCAAAAATGTCCAAGAACTTGATGAAGATACTTTGCAGCTTTTAAAAGTCAACATATTTTATTCAATAAAAACTCACTGTTTAAAAATTGTTATTAAAAAACTATTCTGAATATTTCAATAATAAGCATTTTACAAACTCTTGAAAATATTAATGTCAATGTTAAAACATATGCAAATTAATTAATTACATGCAACAGTTAAAAAATCAAACTAATAAAGCAGTTAAGCCTAATATAAGGAAAATGTTTGTTAAAAAGTTTAAAAAGTGTGTGTTTGTTTTTAGTCTAGAGTTTAACCAAAAGCTCGTATAAATGTTTTTTTAAAAATAAATTTAGTATGAATATATTTTCCAATTAAATAAGCATTTTATATGTTTTTTGCTGTTTTGAATACTTTCAAAAAATTTTTATTAAATTAAAAAGAACATGTTTAGTTAAAAATAAAATAAAAAATAAACATTTTGAGTTTTTTAATTTTTTATTTATAAATTTTATGTTTAAATTTTTTTAAATGAAATATATTTATTTAGAAGCGTCATATACTACTTTACATTTATGCAAAATTTTAACACTTAATCTTTAGTAACCAAAAAGTTTTTTTGATTTTTGATCAAAAACAGACACAGTGCAACAAAGAGTACCAATAAATAATCTTTCATGCATAGTCATAAAATGTTGATATAATTATGGTTCATTGAAACATTTAAATTTGCTTTTATGTTTTAAATTCAAGCTAGCAGTGAATCTAGTTTTCTTGTTTTTTAAATTTCTTGTACCAGTTTGTTGTAATAAAAAAAAACATTCTTGTTATTGAAAGTATTTAATTTACGTTTTAATATACATATTTAAATTACATTTTAAATATAAGCAACCAATAAAGTAAAAAAATCTATTTTCCTCATTAAATAAATTTCTAGAACCAGTTTGCTATAATCAAAAAACATTTATTCAACTTATTTAACTTTTCAGCCAAAAAGGGCAAAACTTTTAAAGAAATAGCATTTGTGGGTGTTAAACCCTATAAATTTTTTATTTTTTAAATTGCTCTTTATTTCTTGCTAAGTTTTTTTATTTATAATGTTTGTTGTTGCTAGAATGCATTGCAAAAAATTATTTTCAAATTTTGAGAAATAATTTTTTTTCCATGCAATTTTAGGGATTTTTGAAAAATCCCAATTCTCAAAAAGTTTTTTTCCAAGAGACATTTTTGCAGTTATGCATTTGCATAGTTATACCAATAGCGATATTTTTATTTCAAGTTTTAAACAATAAATTATAATTTTCATGTTATTTTTCAATTATTTTTTAATAGTAATTAATTTTCAATAATTTTCAGAATTATTATTAAACTTTAATTAGGCAAACTTTATTTAAGGAATAGGATTTTTTCACTTTTAAATTGGGAGTTTTAACTTTATGAGCATTTGGGAACACCTCATTTGACGGGGCGCCACAGGGCTAGTTTATGCCCTGACTCAACATTAATAGTTGGTACTTTGTTTCTCATCTTCACTGTCAGTTTACTCAATATTAATAATTGGTACTTCGGTTCTCATCTTCATTGTGAGTATACTCAACATTAATAGTTGGTACTTATGGTTCTCTGAGATAAAAAGATTAAATTTGTGGCTTCTTTTTTCCAATTTTCTTTCTTTTAATAATATTTTCTTATTTATTGGCTTCTTTAAAATCAGGAGCACCCAATTGCATACTACGTTTTGTTCCAAATTTGTCTTTGATATTTTGAATTTTTTTCTTTTACATTGACAAATACAAGCTTTATAAATAATTGAATTTTGAATATATTAAAAAATAGTAATTTTAAAAGAAAACTTTCCTTCTTACAAGAAACAGTAAAAGTAAATGTTTGATATAGCAAAGTGCATGTCTTTTCACAAGAAACTATGTCATGCACTTTGCTATATCAAACAGCTTTCTCAGAGTATAGTTAAAATTGAAATGAATTGAAAAGTATTATTAACTTATTGAAGTTAAGTGTTTTTTCTCTTTAAAAAAAATATTTTTGAATGAATCTTTATTCAAAATTTATTCAGAAGCTCACCGTATAGTATTAAATATAAAATCTTGATGTGAGTAACTCAGAATCTATTAACTCTCTTGCTAAACCAATCATAACACTTAGTTTGTAACTTTAATTATTTTTACATATTACTTTAGGCATTGCTAAAGAAATCTTAGTTAATAATAGTTTATAAACAATATTTGTTGTAAATTTAATGTTAACTCAAATGTACCATTTCAAATGCAGCAAATTTAAATTGTCTCAGCAATAATTTCAAATGTAGCAAATTCAAATTCTCTCAGCAACAATTTCAATTGTAGCAAATTCAAATTGTCTAAGCAACAATTTCAAATGTAGCAACTTATGAATAATATTTTATAAATTTTTTTATATGATATATTTCAATTTTCATAACATCACAAGATAATGCAGCAAAATATAGCCAAAAAAACAATCTTTTCAAATTTTAAAATTATGCATTTTTAAGCTAAAATGACTAACTAGATGTCTACTTAGTCGTAATTAGGGATTGAACTAGGTGTCTACTTAATAGTGTTTGAGAATTTGATTGAAGATATTTTTAAGTCAACTAGAATGACCAGTAAAAAGTAGTGGCAATCTGCTTAGCATGCATTTTTGACCCAAAACCATAGTTATTGAGGTTAAAATTTTAAACCTAAATAAAATATATATATATATTTTTAAGTCAACTAGAATGACCAGTAAAAAGTAGTGGCAATCTGCTTAGCATGCATTTTTGACCCAAAACCATAGTTATTGAGGTTAAAATTTTAAACCTAAATAAAATATATATATATATTTTTAAGTCAACTAGAATGACCAGTAAAAAGTAGTGGCAATCTGCTTAGCATGCGTTTTTGACCCAAAACCATAGTTATTGAGGTTAAAATTTTAAACCTAAATAATATATATATATATATATATATATATATATATATATATATATATATATATATATATATATATATATATATATATATATATATATATATTATATATATATATATATATATATATATATATATATATGTATATATATATATATATATATATATTTATATATATATATATATATATATATTATATATATATATATATATATATATATATATATATATATATATATATATATATATATATATATATATATATATATATATATATATATATATATATATATATATATATATATATATATTGGCATTATGTTATATTAGGGCCAACACATTTAAAATTTATATGCTCTAAGTACCTACTGTAAAAAGTTTAAAAACTATCCTTCCCAATATAAATATATACATGAAGGATGTATATATATGGTGAGGGCAAAAAAATATATATTTGCAAAAAGTCATTTTATACAACAGCACTGTTGAAAAAAAACCTCAATGCATACAAAATATTTAATCTTATTGTTTTGAAACAACAAGAATAAGCAATTTAAAAATATGGAAATATCTTTAAAACTCTTTATAAGAAATGCAAAAATAATTTGTAAATTTGAACACTAATTAGAGTTTAAAAGATAGAGCGATTAAAAAGACACTTGTAACAAAAAAAAGACTATTAGTTATATTTATAATAATTTAAACAAAACATTATACTAATTATCTTGTAGTTCATTCTGGCAGCCAGATATTTTGGTAGCAGAGAGGTATTTAATTGTATTATTGGCAAATATTTTTTGTAGAAGATATCTAACAAAAAATATCCATTGAAATTGTTATATATCCTTTGAAAGACATAATCACTTATTGACTAATCACTTATTAATCTAATCACTTATTGATCTAATCACTTATTGATCACTTATTGATTGATCAAGACATAATCACTTATTGATCTAATCACTTGTTATCTAAAGTATTATAAAAAGTAAAATTTGATTAAAGAGCATGGTTTTGTAAACAATATGGGTAAAGAAAATAGAATCAGGAAAAAAAAACATTTTTTAGAAAATTTAGAAATATTGATTAAAGATCTTAATTAAACCAGAAAAAACCATCAAAAAAAATTTCCAAATATTATTTGATAATGATATGCCAAATTTGATAATTTGTCAAAAAGAAGTAATGCAATTATTAATGGAATTGTCTCAAAATAAATAAAAATCAAATAGAAAAAATTGAAATAGAATTCTGTCAAGCAATGAACTAGGCATTGCACCAGTTTCTTGTTTTTTTTGTTTTTTTTTCCAGATTCTTCAAGCATTGCACTAGTTGTTTGTTTTAATGCGGAAATATTGCATAAAAAGATATTTATGGTTATCATTTTTTTCAGATTTTTATGGTTATCATTTAATTCGTAAAGACTCTAATAGTCATATGCTTGGCCTACGAGATCTACATATGTAAGAATTCACCCATTTATTAAGAAACTAGATGTGAATCCAAAGACTTTTTTTTATGTGCTTTCATTTAGCACCACTTTGCTATATTGCATTTCTCCCTCATCTCAAGACTGAACTCTTTTTGATGTTATTTCTGATTAAATTGACCAAGCCCTTTTTCTTTATCCTTCAGTCAATATTTTTGGTGATTTTAATGTTCATTACACTATATGGCTTAGCTCTAATGTCAGTGACTCTGCAGGCATTAAGGCCCACAATTTTTGCCTTTCTCAATCTTTAACACAAATAATCAACTTTCCATCTCGCTTTTCCAGACGAATCATTTACCTACTTTACTCAGCTTATGTCTTGTTTCTGAATGTAGTCAGTGATCAGTTTTTCCACATTCACCCTTAGATACTTCTGATCACAGTTTGATCTCTCTAAAACTTTTATCTCATTCTTCTTCATCTTCATGCAATTTTCTTTTTGATGGCCCTTAGGTAGAAATCTTTCAACTTCCTGCTGACAAATGTGCTATGTAATTTCTTGAGTTCAGCCTGGTAGGTAATCTTTTATTCCCTCACTACACTTAGAAGTCAAGCCTCGCTCTTTGCCATGGTTTTCTCCTCATTGTGCTGCTGCAATTTCCAATTGTAACCATCACTTTCATACCTATCAGCAAATTAATTCTCCAGAAAACAGATGTCTGTTTACTAATACTAAAAGCCATTGTAAAAATGATTTGTCCAACACTAAAGTCCTCTATTCTCAGGCCACGAAATTTTGTATTTCATCACATAAAATAGGTTCTCCTGACTTCTGGAGAATCTTTAACAGCATCTATAACAAGGGAAAACCTCTCTTGTATGGTTCAGATTTTTTCACCTCACCTAAAGACAAAGCTAAATGTTTGCAAAGAACTTCTCATCAGTATCATCTCTTTATTCCACTAAACGCATTCTACCTAATATAGCCAACAAACAATTAAATCCATTGCCTGATTTTCGAATCACTCAAACTTCTATATCTAATTGATTTCCTGCTTTGACTCCTCTGCAGCTTGTGTTTCTTCTCCAAAACTATAACATACCTGTTAAAGTCTTGCTGAAGTGTTTTCCAGAGCTGTTATCTATACTTTCAAAACTATTTAACAAGTGCTTATCAGAGTCTTGCTTTCTAGCCTGCTGGAAAGCGGCATATGTTATCCCTATTTTTAAAAATTTAGAAGAGCAATCTGATGCGTCTAATGACTGCTACATCAGTCTTCCATATGCCATACAACCATAAGCAAGGATTTTGAGTCTTTAATTAATAAATGCCTAATCTCTCATCTTAAAGCTAATAACTTACTTTCTGATCATCAATATGGATTTTGATCTTCTTGTTCTACTGCTGATTTGCTAACAGTAATAACCAATAGGTTATTACTGTTATATATATAACATAAATAACTGATAGATTTTATAGTGCCTCATATAAATATACAAGGCTAAAGCTGTTGCTCTCAACATTTCTAAAGCTTTTGATAAAGTTTGACATGCTGGTCTTCTCCATAATCTCTTTTCTTACGATGTATTAGGCAACATTTTTAAGATTATAAAATAAATCCTTACTAATTGTATAAAAATCAATAGTATAAAAATTGTCCTTAATGGACAGCACTCTTTTTCATATCCTGTTACTTCATAGGTCTTCAAAGTTCTATCCTTGGCCCTATACATTTTTTTATTTAAATTAATGATCTCCTTGAAATTCTCACATTTAAGGTGGCATTGTTTGCTGATGATACTACCATTTATTCTTTTCTTGATAATAAGCCAACATTTTAACAACAAAGCTTTAAATTTGAAAAAAGATCTCACTTTAAGGTGATCTCACTACAAGACAAGGTGCAAAAATGCATTGTCAACATAGTTGGAACTGTTCTTGCAGCCAACCTCCAACCATTATCATATTGTTGTAATGTTGCTTTCTCTTTTTTATAAATACTATAGTGGGCACTGCTCTAAAGAGCTTGAGTCTCTTGCAAGAGGTTGTGCCATATATAAAAATTCTGTTTTACTTCCTTTTAATTCCTGTTTTACTTGTCATTTGGTTAAGTCTTATCATTTTAATGTGACTGTTCCTTAGCGCTCTAAAAATTCTTATTTGTCAAGTTTTTTTCCTCAAACATCATTTCTTTGGATTTTGCTTCCGTCATCTTGTTTTCCTGATTCATATAATTTACAATCTTTTAAGTTGTTTGTTAATCGTTATCTTGCTTTATAAACTTTATCTTTGCTCTTTCATGGTTTTCCATTCACATTATTTAGAAATTGTACACAAAACAAAAGATTAAAATGATATAAAATGATAAGAATAAAAATTATAGATAAGACATATCAGACTCAGCAAACTATTTAATATATCTATTTAATATATCTCTATATAATATATATTTTTGACAATGATTCCACTCAAACAAAAAATCTATTTAAGTTTATCAATAAAAATTATACATGTTTTTTAAAGATAATAAAAGGTATATTAAATACATATTTTTTTACCTTTTGATGATTACTAGGTATGGTATTTGCAGTATTCAATTGTTCCTTAAGAGTATTTCTCACCAAAGTTAAATATTCTGATTATATACAAATGAAATGCACACCTTCAATGTTTTGATTGCAATATTTGTACATAGTTTGAAAATCATAAATTATCCTGATGTAACCCTAAATCTTTTTGAAAATACATGTCAAACTTACCAGGGTTGGCATTAAAAAACCCGCCCAATAAAACCCGCTTAAAAAAAATAATTTGTAAACTTCTTTTTACAAATTGTTAAATAAAATTATGTAAAATATATTTTAAATAAAGTTCAAGTAGGAAATTATACAAATTTTCAATATCATTAAACAAAAAAACAAAAAAATTAACAGGTATAAAATAAAAATAAAACCTAAAAAAACCCAAAGTAACTCTATAAAATCCAAAATTACCCAAAAAAAATCTACTGCGTTGGGTTTTTAAAAAAAAACAGATTTTTGTCAACCCTGAACCTTGCAGTAAACTGGATAGTACCCTCAATTACAAACATGCTGATTTTAATCATCCACCTATCTTTATAAATGTTTGCCACAATCCATCAAGTTAAGATTGTCTGTCACATCATCAAGTGATGTTATTATTAAGAATTTCATTCCTGCTCTTAATGATACATTAAAAGTATCTGGATACAATTATAAGCTTATATGCCAAACATAAAACCAATCCAAAGAAAAAAGCACAAGCGCAATATCATATAAAACAACCCACCATTTTACAAAATATTACTCTGTCAAAATGCTCTGTCAAATGCTCTGTCAAAATTTTTTTGAACCCTAGCTGAGCATCATTTCATTTCAATCACAGCCTTTATTTACAATTTATTAAATATAAACTAAATTAAGATCAGTTATTCTTTAATGCGAAACATCAAAAACATTGGTTCTTACAATAGAAATATTTAAATTATTACAATAGAAATAATTTTAATTACAAAATACAAAAGAAATAATTAAAATTATCTGCAATTGCTTTAATAAACTTGCCTTCTGATTGAGCAGCAAATATCATTCTAATCAACAAATGTTTATCTATGAATGAAATCTATAAATGTTTAGGTCCTTTAAAAGTTTGTTACTATATAGATAAATTGATATAGATATATCTTAATCTACATTGCAATTAAGGTATTATTTCTTGTTCCATCAACCAAAACTAAATATTAGTTAACTCTTACTCACATAAGCTGCATCTTTTTATCTGTTCCTTTATACTCCAAAAATTTTTATTTATCTTATTTTGTTCCATGAACTTCAATGCTTTGAAATTCATTCTCATCTGCATATTTTCCTTACTTGTATTTCATGCCTAACTCATAAAATTTACATTTTTTGAAACAATTTTTTTTCTTGGTCTTTAACTTTCCTTTGCCTTTTAGTAACTCTCCTTTTCCTTTTAATAACTCCCTATATAATAATTTCAGTCTTGTTGGCAAATTTGTTAAGCAAGAAAGCTAATTAGTTCTTTCTACTGCTATAATTATCATTTAATTTTAGTTATTATATAATCTGGTTTAAAATGAATTAGCATATTGTTTGATATAATCAAAAAAATAATAACAATAATAATGGATTTTTTATTCTGAATTAAACTTTAATGATATGAGTATTTTTATTTAGATTATATTGACTCAAAAAAAGAGTTAAATTTGAATTCCAGTTCTTTGCTTGGAACACTTAATGTTTTGATGAAGGTTTATACAATATTTTTTTATGTGAAACCGATCACTTATACTAAAGGTTTAAAATATGTTCTTAGTTTAACAT
Organism: Hydra vulgaris; assembly: GCF_022113875.1. Taxonomy (NCBI): domain Eukaryota; kingdom Metazoa; phylum Cnidaria; class Hydrozoa; order Anthoathecata; family Hydridae; genus Hydra; species Hydra vulgaris. The sequence goes on along the minus strand of NC_061160.1, from coordinate 50,090,064 downwards.
TGGAAAAAGATTTTGATGATTTAAATCAAGGTATTTGGTTTCATGAAAATGGGTCTGGGAAACTTGTTATTTTTTCTGCAATAAGTGGTAATACTACATACTATATAGAAACAGCTCCTCTCACATTAGGTGAATGGTCATCTGTTAAAATATGTCAAAGTTTTTCCAAAAGTAAATACTGGTGGTCCGTTGATTTAAATGGATTCAATATTTATAAAGTTGAAAATTCTGATGCTAAAGATTTTAACAATATGAAAGTTTATGCTTCTGATCATTTGCCTGATGCTCAAAATGGTTTCATCAAAAATATTTTGATCATCAATGGAAAAATGGGTAAAAATTTTATTGCCTTTTTTTTAATATGCTTTTGTTTTACATTTTTTTCAATTCACCTCCCCAAGGCTATGAAGGCCACTACAGTTAAAGAGGCTAATTTAGTTGTCGTTATAATCCTCTCTCTTTGAATACAAATTTGAATACAAAAAAAAACTTTTTTTAGTTATGTTCAGGAATACACAACTGATCAAATTAAATTAAAATGGAAAAAATAAAAATATGAAAAGCTTAAGTGTTATAGATTATCCTGAATCTATTCTTTTATCAAACTCAATTTTTATGGCTGAAATAGGTTTTGAAATAAAATTATAGTTGAATTAACTTATTTAATCTTTTTGAAACATTGAAAAACAATAGACATTTAAACAGATAAGTTCTGCCTTTTATCATTGATCTTTTTTTTGTTTTTGGCTTTAATTTATGTTGTAGTTGATTACTAAATATATAAAATAAAAAAATGGCTTTTGATTAAGTAAATTATAATTTATGATTATTTAATTTATTATAATTTAGATAACTAAGTATAATTTATTTTGATTTTGTATAATTATTTAATTTTATAGCTAATTTAGTATGATTATTTAATGTAATAATAGCTTCGAACTATTTTATTGGTTTAAAATTAGAAATTTGTTATAGACTTTATAAGTTTTATGGTTTGTTATAAAACTTGTTGTGAGAAGTCATTCAAGTGTTTTTAAAGTATTTAAAAAAATTTAGAATAATAAGATACAATTAAAATAAAATTTAAAATATTAAAGGTTATTTTAATTGATATTTTTTGCTCTTTGCAAAATTAAAAAATCCTACTCTTTTTTTAATTTTACTTTACAAAATTAAAAAAACCTTTTCAAATTTTGTAAAAAAAATTTTTTTGTTTTTTTATTCTAAATATTTTTGACTAAATTAAAAAATATTTTAAATCAGAAAATGTTTTAAAATATTTTAGTATTTTAAATATATAAATATTTTAAATCAGAAAAAGTACCATTATTAAATATTTTTTTTTACAAATAGATTTTATTTTTACTTTAAAATTTTTTTGTTCTTTTGAAACTTTTGCAACATTCTAAATCACTAGTCCTGTTATAACTCAATTTCAATCTATGATAAGTTTATACTTCATATTACACTTAATGTAGAACAGTTTCAATCCATGATAAGTTTACACTACATATTACACTTAATGTAGAACAATTTCAATCCATGATAAGTTTACATTTCATATTACACTTAATGTAGAACAATTTCAATCCATGATAAGTTTACACTTCATATTACACTTAATAAAAAAAAATGTGTTACTTTGAACTTACTGTTCAAAGTAACACATTGTACAAATTTGTTGATACAATAAAGTTGTTCTGACAACTTAAATTTAGAACATTCATTTAAAAAAGCAGTAAAACTAAATAGTTTAAAACTTGTGCAATTTGTATAATGTTAATTCATATAAAAGTACTTATTCTAGTTTAATTAACAATGTTGATTCATATAACAGTAATTGGTAGTAATTGGTTTGAACCTGAAAACTCATAATATTTTGTTGAAATATCTCCAAGCCACAAGCTATGTCTTCATTACTAAATTGAAATAAATTTGAGAAGAAACACATCATTTGATGTTTTGCTTGATAACTTTTTTTTTGTAACAAATTTTTCCACTGAAAGTGGAAAAATTATGTTTGTTTTGATTTGATATAGTTTTATTGTTAACAGCGCATCCCTAAAAAATTCTCAATTTTAAGTTCTAGAACCAGTTATTTGAAAGATATTGCATTGTTGTTTTATTGTTTTACTTGTACTTTTGTTAATACTATCCAAAGCATTAATTTCTTAAATAGTGACTTCAAATTTCCCATATCAGATTTATTTTCTGAAAAATAACCTTTTTCTTTAAAAATTTCATCTACTGCATCATCAGAATTTTTTTTGTATCATTAGAATTTTTACTTGAATCACCAGGTTTTTTATATTGTTGTACTTATTTTTTTTGGTATAAAATATTT